>JAHWFO010071947.1:96659-127651 GCA_023313115.1 Rhysida immarginata
ACAATAGGCCCATTGTGTTCGCATCAACAATGGTATCAACGCGCAATTCACCAATAACAATGAGCACAGAATGATGATGTAATGTTAAAGCAATCTTTCCAAGAATTATAACAATGAACATAATATTATGATGCAATATGGATAAGTTTCAATTTGTAACAATGCATAGAATTCCTGTTATTCAGGTTTTTCTTAGAAAAGAGAGTTCTTAGTACTTAACAATTTCTTGAAAATCTTTAAAAATGATCAGTAGCTGGAGATAATGAAGAGTTAGCAGACTATTGAGAAAGAGTGGAAAGACGACAGAGAAAGCAAACCTTTAGCTCCGTGCTGTATTGAGCAAATGGGAAGCAAGTAAATAGAAGAATTGGCGACCGCTAGACTACCCAAAGTGATGAAAGGCCAAATTTTGCTTCAACACAGCGAGAGAAGAGTGGAAATTGCAACAACATCAAGTGTAGATCTGAAGTAAGATTATCTGATTAAGAAATTATTGGAGCAGTCCATCCATTTTGAGCCTTTAAAAAGATTTTTTTCGAATTTTCATTAAGAATTTTTACTGTATTAATTCTAAGCATTTTCATGTGTTTATTTTTAAGATATTGCAAAAATTTTTTTCATGATTGTACCTCTTCTAGTCTTTCTATATATATAAAGAAGGATGTTTGTGGGTCTGTGCGTCTGTGAGTCTGTGGGTCTGTGTGTATGTTTTTTATACAAATCTACAGTTTTATTCCGATCTTCATAAAATTTCGCATACATGACTTTCAAAGCATGAGGAAGGTCACTGTCTACCTCAGATTTCGGAAAAATAATAAATATCGATAAAAAATCGATATTCATGGTTATGGCAAGGCATATTAATGAGAAATATCTCATGACCAACAATGCAAGGCAAAGTTTGTACAACAATAGGTATCAACAATGGTATCAACACGCAATTCACAAACGCTCTGGATGGACCAACAATCAATATCTAATGACTAACAATGAAAGGAAAAGTTTGTGCAAGTGTAATTATCCCGGGCAACGTCGGGTACCTCTTCTAGTATATATATAAAGAAATATGTTTGTTTGTGGGTTTGTTTCTTTGTTTTTCATACAAATCTACAGTTTTAATCCGATTTTGATAAAATTTTACATACTTGACATTCAGAAAGAAGGTCACTGTCTACATTAGTTTTCAAAAAAAATAATAATTATTAATTAACAATCGATATTCATGGTTATGGCAGGGCATATCAATGAGAAATATCTCATGACCAACAATGCATGGCAAGGTTTGTGCAACAATACTTATTAACAATGGTATCAACACGCAATTCACAAACACCCTGCAGGGACCAACAATATATATCTCATGACCAACAATATAAAGAAAAATTTGTGCAACAATAGGATCAACAATGGTGTCAACAGGCAATGCACCAACGCTATGCAAGGATCAATAACATATCTCATGACCAACAATGGAAGGCAAAGTTTGTGCAATATAGATAAGTTTCAATTTGTAACTATGCATAGAATTTTTATTCCTGTTATTCGGGCTTTTCTTAGAAAAGAGAGTTCTAGGTACTTAACAATTTCTTGGAAATCTTTAAAAATGATCAGGAACTAGAGATAATAGAGAGTGGAAAGACGACAGACGACGCAATCCTTTAGCTCCATGCTGTATTGAGCAAATGGTAATTAGAAGAATTGGCGAACGCTAGACCACACAAAGAGATGAATGGCCAAGTTTTTGCTTTTTAACACCATCAAGTGTACGTTTAAAGTAAGAATACGCGAGTAAAAAATTATTTAGACTAGCAGTGGCATCCTTGCAGAGGTCCATCCATTGTTAGTTTTTTAAATTTTTTTTTGTTCACCTAGAATGGATATCAACAATGGTTTCAACACACAATTCACCAATAACAATGAGCACAGAATGATGATGTAATGTTAAAGCAATCTTTCCAAGAATTATAACAATGAACATAATATTATGATGCAATATGGATAAGTTTCAATTTGTAACAATGCATAGAATTCCTGTTATTCAGGTTTTTCTTAGAAAAGAGAGTTCTTAGTACTTAACAATTTCTTGAAAATCTTTAAAAATGATCAGTAGCTGGAGATAATGAAGAGTTAGCAGACTATTGAGAAAGAGTGGAAAGACGACAGAGGAAGCACTCCTTTAGCTCCGTGATGTAAAGAGCAAATGGGAAGCAAGTAAATAGAAGAATCGGCGACCGCTAGACTGCACAAAGTGATGAATGGCCAAGTTTTGATTCAACACATCGAGAGAAGAGTGGAAATTGCAACAACTCTAAGTATACATCTGAGATAAGATTACGTGAGTAAGAAATTATTGGAGAGGTCCAGCCATTGTGAGCCTTTAAAAAGATTTTTTTCGAAATTTTCATTAAGAATTTTTACTGTATTAATTCTAAGCATTTTCATGTGTTTATTTTTAAGATATTGCAAAATTTAATTTAATTTTTTGAGATTGTTCTGTTTACATCCAAGTGTAATTATCCCGGGCAACGCCGGGTACCTTTGCTAGTCTATCTATCTATATAAAGAAGGATGTTTGTGGGTGGGTAGGTCTGTACGTTTTTTATACAAATCTACAGTTTTATTCCGATCTTGATGAAATTTCGCATACATGACCTTCAAAGCATGAGGAAGGTCACTGTCTACCTCCGATTTCTGAAAAATAATAATTATCGATAAAAAATCGATATTCAAGGTTATGGCAGGGCATATTAATGAGTAATATCTCATGACCAACAATGCAAGGCAAAGTTTGTGCAACAATAGTTATCAACAATGGTATCAACACGCAATTCACCAATAACAATGAGCACAGAAGGATGATGTAATGTTAAAGCAATCTTTCAAGAATTATAACAATGAACATAAAATGATGATGTAATATGGATAAATTTCAATTTGTAACAATGCATAGAATTCCTGTTATTCAGGCTTTTCTTAGAAAAGAGAGTTCTTAGTACTTAACAATTTCTTGAAAATCTTTAAAAATGATCAGTAACTGGAGATAATGGAGAGTTAGCAGACTATTGAGAAAGAGTGGAAAGACGACAGAGGAAGCACTCCTTTAGCTCCGTGATGTATTGTGCAAATGGTAAGCAAGTATATAGAAGAATCGGCGATCTTCAACACATTGAGAGAAGAGTGGAAATTGCAACAATACTAAGTATACATCTGAGGTAAGATTACGTGTGTAAGAAAATATTTAGACTAGCAGTGACATCCTTGGAGAGGTCCAGCCATTGTGAGCCTTTAAAAAGTTTTTTTTTCGAATTTTCATTAAGAATTTTTACTGTATTAATTCTAAGCAGTTTCATGTGTTTATTTTTAAGATATTGCAAAATTTAATTTAATTTTTTGAGATTGTTCTGTTTACATCCAAGTGTAATTATCCCGGGCAACGCCGGGTATTTCTTCTAGGATTTCGGAAAAATAATAATTATCGATAAAAAATCGATATTCATGGTTATGGCAGGGCATATTAATGAGAAATATCTCATGACCAACAATGCAAGGCAAAGTTTGTGCAACAATAGATATCAACAATGGTATCAACACGCAATGCACCAACACAAGGCAGGGATCAACAATCAATATCTCATGACTAACAATGAAAGGAAAAGTTTGTGCAAGTGTAATTATCCCGGGCAACGCCGGATACCTCTTCTAGTCTAACTATATATATAAAGAAGGATGTTTGTTTGTTTGTGGGTTTGTTTGTTTCTTTCTTTCTTATGCAAATCTACAGTTTTATTCCGATCTTGATGAAATTTTGCATACTTGACCTTTAAAGCATGAGGAAGGTCACTGTGTACTTCAGATTTAGATAGAATATTACTCAATTATAAAAAATCGATATTCATTGTTATGGCAGGGCATATTAATGAGAAATATCTCATGACCAACAATGCAAGGCAAATTTGTGCAACAATAGGTATTAACAATGGTATCAACACGCGATTCACAAACACTCTGCACGGACCAACCAATATATATCTCATGACCAACAATGAAAGGAAAAGTTTGTGCAAGAATAAGTATCAACACTTGTGTCAAGACGCAATGCACCAGCGCTATGCAAGGGTATATATCTCATGACCAACTATGGAAGGGAAAGTTGAATTTGTAACAATGCGTAGAATTCCTGTTATTCAGGCTTTTCTTAGAAAAGAGAATACTTAGTACTTAACAATTCCTTGAAAATCTTTAAAAATGATCAGTAACTGGGGATAATGAGTTAGCAGGCTATTGAGAAAGACTGAAAGACGATAGAAGAAGCACTCTTTTAGCTCCGTGCTGTATTCAGCAAATGGTAAGCAAGTAAATAGAAGAATCGGCGACCGTTAGACTACCAAAGTGATGAATAGCTAATTTTATCTTCAAGACATCGAAAGAAGAAAGGAAATTGCAACAACATCAAGTGTACATCTAAAGAAAGATTACTTGAGTAAAAAATTGTTTAGACTAGAAGGCATCCTTGGAGAGGTCCATCCTTTGTGAGCCTTTAAAAAAAATTTTTTCGGCAAACCAAGTCCCGGTATATCATCTAGAATGAATTTTTTCAGTGAAGAGGTAAATTCCTGTCATTCGGATTTTTTTAGATTGGATAGTCACTTCGCTCTATATTCTAGTGATTGAGTTATTATTTAACCAATTTGGAGGTTTAATTTAGCTTTTTGAGTTTGTTCTGTTTACCTACAAGTGTAATTATCCCGGGCAAAGCCGGGTAACTGCTACTTATATATAATGATGATGATGATGATGATGATAATTACTGCAGGGTTGATCGGCCTCGGTGGCGCAGGGAAAAAATCCTGAGATCACACACTTCCTTCCGAAGGGAAGTAAAGCCATTGGTCCCGTGTGCTCGTTTGCTGGCTACACACTAAAGAGCCTTTGCGAGGCAAAAATTTGCGGCCCTATAACGCCGTCCTGTAATGCCCATGGCAGTTAAAAAGGACGTTAATACCAAACAAACCAAACCAAACCAACTACACCGTTGATGCTTACATACTGGTTAAAAATAGTTAATATAGTAGAAATAAATGTACTTTCAAAATTTTAATAAAGATTTTAATGTTTCAAGTATATTAAACTTTTCTAGCACATAATACAATTGTGTTTCGTAAAAAGCTTTCAGTTTCTGCGCCAATTTTGCAATGAATTGTTCGTACCTCAAAACTTGAACTAATTTAAAATCTTCAAAGTTTAATTGCAAGATGACAGAGTTCTGCGTTGTTGCTACACAGCATTCCTTCAATCTAATAATATGATACGGAATAAATCGAGGAGGCTTTGGCCATATTCCTGCACTCGCATTTGTTGTTTTTTGTTATAAATTATGTATTTACACATATAATTATACAAAAGTCGACTGTCGCCTTTCTTATAGCATCCTCAGTTGTTATTGCAACACTTAAGTGTAAGTAATACTTATCGTATCAATCGGCTAGATCCTGAATTCTATCCTCATAGAAATGGGTCGCCTGATTTGATAACCACTTCACTGTGATCCCAAGGCTAAACCTCCACCCGCAAAACACCCTGGCTATCCCAAAACGCAATGCACATGACTTTTTGGGCTGAAATTTTTTTTCATGAATTTCACTTTCTTGGGTATAGTTGAATGTCTTCATTCCTGATGTTGTTGCTTTGATTCCTGTGTAATGTGAACAACCCATGTTTCGTCATCAATGAAATTTTGGTTTAAAACCATATCCTCTTAGACGCAGGAGGTAAGTCAAAGCACTGGCTATACGATTTGGTTTTGTGGAACTCCGTGGTGAAGTGATTAGCAAATCAGGCGGCCATACAATACGATTAGTGGTTTAATATAGGTGGAAACTAGATGAATCCCGTCAAAATTTGACAATAAGAAAACCCATCTTATTATTAATCTCCATCTCTTTATTATAAAACATAAATAAAAAATCGTCAGATAATAATAGAATAATAGAACAGCTTAAAAGCAGAGAACGATGCACGGAGGCCAAGAAATAATTGTAGGTAAGAAATTATTAAAAAATTATGTGCTGTACATAAAGACAGTTTTTCTCGTATGACTACGCTAGCGCTTAGAGCAAGTTTTTAATGTGTATATTGCTGCGAATTAATACTAATTATGGATATAAAAACTAAATTTGACAATTCTACAGACCAAGACCTTTCATTTAAGATTTAAGAATTGGCCTTGAAACTTAAATATATAGATTATGTTGATTAAGGTCCAGACTTTCATATAGAAATGAAGGTGTTAATTTTTTTTTTCAATCAAAATCTACTAACCAATAAACACCTTGTAATACTAATTTTTTGATTGAAAAATGGAAGAAAAAATTTTGCGACCTGGATTCGAACTAGGAACCTCGACTATCTTGGTTGACGCCTCTAATAGTTTGGCTATCGCAGACACCCGGAGCTGTCTCAAGGTGCTATAAAGACAACCAAGTTGTCACGGTTGAAAGCCCAATGGGAGGCAGGCACCTGGTCCACCATCAGAAAGTTAGATGAACTCAGAGGTAAATAACAATAATTATAAACTGGAGATAATCTCCAAACATGGGTAATAATTTTTCGATTGAAAAATGGAAGAAAAAAACTGCGACCTAAATTCGAACCAGGAACTTCGTCTGTCATGGTCGATGGCTCTACAAGTTGGGCTATCGCATGGATTTTCCTTCCATTTTTCAATCGAAAAATTATTACCTATGTTTGGAGATTATCTCCAGTTTATAATTATTATTATTTACCTCTTAATATAACTCTGGCATAGTCGGTCCCAAGCCCGATTGAGAAAGGAGGAGGGGACACGCAAGATAGGTGTAAGTCATTGTGCTGAGATCTGGGTGGCATAGCGTGTATAAAAATATGTGTCATGAACGATCCCATTGAGGTATCAGGCGAGATCTCATTGTATTTAGCCTTGCGTCAGGAGAGCCTGACGTGGACTACTTACTTCCCCCTGGTTCTCCGGTACTTTATGGATGACAAAGATAAAGCACCAAAAACAAATAAAGGATCTGGTTTACTTCGGGTAATAACTGATCACAGATTTCTAATCTAAAAAAAGGAGTTAATGTCGAGGTTTCTGCAGCTATGGGAGCGGAAGGTGTCACTGCTATCGCCACTCCTGGCGCACCAAGGACTCAGACATCAACACTCACCAAATCGCAAAAATGAAACCGAAGGAAAGAAAAGAAAATGAGATTTCTGAAAACTGATGAACAATCAGCTGAAGAAACCTCTGGTTTATCTACTTCGGGAAAGAAGAGGGAAACACCCGTAGATTCTACCCTTCTCAAGCTAGTGCTGTATCTAGAAAATGACTAAAAGTGGATCAAGTAAAATCCTATAAACAGGCTGTTAGCAGCATCAAAATGGCCATTATTAAAGGGTCATTCCCCACAGAGAAGTTATCTGCTGATGAGGTTTCTCTTATCCAAATGGAGATCCTCAACAGAATAGATGCTATTCCAGAGGGTAATTTTTTACCAAGGATTGACCAGCAGAATTTGTTAGCCGGCGCGTTATTGGTTGTCTGTGAAGATGAGGAGACAACAGCCTCACTGATTAAATCTTTTGATAATAACAAGATTCTAAGGAAGGAACTCTCTTGCCTTAAAGTGATTAAGGCGAGTGAACTCCCAATGCCTGTTAAGGTTGCCTTCAGGACCAAGGACAACATCACAAAGGATGCCAATGTTCTGCTTCGGAGGATGAATCGTTTCAACACCGAACTGATCACTAGTGAATGGAGAACCGTCAACAGACTGGTTGAACCATTCAACTAGATGGATCTTCGAGGTCTATGAGAGCTCCTTAGAAGCCATCAAAAAGGCCAATCTTGTTGCCAACACTGGTTTCCATCAAGGTATCTTCAAGATCTGACTGATCCAAAGAAAAGATCTGGGCCTGAAACTGAAAAGGATGCTAATTTGGTTAATTTGGAAGCAACCACTCAGACGCAGGTAAGACCAACTGAAGATTATTCAAATAAATCTGTTGGTAAAGGGGACAACCTATCTGATATTGCAGGTGACTTAAGTGCACTTGACTTTGCAGATGCAACCTCAAAGTACACTTCAACCCCCATCTCCAATGAATCTTGAAGATGTTGAGGCTTAAGTACCTGATGAGGAAATGCTTTTAGGCACTTTTACCAGCCCCAGTGGAGGTAAGAGGACTTAAATTTTCCTCTGTCTGTTACTGTGACTAGTCTTAAGTTTTTCCAGATAAAACTTCACCAAAGTGTTGCTTCGGCCACTGTGTTGCTTTACAACAAGATGGCTTGTGGTGATGTTGATCTGGCAATAATCCAGGAGCCTTGGGTAAGGAATGGTAGTGTTGCTGGACTAATAAGAAGATGTGTAAATGTATTTTTGATACACTTTCCAACAGACCTAGGGCATGCATTTATGTCAGAAAGGACTTGCATGCTATGTTCATGGTCAATAATTCTAATAGCGATAATGCAACATTTAAATTGACCATGTCTGGTGAGAATAAGACTGAAATTCTCATAATGTCTTCATACTTTCCCTATGATGAAGAACTCCTTTAGCTCCGTGCTGTATTGAGCAAATGGTAAGCAGGTCAATAGAAGAATCGGCGATCGCTAGACTACAAAAAGAGATGAATGGTCAAGTTTTGATTCAAGACAACGAGAGAAGAAAGGAATTGCAATAACATCAAGTGTACATCTAAAGTAAGATTACGTGAGTAAGAAATTATTTAGACTAGCAGTGCCATCCTTGGAGGGGTCCATACATTGTGAGGCTTTAAAAAAAAAATTCAAATTTTTATTAAGAATTTTTACTGTATTAATTCTAAGCGTTTTCATGTGTGTTATTTTTAAGATATTTCAAAATTTATTCCAAAAAAAAAGTCCGAGCCACGCAGGACTATCACCTGGCTTATTTGGTAGCACAGCAGGTCCAAACATTTCCTAAAAATATATTTTGACTATATTCTTTGGGAAAGTGTATATTTTGGAAACTGAAATGCTGATAATGTGATGACTGAACGTTTGTTTCGAAGAATTTTTGGTAATGTGCATAAAGTGAAGATATCGTGACTGAACATTAACAAGGCAGCGTCTATTGATTAGGCATAGGACTGGCAAAAATTTATGTGTCTGAAAAGGAAAGAGAAAGAACGAGTATTGGTCAGAGAAACTCTGCAATTAAAACAAAAAAGCTATACAGGCGTTTTAAACAATGACAGTTTCGAATAGAGCAAGAGGGTATAAGAGTTTCTACGCCAAGAGCAAGAAAAACTTATCCAAAGACAGTCAAAAAAAATAAAGACAGTCTAAAATATCTAGTGATGCTCCGAAGTGGTAAGGCAAGTCAAGAAGAGTTTACATTCTCCGGTATATCACCCGGACTACCTGTTTTTCGTATTTTTCGTAGAATGGATAGTCCCTTTGATCTGTGTTGTATTGATAGAGTTATTAATTAACCATTTAGAAGTTATAATTTAATTTTTTGAGATCTATCTCTTTAACGAAGTGAGTGGTGGCTTTGCATTTAATCCCGGCTACTTCAAGGATACACAACAAGAGGCTCGCAAGCTTTTATATACTGAAATTTGGGTACAAATGAACCAATGAGCATGGAGGTACAGGGCAAGACAACAAAGTAACTATCAAGAAAATTAACCAATACGACAAATAAACTGAGGAGAAAAGAAAAACAAAAATGTGGGGGGTTGCAAACGCGGACCGAGAAGAGGTCGTATCCGGTAGTCAAAATGACAAGTGGATTTACTAAAAGGACCGTATAAATAAAAAAACTAAGTGATTTTTTTTTATAAAGTAAAGTATGAAATAAAAATAAAAATTATATAAAGCAAAGTACAAAATGAAAGGATTACAAAAGGTCTGACAGAGGATTGAGTATGGCGAACACATCGAATTCAGTTTGGTGATTGAGTAATTGGTCAGGGTTGGAATTCTTGGCCTTGTAAATCTCGATAGATTCCAGGGTGGGTGTTTTGGACGGTTTATTGCAAAAGTGCATAATGGACATTACTTCACTTTGTGGTCTAAGGGGGTGTCCGGTGCTTGTCAGTTGGTTGGCATAATGTGAACTGTTGTCTTGATTATTGTATGATCTTTCATGGTCCTTAAAACGCACAGTGAAGCTGCGAGTTGAGAGGCCTATATAATATTTGTCACAGTAGGCACAACTTAGGCAGTATACCCCTGGTTGTTCAAACTTAATGTTATTAAAGGTGGAGGGTGGATTCAGATGATGGAGAGAATTGAGGGGGGGGGATACCAGCAGGCCGAAGGATAGATAGCTGGGCAAAATGAGGGCCCAAGTATAACAATGAGACCCATTTTTTAGAGGGAGGTAGGGGATTAGGCAGGTTGATTCCGAGGACGGCAAGTTTTCGGCACTGGAGTATATGGGAAACAGTAGACTGTGAGTACCCGTTCATACGAGCAAGGGAGCAGATGATGCGGAGGAAGAGTGGTGAATAAGGTTGGAGGAGGTAGTTGGTTTGCGGAATATGGAGAAGGTTAAGCGGTTGATGTGGACATTGTTAGTTATAAGGACGTCTAGGTATGAGAGGGATATGTTATTTTCGGTTATGAAGGTGAATTGGATATGCAGGGAGAACGAATTAAAAACATCAGCAATGGCAGGCGGGGCGGTTAACCGGGAATCATACAGTATAAGGATGTCATCGACATATCGGTAGTAGGAGATGATGCTAGTATTATTAAAGAGGGGGGGTAACAAAAGTTAGTTCTAAGTGTTGTAAGTAAACTTTGGACAAGAAGCTGCTAAGTTGGAAGCCCATTCCTAGCTCGGAGGGCTGGGAATTGAAGGAATTGTTATAGCAGAAGCAGTTCTGTGAGGATATGATGGATAGGATGGATGAAAGATCGATAGCAGCGGGTTTAGGGAGTGGAGAGGGATACAGGAGTTTTTCCAGGATTTTAAGGGTGTCAGACACGGGGATATTAGTGTAGAGGTTAGTAATGTCATGGGATATAAGGGTCATTAGTGCTCATTGGTACTGTTGTTAGAGAGGGAATTAGTTAAAGTGTGAGAGTTAGGGACATTGTATGTGTTAGAAAGGATTTTGAGGTTAAAAAGGAAGGTGGAGAGGGATTTTGCAACTAGGTGTGAGGGGGCAAGAGGGTAGTTAACGACGGGATGAATGGGCATGTTTGCAAAATCATCATTATCATATTCAGCTTGTCTGAAGTTTACTTACAACACTTAGAACTAACTTTTATTACCCCCCTCCTTAATAATACTAGCATCATCGCCTAGCATGACATCCTTATACTATATGATTCCTGGTTAACCGCCCTGCCCGGCATTGCTGATGTGTTTAATTCATTCTCCCCCATATCTAATTCACCTTCAAAACCGAAAATAACAGATCCCTCTCATACCAAGACGTCCTTATTACTAACAATGTCCACACCAACCGATTAACCTTCTCTATATTCCGCAAATCAACTACCTCCTCCAACCTTATTCACCACTCTTCCTCACACCCACATAAACGCACACATGCTTCCTTACGTTTCCTTATTGACCTGGCCTTGAAGATCCCCCTCAACCCCCCGCCCGCCTAGCTGAATTCCGCATCATCCGCTCCCTTGCTCGTATGAACGGGTACTCACAATCTACTGTTTCCAGTATACTCCAGCGCTGAAAACGTGCCCTCCTCGGACTCAACCCACCTAATCCCCTACCCCCGGGAATAAAGAGCTTAGTTTTCTTCGCAGATGTAGCATAAAGCACTTCAATAAAGCCAAAAAAACTGTTGAGTGGTCTCTTTATAAAGAAACCCTCACCAGATATAATATGGCAATTAGGAAAGCTAAGAAGGATTCCTGGTTTATTTTTTGCGATAATCTTCATTACCTTAATATTGCAATTCATTTAACTTCTGTTGAAAGAAACGATGGCAAATTTACAGAATCAGGTGAAGAAACATTGGCAGAAATGCTAAGAGTACACTTCCCTCAACGATTTGGAGACATCCATTTCTATTGGTAGATTTAAAACCAAGAGTAAACGGGAATGGGATGTTCCAAGAAGATTGTTACAAACAATTAATTAATTTGACCCAATTAAGTCCCCTGGGAAGGATGAAGTAATTCCTATTCTGTTGCAGAAAGGAATTGAAATTATGGCATCCATACTGTGTAAAATTTACAAAGTATGTTTGGTGCAGGATTATATTCCAGAGGCTTGGAGACAAACAAAAGTTGTTTTTATCCCCAACCCTGGAAAATCGACTTACTTTGAGGCAAAATCTTCTAAACCTATTAGCATCACTTCCTTTTTTCTTAAGATATTGGAAAAGCTGGTAGACATATATCTTAGGGAGGAGGTTTTGATTACAAAACCCCTTTCTAGATAACAATTTGTTTACCAGCAAGGTAAATCAACTGAAGCAACAATTTTTGAGTTGGCGTTTCTTATTGACAAAATATTAACAATCAAGGAAACTTCATTAGTAGCCTTTTTGAACATCAAAGGAGCTTTTGATAAAGTATCTACTCATATTAATATCAGAGCTCTTGAGAGTCGTGGAATTGATAAAATTATTATCAAATGGACAACTGAGCTGCTTATAACTAGGAGAGTAGAGGCTAAACATCTTGGTGACACATGAATGGTTCGAGTGGCCAGAGGCCGCCCACAGGGTGGAGTCCTTTCACCCTTGTTGTGGTGCCTCATCTTCGACGAACTATTATGTGAGCTTGAAAAAGATGGAATAGACTGCCTTGGCTATGCTGATAATTTTGCGGTCATTGCTAGGGAAAAACTTTTCTAACACTGTCTCGGACATTCTTGAAGGGATTGTCAAGAAGATGGAGAAATGCTGTAAGGAGGTAGGTCTGTCTGTTAATCCAGACAAACTTGCTATTGTTCCTTTTTCTAGGAAAATGAATTCGAATTTAAGAAGTATTAATTTCTTTGTTAAAAAGTTAATCTATACTTCAGAGGTCAAATATCTTGGTGTCTTCCTTGATAGCAAGCTTTCATGGAAAAGACACCTAAAATATTTTCTATCTCTTGCTAAAATAATTTTCTGGACTTGCAGAAGAGTTGTTGGCAAATCATGGGGGCTGAGCCCTAAACTTATTCATTTGGTATATACTAGTGTTATATGTCCAATGATAACTTATGGCTCTGTTGCATGGTCGCCTAGAACACAATTAAAGACAGTCAGGAAAGAACTAGCTAAAGTTCAAAGAATAGCATGTCATACTATTACAGGTGCAATGAGAACAGTTCCAACTAGTGCTTTGAAGCTTCTTTTGGACCTGAAACCTATTCACTTGCTTGTTGATGCGGAGGTTGCATTGACAATTTATGGAATATGCAACAATGACAACAGGCATAGAGGAAGTATAAAGAAGGGCTCTTTTACCACAACAAAAGTAATAAAGAATATAACAAAAACAAAAATAACAGAAAAATACAACCTGGAAGCGCTTTTCGAGAGCAAAGCTCCCATCATTCGGCAGGAACCAAGGAGAACACGTGGAAAACCCAAAGTGAACTGATTAGAAACCAAAGAAAGCGGTTTATATAGCGAGAGAAATACAAATCAGACCAATAATAGAAAAGAAATAAAAACAATATTATTGGTTAGCTAATTGAGACCACCACTGAATTAGAGGGGAATCACCAATAGGGCATAAGTCGGAGTTTAATAACGTGTTGTTCTTGGATTTATGGATAACCATGCTCTTGAAAGCATCTAACAAGTGTTTTTTATTGATAGATTGTAACAGTTTTAAGTTGTCGATGGAAAAATCGTGACCCGTCTCTATTGAATGTTTGGCTATGGCTGATTGACTGCATCTACCGAATCTTCTGTGGTCGAGGTGTTCCTTAAATCTGGTGGATAAACTGCGTTTGGTCTGACCTTTGTAAAGCTTAGGACATTGCGAACAATGGATGGCGTAGATGCCTGACTTTTGTGTATCCGGTACCTTATCTTTGGGGTTGCCCAGCAAGTTTCCTATTTGGTTGGGGTTGCTGAAAGAAAGAGAAATGTTATATTGTTTGAAAATTGAATTTAAATTTTTAATAAGTAGTTTATTGTAAGGAACGGATATTGTTCTGTACTTATCTTTGATGGGAAGAAGAGTGGTTATGTCTGACAGAAATTTTTTGAACTTCCTCTTCCTCAAAAGATCGTCAATCAGTTTCGCGTTGTACCCGTTTTTCTCGGCTAATTTTTTTTTAATCAATTCAATCTCTTGTTTGAATGAAATATTGTTTAATGGGATATTGAGTGCCCTATCCAACATGAAAATAAAAGCTGAAACTTTTTGGGTCCAAGGATGGCTTGAATCGATGGGAATGTAGTTTAGGTGATTGGAGGGTTTCCTATGAATATCAAAATGCAGGGAGTGATTATTCCTAATTATCACTAAATCCAAGAACGGTAATTTATTGTTTTCTTCAACTTCACAAGTAAACTTGATAGAAGGGAAGAATCTATTGATGTGATTAATGAATGCATTAACGTCACAGGAGTTTGTGTGAAAAATTGTGAAAACATTGTCTACGTAACGGAACCAAGTGTCGGGAAAATAAAAATTAGAATTCTTAAGAATGTCTTCAAAATTTCTTAGGAAAACTTCAGCAAGAATAGGGCTGAGACATGATCCCATCGGTGTACCACCTATCATTTTATAAAACTGATTGTTAAATTGGAAGATATTATTATTAACACAAAGTTTAGTTAACGTTATGCATTCATCGCTCTTATTCTCGGGGATCTTGTTTTTGACAAGAATATTTTTGAGGAATCCGAGAGTTTCCGGAATGGGAACGCTAGGAAATAAAGAAACTATATCGAAAGAAACCAAAATCTCGCCTTCTTTAATAGTCTTATTCTTGAGCTTTTGGACCAAGTCAGTACTATTGATGACTGAACTGTCGAAATTAGACAGTTTTAAGGTTTTGATAAATTTGGCCAAATGTTTTGAAACCAGATAAGTAAGGGTGTCAATGTTGGAAACTATGGGACGCATTTTGTTTCCAGGTTTGTGTACTTTGGGCAAACCATATAATTTCGGCATTGTTGGGTTAGCAATTATTAGGGATGAAGCCATATTTTTGGGAATGATATTAGGGCAACTTTTGATGCAATCTTTTACTGCTGTAATTAATTTAGGTAGAGGGTTCTTATTTAATGTAACAAAAGGTCCTTCATCGATAAGATTGTTAACCCTATTGAAATAATCTGATTTTTCTATAATGACGGTATTATTCCCTTTATCGCTCTTAAGATAGAAACAGTCCTTCTCCTCAAGTGAATTGATGATATTAAAATTATCAGAGCCATAATCTGGACCGTGGCTTGCTTTGCCAACCCAATTTTTGCATAGAACTTGTTTACACTTTGCCCTGATATTACTTTTAGTTTGTACTGGAAGAAAGCGAATTCCTCCTTCAATCTCCCCAACCAGTCGGTGAACGTCTTTCCGATCATTATTAAGAGCGTATTTTAGTCCCTTCGAAAGTAGTCCAAGTTCAGGGGGGGTGAATTGTAAATTGGTTTCATTAATCACGCTGTCAACACCAGTGGATTTCTTGACCGGAGGTTTTTGATTAGCAATTATGAGGTTGAGTTTGTTGGATAGTTTTTGGTTCTTTTGGATGATCTTTTTTTCGTTGACGAAGTTCATTCTAAACATGAAATCATCCCAATCTTTTTTCTTTAGCGAATTACTTAATTTTAAATGTAAATTGTATGCCTTAGCTTGTGTTACAGACAGCTTATAATTAAGAAAACCAATTTCCATGCATAATCTTTTGGTCTTAACTAAAGGTAGAATATTTTTTAGAGTAGGATCTTTTGAATTATTAAATTTTATACAGTTGACAAAATTAGGAAAGACGTGGTGAAATTTGCAATTATTGAGGAAACTAATATCTGCTTTTAAAGATCTAATTCTGAAATTAAGCCTGCAAAATTGATTTAACTCGCTATTAAACAAAGAAATCTGAGTAGCCATAACTGTTACAATCTATCAATAAAAAACACTTGTTAGATGCTTTCGAGAGCATGGCTATCCATAAATCCAAGAACAACACGTTATAAAACTCCGACTTAGGCCCTATTGGTGATTCCCCTCTAATTCAGTAGTGGTCTCAATTAGCCAACCAATAATATTGTTTTTGTTTCTTTTCTATTATTGGTCTGATTTGTATTTCTCTCGCTGTATAAACCGCTTTCTTCGGTTTCTAATCAGTTCACTTTGGGTTTTCCACGTGTTCTCCTTGGTTCCTGCCGAATGATGAGAGCTTTGCTCTCGAAAAGCGCTTTCTGATTGTATTTTTCTGTTATTTTTGTTTTTGTTATATTCTTTATTACTTTTGTTGTGGTAAAAGAGCCCTTCTTTATACTTAATTACGATTATCCACATACCTTTTTCTTCTTGTTTTCAATTGTGGACATTTGCCCCAGTTATACTTTCTCGGACATTTGCCCCAGTTATACATTTTTGTATAATTTTGATTTACTAGAATTATCATCAGGCATAGATGTTTAGATAATAGCGTATATGATAAACTAAAAAAGGGAGTGTTACGACATACGGTTTTTCATATGACTGCTGATAGAATGCTTTCGAAATACGATTTCGATAAGCCATATGTAGTTTCCATTCCTACTAGGGAGGAATGTAGCACAAAGACGCTTACGGATTGGATCCAAAACGGCGTCTAAAATAGGCGCGGGTGTATGCTGTCCATGGCAAGAATTCTACAGTCTTTCAGGCAAAACTTTTTGCAATTATTGCCGGTGGAAAAGAACTGAATACTCAGAAGCTTCGGAGAAAGAAAATTTTAATATGCTCTGATAGCCAAGCTGCGTTACATGCACTTGATAGTGTATGTTACAAATCTAAGCTTGTCTGGGAGTGCCACCGTACCCTCTGTGATCTTGCAAGAAACAACAAGGTAAAACTGTGTTGGATTCCTTCTCACAGTGGTTATGAAGGCAATGAAATTGCTGATTGTCTTGCCAAAGGTGGGTCCATGACTCCATTTATAGGACCTGAACCATCTTTGGGATTGTGCCAAAGTCTGATTAAACAGATTATCCAAAATTATATGGGTAGACAGCGTTATGACTTATGAACTAAGGAGTATGGCCAAAGACAAGCCAAGGAACTTAATCCAAAATATCCAGTTTCTAGGAAAGGTGAGTTCTTAAAACTCAAAAGAATAGAAATTAAAAAAGTTGTTGAACTTTTTACAGGTCACTGTCATCTTAACAGACATATGACCTTAATTGGAGTTGCAACTGATGCTACATGCAGGAAATGTCAAGAAACAGAGGAGAATTCAATTCATGTTCTCTGCAGTTGTTTAAATCTTAAGATTCAAACTGTTACCGCAGAAATTCAAAATATTACTGCTAAGAAATCTTAAGATTTGCAGATGCTACCAGTCTACTTGTGAGATAGGATTAATAGAGGACAGTGGGGATAGTACAATAGACCTGAGGTCGCGGTGCTTGCTTTCTTGGTAACCACCCCTTTCAAATTCAATTCAATTCAATACCTCGTAATAATAGTTTCTAAATTATGTAAAATATCTGTTTTTTTCACATAGATACAAAAACTGCAAGTTTTCAATACAAATGTGGCTTTCTCTAGGGCATTTAACTTCCAAACATTCAATATCATTAATCAGTTGATCTGCTAAACGGGAAAGGTACTTTACAATAATGAAAAATCCATATTAGTAAGCGTTTTGTAGAGGTCTCAGGAGGTCTCAGTAACGTCTCCCGTTTGGGCAAAGTCGTTAGAAATAAACGTCCTCAATTACCAGAAATTTCGAGTAGCTTTAAGAACCACTATTAAGGAAAATAGGAACATTTACTTGTTCCGTAACCAATAAAACACCAAGTCACAACTCCTAAAAATATTATTTATTGTTATTCCAAAAAGATAATTTACTCAAACATCGTATGCTTAATCTAATTAGCTTTGATCTTATTCATAGCCATCTCTAAGAAATACAGGTAATATCTTGTAGGAAATTTACACAAGAGAAAATTGATAAACTCTTGGTGGGGATTAAGAATTAACAAAATAGAAATACTTATTTTCTTTTCTTTTTTATTTCTTTACATAAATCTCAAGATTAATGTAATTACGATAAACATTTAATACGTTTTTTTAACCATAAATTCGGACTAGCGGCATTTTTCCTTTATTATCATTAATCAAGTTAAGTATGCAATCTCTTCCTCCCAATTGTGGTCGTCGACGTATTCTCGGAGGACGAGAGAAATTACCGCCCGATGCCACTACGAAGTTGATTAGCTTGGACACAGAAGTTGTTTCTTCACGCCTCAGAGTTCTGTACTGTCCTGGAAGGGATGTCTGCTCCAAAAAAATATAGAAATACAGTTTTGGAAATGAGTCCCAATGAGAAAGTAAAACACAATAAAGTTCGTTTTTTATAAAAAGAAAACTAGCTCAAAACTAGACTGTAAATTAAAACCGCAGGACCGGAATAATATGTTCGATGTTGTTTCGTATTTTTCTTGCCGTCAGGACGATTTAACCGCTATGCTGTGGTAGAAAGCTGTAACGCCTAATAGGATGCGGCAATTCCCGCAGGCTCCAAAAACGAAGGCTTGCAAAAAGCTTGGTAGAACTGCGTTGTTGCATACTGTCCTCAGAAATGATTATTTTAATTTCGATTTCGGAAACAAGACTAGAAACGAGAAGAAAACTAGGCACAAGCATAGTATTGACGGGGAAGGAGAAAACAGAAGGGATGTAAATAAGATAAAGGTCTACTCAAAGGGAAATTAATAGTGTTAGTAAGGACGCTAATACTGAAACTTAAAACTAATAATTCTACGCCTTGTAGGAACAGAAAGTCCGGCGATAGTCGTTAATTTATGAAATTCTTTATCCATGAAGTGGATGACGATAAGCTTGGCCTCCATTTCTTTCGGTTACAGGCGATCTCCATTTGCCAAAACGTCTCGAGGGGTTAACACCATGGTAACGAAACTCAATTCCTTCTGGGTTTTCGACGTCGATTTCGCCGATCCAAATGAAGTAGACGTATCATCGAAGAAATATGACCACTGTGGAGCTCCTTGACGCAATGTCCACTGATAAGTTGAGTGATCGTACAGCTTCTAAATAAAACTTCATAAAACCTTTACATCTCTGAGTGTTGAGTACTGCATTGGTCTCTAACATCTTCCTTGAGCTCGATGATTCCTTCAGGCTGCTTGTGGCGCCTAAAGATGTTCTGGTCCAAGCGGCATCCGAAGATGTTCTGGTCCAAGCAGCATCTGAAGATATTCTGGTCCAAGCGGCGTCCGAAGATGTTCTGGTCCAAGCGGCGTCCGAAGATATTCTGTTCTGTCTGAAAAACTAAAAAATTGCTTAACAACAAAATTCTTAAACCAAGGATCCTCTTGCGCACGGGCCCAGCGCGCATCAGCGTTCGTCCTCGAGGAAATTCTTTTCATTTAGATCCTTTTAAGTTTGTTCATGCGCATAACAATAAAAGAAAGATATTGTTGACGAAATGGCTAATCTCTCTCAACAATAGACTTTTAAAAGTACTACACTCTTATAAACAAAGTCGTATTTTAACGTTCATAATTATTTAGTTCCACAATAAAGATATTACCTTTATCCAAAGAAATAGCTTTATGAACGTAGGAACCAAAAGACGACCTTCTTAATTTTTTTCCATCCCTATCTTAACTAATACTTAGGATATATTATTTAAAAAAATAGTTTGCTGCAAAAAAAAACTTATAAGGGTCTCATTTCTACTTAAAGAATTAAAGAAAAATATTTGTTCAAAATTAAGGGTCAGGGAAAGGACTGTTTTGAAATATATGCTACAGTATACTAATGTCTATTGTGTGTACTACAATATTATCCTAGAATTTAAATAAATGGTGTCCAGAACAGATGAAGGTGTCATCTGTTCTAGAAGGTGTTGATTTAGCCATGACCAGCAAGAAGATTTGTTATCACGGGCGCAATTTCCCCTCGCTCATCTCTGGGTATGCCACTGGATAAAGATATCACATTGTTTATCGATTGTAGATGCAAATGAAACACTTATTTCAGGAGCTTTTATGTGCTCTTGTTATGTTATTATGAAACGAAATTTTTTGTACAAAATGTTATAATAAGCACGAAGTGTTTCTTCAAATAACCAATGATCGCTATAGAAAACTTACTATTATAGACGATTACGTAAAAATTCAATGCTCACTTTCCTGTCATTCTGATTGGTTAAATTAATTGTAGTCGTTTACGTATGGGTCAGTTTCCTCGAGTAGAATGTAAAACAGTGAAAATCACTGCTAACAGGTTCGAGAGTAGCACTTTTGGAAATACCTGGTAATAGCTTCGAGAGTAACACTTGTGAAAATCACTGATAACAGTTTCGAATGTTCGAAAGTAGCAGTGATTATTTGTGAAATTTCATTATCAGTGAAAAAAAATCACAGGTCTTGAAATCACGCTCATCACTAGCCACCTATCTTCACTCTTATGCATGGGCAATAATCTAAAAAGTTCACTTTTCTATAATAATAATTCTGAGAGTTTCAGAATCAATTTAATCGGTTGTATATTTCATAATACTTTCATATACCGTTTATTTATACAGGGTGTCCGGAAATATATGGTAAATATTCATACACATGAGAGAACATGTATAAAGAAGCATTTTTATTTCTATGAATATGGTGTCGCAAGCCAACTCCTACAGAGATACAGGGGGATTAAAGTATGTTGCGCTTCCTGATTGTTGGCGTCCCGCGAGCGACTAAGCAATCTGGTGCAGCTCACCTTGGAGCCTACAGACCTGTTCGAAGGTGTTGATGTAATGGAATAAAATCAAGTCACATCACATAACATTAAACTACGTAGAAATAAACAAATAAGACACCCTACAAACGCTGTAGGCTCTTAAGGTAACATCTTGATGTAGACTATGAGCAATGCACATCAAGGCATACATCCAAGCTGTGGGTAAAAACAAATGAGAACAAACAGATGCCACACAAATGTCCATAGCGCATCAAGACTCACAGAAGGTGTTCAAAGGTCCGGCTATGTATTTGCACACACAGATTATAGCGCCGTAGTAGCAACTCTCGTACTTTCAGTTGTTCGCAGATTGTTTCACCTGCCACAGCAATGCGAGCGACCAGGTCATCAACGGATGGAACAGGTGTTTCGTACACCAGTGACTTCATGTAGCCCCACAAAAAAAGTCCAATGGGGATAGGTCAGGTGACCTTGGTGGCCAGGCAGTTGGTCCCCCACGTCAAATCCACCGATGGCCGATGTCGTGTCGAGGTGTTGTCGTACGTGAATAACATAATGTGCAGGTGCACCATCATGCTGGAACAACAGGCGATCATGAACAGCTAGCCTGGCAGTGTTTCCTGCAGAAATACCTGGTAACCATGAGTATTAAGCCGGTCAAGCAATATGTGTGGACTGACAAGTGTGTCTCCAATAATTCCTGCCCACACATTGACGCTAAAGCACGTCTGGTCCCCATGTATGATGGTGGAATGTGGGTTGATGACATCCCAGGTGTGATTATTGTGGTAGTTGTACACAATGGTCTCGATACCAAAGCATGCCTCGTCCGTTAACAAAACGCATCGAGCAAAGCCAGGATCCGCGGCTGCACTGTCCAGGATCCATCTTGCAAATTCCAGTCGGGGACGATGGTCCCGATCAGTGTGCGCCTGCACATGTTGGTGAGTCCATTATTCCATAGGATCTCCCACACACTGTTTCGAGATATACCCAACACAACAGCTACTGACCTAATGCTAGCAGATGGGTATCTTTCAAACCAAAGCAGCACATTTTCCTCGAGGTCAGGTGTACGAGCGGTTCGTGAACGTCCACACTCAACCCTATGGACGGTGATGGCACCAGTGTCCCGCAGACGTTGATGTAGTCTGGTGAACATCCGTCAATCAGGACACATGCAGTGTGGGAAGCGCTGTTAATAGAGCCGTCGAGCCTCTGTAGCACTTCCATCAGCTGCACCATATGCCGTATGCATGTCTACAAGTTCAGCGTTCGTAAAATGCATCAACAATCCCATTTGTGAGGGTTCAGGTAGTAAGCTTATTTGTGAAATAGTCCTGATTGTGTAAATGTATGCAAATCAATACGTGTGCCACACCTCCAGTGACCTGAGGTTTAAGGTAATAAAGGTTTGTGGAGTGACCTGATAGAGGCAGCCATTCGAGCATACATTGATATCAAATCCTTGGAGGGGAGGAGAAACGACAAAGAAGTACTCTGAAGATTTTACACGGAATAGACCCGCCACAAAGAGAAAGAAGCAAGAGAAGGATTACCATTGGTGGATTCTATGCGCAGAATTGGCCCAGAATCCGTCAAAGGGAAATAAAAGGCGAGACAATTGACATCTCTTGAACAGATGTGGGCTGCACCACATTGCCTAGTCGCTCGCGGGATGTCAACAATCAGGCAGCACAAAATACTTTAATCCCTCTGTATCTCTGTGGGGGTTGGCTTGCAACACCATGTGCATAGGGAAAAATGCTATTTTATACATGCTCTCTCACCTGTATGAATATTTAACATTTATTTCCGGACACCCTGTATATGCTTATTTTAGAAACATTCTTAGAAGCTGGCTCATTAGCATTCAAAATTAGAACTACTTTCTCACAGCCTTCAGCCAATGACAAGCAGCGAAAGCCACTTGCATTTGTGTAATAGTTACGGGGTGCATAGTTACATGAAAAATAGTATTGGCAAGCACAGTAGAAGTATGTGGCATCTGGCAGCAACAACATAAAACACATAATGCGGCCGAGAAGTGTATAAGTAATGCTTGCGTGGACGAAGGCTGTGCCAGTATAACGGGTGTTAAAAATTTAAAGGCAAGTAATACATGCCATCTGTGTAGTTGGATGCAAATCAAAATATGGTTCTGAAAAACATATGAACGAGTACTCCCTCTACTGTCTCTCGTATACTCCAACGCCGGAAACGAGCTCCCCTCGGCCCTGACCCACCTGACCCACCTGATCCACCACCCTCCTCCAAGAAATTGGTCTCCTTGTTATACTTGAGCCCCCATTTTGCCCAGCTATCTGTATATCTGTCACCTCCATGTTCCAATCCCCTTTCTCTCCGTCATCTGAATCCGCCATCCACCGTTAATCACGATAAGTTTAACCAACCTGGAGTATACCGCCTGAATTGTTCCTTCTGTGACACGTTTTATATAGGCCTCTTCCTCGCAGCTTAACGAAACGTTTTAAGGAGCATGTCAGATCGTACAATAATCAAGACAAATGTTCAAATTATGCCAACCACCTGACAAGCACTGGACACGCACTTAGAGCACAAAGCAAGGTGATGTCCGTTATGCATTTTTGTAGTAAACCCTCCAAAACAGCCACCCTGGAATCTATCGAGATTTACAAGGCCAAGACGTCCAACCCCGACCAATTACACAATTGCCAGACTGACTTCGAAGTGTTTGCCATGCTCAGTCCTCTGTCAGACCTTTTGTAATCCGTCCATTGTATCCACTTTTGTACTTTGCTTTATATAATTTGTAATTCTTCAGTTTTGTATTTATTCTGTCCTGTTTGTTAATCCACTTGTCATTTTGACAACCAGATACGACCTCTTTTCGGTCCGCGTTTGCAACTCCACACATTTTTTGTTCTTTTTCCTTAGTTTATTTGTCTTATGGGTTAATTTTCTCATTGGTTATTTTATTGTATTGCCCTGTCCCTCCATGATCATTGGTTCATTTGTACCCAAAATTTCTGTATATAAAGGCTTGCCAGACTCTTGTTTTGTATCCTTGAAGAGGCCGGGTATAAATGGCGAAACTAGTCGATAACCGTGTTGTCCATCTTTTATACTGCAAAGCCACTACCACGTCATTAAATCACACATGGCTTGAAAGAATATTTGAGATCTTCGTAGACATGAATTTCTTCTGCATTCGAGTAATATGATGCATCCAAACTAGGGCGGCTGGCTAATGCTGAAGATTTTGGAATATTTTTTTACGAATACATCCTGTTTGAAACACCCTGTTATTTGAGAAAGTTCAAAACTCGATGTATGAAACTGCACATGACAGAATTTTTAACTACAATTAATTTATAAAATCTGCCTGTATTTTAAATTTTACTCCAAGTCTGCTCAAGGTCTATGCAACTCAGGTCATCTGTTTACCATTTACTCTTAACACAATTTCGAAATCACCCCCCCCCCACTTCCCCCACAATCGAATGTATTTTGTGAACACCCCTTAACTTATATTATCTTAAACAAAATTACCTTAAATTAACTCTAAATATGATGAATATTATCAAAAGGTAACATCAATATTGCTTAGACTCCAAAGATATTTCTTTACATAATGGAGGGATATATAATTTTCATTCAAATGGCCTCTCTATTCTTTCTATCTAAGTGCTTCCCATTCTTCTCCTTTCACTTTCCAATACTGTTTTCCTCTTCTCTTTCTTGATTTTTGCTTGTTAAGTGGGATGCGGTTTTTAATTAATTGCTTATTAACTGATTTCGCGTTTTCCTTGATAGGGGGTTCGAAACCAAGCGAACTTACTGACATTAATATCGAGTGCTCACGATACTAGCTCTGTTAATATTTGTTCCATACTGCCAATACTGATCCAACCGAAATACTCAACACAGTATCGGGTATCGGTCCACCTCTACCCTGCAGTATTAAAGTAGTAAATGTATTAAAAAAATTTATTAATTAGCTGGTTTGAACTATTTTGCAGTTATTTGGCGCTTTCACAAAATATGAAATATTTTCTAATTCACACCTTCTATCAAATAACTTTTTCTTTCAACTTGTTCATTTTCAAAATAAATAAAAGCAAAGATGTTGGTGATGCCTTTAAAATTATTTTCTTCAATGTGAAGAAGCCATCAGTGCTATTTATACCCTACAACTCCTCCATGTTGTGTGATTGGGGCGCCACCTACATGCCGCTGGACTTGCCAATAGAAGACCAATGCTGTCAACTATAATAAAGAACTAATCGACCCATCTATGAGCACTGCGCTATTCAAACGTTTCTAAGAAAATGATAAGCATCAGCTATAGTTCTCGATGAATAGCGTGGACGCACAATCAAACTAATGACATCATTGCATTAAATATACATTCAAGATATTTTTTAATAACTATCTGTTGAAATTCTACTGCCAAAGAAAGTTCATATACTTCCATGAGACCTAAAAAATTATTTTCAGCTTTTTTTAATGTTCAAAATTATTTTCTTCTATTTTTACTGAATGGGTACCAGACATAGGTGCATGATGATACTCCTGGCTTCTTCCAGGCAAATTTTTAGACATATTCCTGTGTTATCGCGCTCATAGAAGGCTTCATCCAGTCTTTATTGTAGTTGACATCATTGTAGCAGACACATCTTCGAACTGTCATCTTGAGCACTTTTTCTAAAAAAGACACACGATTTTGATATATGAAAACCAGTCAAGATATTGCAATTTAACCCTTAACCTACGGACAAAAAATGTCATAAATGACCCCGATTGTTCAGCACTATCTAAGTTTACAACAAATGTTATAATAAATGTTGTAATAATTTAAAATAAGCCTAAATTTATGTAAAATCATTTATACAGTAAAAATATAAAAAAATATTTTTTAAACTTATACATAATATATCAAAAATACATGGAATATGCTCAGTAGTATTTTCTGACAGCATTAGTTTTTCAATTTTACAGTTTAATTATCTCTATCAGGTATTTTGCAATTAAAACAAATCTTTTTGTGGTGAATGTTGTATACACAGTGTCCACATTTGGTGCATTGCACTGTCCATTGCTCTTGGGCAGAAAGAACAACGGCCTTTTTTACACTGAGAACTTGGCTTGCTACTTGTTGAGGCATTTCGCATTTATGCCGTCTTGATGCATTGGACACTATAAGCTTTTCTTCTAATTCCTTAAGAAACAAACGGTGTTTCTTGTTTCTATTCTATTCGAGATTCATGCACATCCATAAAATGAATGCATTCTGTGCGGAAAAATCTTTCATGTTATAGAACAGATATAATGGCCACCGGTTGGTTTTTCTTTTTACAGAAAATTTTCATATATTCTGATCTACACCTCCAGTGTCTACACCTCCTTTGGTTCTATTGTATTCTAATATTTCTCGTGGTTTTTGATCAACTCTTTCGTCTTCAATTTCAGCTTGGTCATGTAGAGTGCTAAGAATTATGCAGACTTTGTTTTTTCTTGGGCAGTATGATGCTAACATAGCACTATCCCTGAATGCAAAGTCAGTTGAAAACTAAACCCCTCCTTTAGATGATGTAAATTGCATTAGCAGTTATAATCAATTCTTTCTCATTGTTCCTAATAATGTCAGTTTTAAATTCAGAAGTTTTTCCGCTAACGATAAACTTGTGAAGAAGTTGTCACAAGTTACGTTTCTTCCACTTTTCTCCATTCCTTTGATCATCTCCAAAACCTCACGTTCGCCTTGATTTTTCTCTTTTTATTCACCTTCTCGAGGTCCTGTGTACACATGAATATTGTATACGTAGGAGCTCTCACTGTCACATCAAACGACAGTTTTATTCCATATTTGCCAGGTTTCGAAGGAATATATTGTTTGAACGGGCATCTGCCACGGAATGTAAAAAGCTGTTCATCTACTGTAACATTCTCAGATGGAATAACATTCTCAGATGGAATGTAACAGTCTTTTAGGTGGTTTCACCAGTCATCAAAAATGTCACCAATTTGTCATTGCAACGATTGATTTGGTGAGATGCAACAACATCAAAACGGAGGGCGCGAATAATTTCTTGATAATGCTGAAGCATATAGTGCCCTTCCACATTTTTACTCCACATTTCATCAATGGATTCGTTCTTTTATTGGTATGCACCTGCGATTAGTAAAATTCCTAATAATGCATCAAACTCTGCTACGTCCACATTATTCCACTTCTCTCCATGCATATCTGCGCCTTCTTTGTTTGTCTACTTTATGATGTCATCTTTGAAGTTTGATTTCAGAAGGAGATTGAAAGCAGATTGTATGTTATCAACAGTCGTTTTTGCATAGTTGCTCGCTCCTGGGGTTAGGTGAATGATGTTTATCTCTGATCATCGTCCCCCTTGATATTTTACTGGATCTGGATGCCTCTTCATTCTTTTATCTTTTGATAAGTAATACGAAGCCTCCCCTCAACTGGCACTGATTCATCTGAAAAGCTTTCTGAAATTGATTCATTTTCTGGAAAACATTATTGCTACTTTTGTAAAATGGTTCAACAAATAATGCTTAATTTTCAAAAGTACTCTATTAATCGATTTTTATGGCAGTTTCAGACTTTCTAAAACGGAATAAACATGAAGTAAACATAAAATGATAAAAAATACTAAGCTGATATGTTATCAATTTCACTTGTTTCATCTTCAGACTCAGAAAAACTACTTTCACTAGAATTCTCTAGAAACTTCCTAATTTCAGATTCACACAAACTATGAACTTGCTATCTTACTGATATATTTCGCAGATGTAATCAATGAAATCTATTGCTAACACTTTAGAAGTAAAAGTAAAACTTCTAAAGTAAAACTTCTAAAAGTAAAACTGAAACAATAAAACTAAAAGTAAAACTGAAACAATAAAACTAAAAGTAAAACTGAAACAATAAAACTAAAAGTAAAACTTCTAAAATTAAATCTGAAACAGTAAAACGGAAAGTAAAATTTCATAGGCTAAAAATTACAAGTGCTTAAGTATGGGATCATATGTGACCTCACTGGCTGTCCATATGACTATTACAGTAATGATAGCATAAAAAATTAACATGCTATGTACATAAAAAATTTTTGGTGACAAGAAAGCACCCCTAAAATTAGACAAAGTCAAATTTTTAAAATTTTTTACATGTTTATCATTACATTTTCTATACATTAAAGTCGCGTGGAGTCGAATTTGACCCCATCGGTGGGATAATGGTTTAAGCGCACGCTGTTTTCATTTTCGTTTTGTTTTCGTTATTAACTCTATTATACTGACGAAAGTTGAGCAAAAATTTAAGCCGAATGGCCTTTTATTTGTGCCATCGGGAGCAAACATGTTATTTCTTAGACTACGTAAAAATGGCGGATTACTGTATTGCTTGCATGCATGTACCGTGTGGATATAATTAAATTTTCCATTTCTGCGCGGACTGTAGACCGCGTTTTTGCACGGATAGCGATGAAACGTTGGGTATAGGATATGCAGAGCATGGGAAAGAGAGTTCTAAGGAAAATTTATTAGTACATACAGTTGCCACCAGGGAAAAAAGTTACGCTGCAAGATCATATGCAGATGGTATAATGCATTACTGGAATGCTTTTCAATATCCACACCCTTTGCATCGATGACATGCTGGAAGCGAAGGGCAGCATGCCCAACAGTAGCAAGTAGTGTTTCCCTGAAATAGCTGCAACATGACGACTGACGTTGGCTTTCAGTTCAGGGAAGGCTTTCAATATAATCTCCATGATAAACACGATCCTTCAGGGTTCCCCACTGCCAAGGTCACATGAGATTAAGCTCTGGTGAACGGGCAGGCCACACATCTGGAAAGTATCTCACATTCATTGCCGAAGTGGGTATGAAGAAGTGGGGCCAATCACATGCAGTGCTGTACTTTCTTGCATAAAGACTCTTGTCAGTAAACAGTGGAATTCCTGCAATGCTTGAACCATATGCCGTCACCTCTCGCCGTCATGACTCCGGTTCGCAATCTCTTCACACGCTAATATTCTCACTTGCTGACGTTCTGGTAAATGAGCTTCACTATGAGTGCATGCTCTTTTCTGCACTATGGCATAGTGACCTCTGAAGTTTGGTTGTTCACAGACGCATTGCGCTTTTGCATATGGCGCATTTCTCTCCTAATGCCAATCGTATATACTAATTTTTCACTGGAATTCTCTTCCCCTGGCTCCCCTTAGCCTATACCCATAGTTTTATCATTATCCGTGAAATAAGGCGGTCTACAGCCCGTGCAAAAGTGGCGAGCATTAATTAATACCATCCTGTATGTATGCATAGTTATTAGTCATTGTTTCACGAAACTCACTTTTATGTGAAAGGAGTTCGCCAGACAAAATATTTGTGGAAACCCTGTAAAATTTATTAGATAATTATCTCCTAAATTTTGAACTTACTTTTGATGTGTAATGCATTATTGAATGTATATCATAAGGAATATTGTGGCTGTTGATATATCTTGCTATATTGAAATTTTTCCGAAGATTTGGGTCAACATTTTCATAAATAATTTTTACGACACCGTCTCTATCTGCACGTGTGTGTTCATGATAAAATCCAATGGAATGTCCGATTTCATGAACAATAAGACCAAGCTAAAAAAAATAAGGAAAAATAAAATGCTATTAGTTATTTGGCCTAATTTTTTTTAATCTTTTTACCATAATCACATTTAAAAAACAATACGAAGGACAGTTAAAAAATTCCCAGAATTCCTCAATAGATGGCGAATAATTATGATAGCAATCCCACTTTTGTGAAAGGAAGAGCAACACATCTGCTTCCAGGCGCAATAAGGCTTATTGACCGATTTCAGTGTGTGGGTTTATTACTGTCCCATTTGAAATAGACATGAGTGTTGGTTACTGTCACGATAATGCACCCAGCCACACATCGGTTGTTGTGCAGCAATTCCTTGCTAACAAAAACATTCCCGTCATCCATCAACCACCCTATTCTCTGGATCCCCCTCCCAGTGGCTTTTGGCTGTTCCCAACTCTGAAAATGGCCTTGCAGGTCGAATGCGATAACCGAGCTCCGGAAGACTCCCCAAGAAATCGTTCACTGATGCTTCCAAGAATAGCAGATTCTATGTGAGCTCGCAAGGGTGTTACTTTGAAAGAGATTAGGCAAGCATTGCCATATGTCTTACGCTTGGAGTGCTATATCGTCATTCCAGCAACTTACTTGATTGTCCATCGTAAAATGAAAAAAGAGGTTAATAGAACGATATTAGGAGGATTCTTCTAATATTTATAATTTCAAAACATGTAGCTATGGATTACCTTTTACATGCTTTCTAACTCAACGTGAACATGCTTTTTTTGCTTTAATGTAGTATATAGTATTATCTTTACTTTTTAATATTAATTCACATTTATATTTGTCTTTGTTTATATTACTTTAAAATTTGCAGTGACTGTTTCCAGTTTAAGAAATTATCTTTCTGTGCACCGCAAATTCTATTTACAATGGGTGGACAAAAAGTAATAGTAACAATGCAGCCTAACAAGAGTGCCATAGAGACTTTCGCCAACTGGAGCCAAACTCTTGTTCTTGGCATGCCACATTTCACTCTATTGGTCATTTGGGGAACGATATATTATCATTATCAATATTATCCCAATAGCCTGAACAGCACACCTTGCAACACTGAAGCCATTTGGCTAACCAGTCACTCAATACAGGGTTCTGAATAGGGATAGTTGAATTTAAATTACCCTGCATAATAATTCTCATGAACCATAAAAGATTGGGATCAATTTCCAATTACAAACTTGTTCCAATTCAATTTTCAACGCAATTAAAAAAAACATAATCTGATAAGCAAATCATTTAAAAATACAACGGAAATATTTCGATGAACATCCCCTCATCACCCGTGCTCCTCCCCCTTTTTTATTCTATCTTTTCATTCAGGGTTCCTGATTTTATGGTTTTACATTACGAAGAAAAACTCATCACGTGATTCGTCCTGCTAAATTTGAATTAGTAAAACGTTTTCATAGCGAATCTCATCTAGTCTTCTAAGAAGAGCCCCACTTGAATATTGTGATGTTCCGTTATAGGTTAGTCACGT
>JAHWFO010071947.1:127661-148475 GCA_023313115.1 Rhysida immarginata
ACCTCAGAGGCTGTTCATCGCACCCTAGAGCATAATCTAACATATTGCGGGGGTGGGGGGACGCTACAATATAATTACATTAGCAGGGGTAGGAATTAACTTTTAAGTGTGGTTATTGAGAAGAAACCACTCCAGAAAATCGGGTAGGCCACTTGCAAATTTGGTTTCCGAAAAGGAGTAGTAAGAAATAGAATGAAAGTTAGGTTAGCCAAAAGGCTTAGCTTTAATCATGTATGATCTTTTTTTTTCTCAATTTATTATGTGGAAAATTACTTGAAGAGGCAATTTTCTGTACTTCAGATTATTTTCTGTTTTGAAACACTTATTGTATTATACGTGATATTTACTGTTTCATGAAGATATACACAATCGCACAAATTTCTACTGATAATAACAGCGTATTAAATTTTTCTGAAATAAATTTACAAAGACTATGAAGTGATCCGGAAGTAGCAATATCGTGGCGTTTTATTACGTGTTCAACGCGTTTCCAATATCATCTCATCTTCAGGAACAAACAAGACTACAAATTAGCAGGACAATCGACAATCGAATGGTGTAGTGAAAAGACACGAGCGGTCCAGGAGCCGAACTTCCATAACACACTCACCCATAAAGTATCCAAGGGAATTACACTGAATTAGAAGAGAACCCTGATGTCCCTCGAAACTCACCCTGAGAATACAGTCCTAACTTGGTAGGACGCGGAATAAGATTGTTCATTGACATAGTGATAGCCCTGAGCATCTGCGGCTAAGCTATCCAGAAGTCGGGAAAGACGACCTTATTGATATCATCGAAATTGACTTCCCGTAGATGTAGGGTTTTTTTCTATCATTATGAAACCCTTAAAGGCCAGAGGGTGATCCAATATACTGGCTACCAAGGAATTATCGTGAGACTCGATTTTAAGAAGTAATTTCTTAAGGAGCATCTGGACGTAGCTACCAATGTGGCCCACACCAAAGTCTTCATAAAAAGAGTAGTTGTCGGCCCTTGAGCTGAACAATGGCCCTGTGAGATATATTTTGGAAGGTCTGTAATTCACCTCGATTTGCAGATAGACGCCCAGGCAGGCATTCCATGGAGCAAAACGGTGCAGACACCACTTTGTAAAGCAAGAGTTTATTGTCCAATCCAAGGGCACTGTGTCTCTTCAGGAGCGCAATCAGGCTGAACTTTGCGTTTTTAGCCTTGTTGAGAGCATATTGAACATGGTCATTCCAGATTGGCTTGGAGTCAATTTTTATGTCCAGGTATTTATAGCTCTTTACCCAATCCAGATGTCTGCCATATAAGGCGAGGGTCCCTGGAGGATTCCTGCGTTTACGTATAACGAACATAGCTTTACATTTGTCAACGTTGAGCTTCAACCTCCATTTGTAGAACCATTTTTCGTACTGTTGCAAAGCCTCTTGTAAGCGACTGATGACGTGTGCGTGATTCCTTGCTCAAGTCATGATGGCCGCATCATCAGCGAAGAAGTACAGATTACACTTTGCAAATTCCGGTAGGTCGTGAATGAAAAAATTGAACAATACCGGGCCCAGTACTGAACCCTGAGGAACCCTGAGGAGTTACCAACCCTAACACGATAGGATCTATGCGACAAGATTGACCAGGGCAATCAACTCGTCAGGGAAACTATAATTTATCATTTTAAAGATGAGATCATCGTGCCATACTTGGTCGAAGGCTTTATGGACATCGAGAAAAACAATTCCACCGTACATCGAATAATTGAGGGGACTGCTCAAGTCTTCAATGAGCCTCCAAATCTGGAGCTGGCAGGAGTGATTCGAACGAAAGACTAATTGCTCCTTACTAATTAGATTATTTGACTCGCAAAAGTCAGTGCACCTCTTCATGATTGTGCGTTTGAAGACCTTAGAAAGATAGGCAATAAGCTGATGGGCCTGTAGCTGACAGGAAGAACGGGATTAAGGTCAGGCTTGGGTATAAATAGGATGACTTAGTTTTTCCAGACATCGGGGAAATAGCCGTGGTTCCAGCAATTGTTTAAAATCTTAGTAAGAGTGCACATTTCCTTAGGAGGCAAATTCTTGAGAGCACCATTAGCAATGGAGTCTAAACCAGGAGCCTTGTTACTCTTTCCTCGCCTAATGATGTTCGATACCTTGGCGTTGTCAATGACATAGATAAGATTATGTACACGATGGATGAGATCACACTTTATGCAGCCATCTTTAACTAGACATGTGTTCTCGATACCTGCCAGTTTATCTTCGAAGGGTGGGGGTAAATTGACTCTTCAGTGAGTTTGCAATTAGTTGGGCCTATTCCTGGGAACTGCTAACAAAAATTCCCAGAGGAGGTAGATTGGTGGCCATCTTGTTCTTGAGGGCCTTGACTAAGGGCCAGAGTAAATTGTCCTGCACAGACAGACTCTTGATTTTGCTGCACCACCTTTGGATTCGTAGCTCCTTCACCTATTGGCTGACCTTTCGTGCTAGCCTGTTGTACTTAGTCTTGAGCTGCAGGCACCTAGTACGTTTCCACAATCTTCTGAAGGAGTTCTTTTCATGTATGTGTTGCCTGATGGAAAGGGGAAGATCGAGATGATCAAGTCTCTTTCGGTCAATGGCAGTAGCACTAGCATCACTGGCTGATTTAACAGATTGGGTGATATCACTAACATTACCATCAATGTCAACAATGCAAGATCCTTATATGAAATGTTACATTCATTAAGCAAATCTCTAAATAGCTTCCAATCCTGCTTCCAGCGGAGATTAACCCTCAGGTCAAAGTTTAAGCCCTCGAAGTTGAGAGCAAATGGGCGATGATCAGAGGATAAGTCGTTCATCGTAAAGATGGTATATGGTTGTCGAAAAACCTTTTGAGGACCGCAATGTCAAGTACATCACTAACAGGCGAGTGGTCGAAATAATAGGTGCCGTCAAGAGGACCGATGACTAAGGTATCAATTTTGTTCATCTATTAGTTATGGAGAATAGAACCGTTATGGTTCATGCGTTTGGAATTCCAGTGTGGGTGTTTCGCATTCAAGTCACCCGCCATTAAAAATGGATTGGGCCCTTTTAGTAGATCATCGAGTTTGCAGGGATCAAGCTTCTACCTGGGCGAGTTATACAAAGGGATAAATTTAACTTCCCCTACATCCACGTCGTTTATAATGACTGACACAGCTTACATTCCCACGAAACTGGTAGTGGTAGTGTCACGATGATCGATGCCTTGTTTTACTATGATTGCTGCCCCACCAGATGCAGGGCCAGCAGCATATATAAGGGGTCTATCCTTGTGGTAAATCAAATAACCAGACAATTTGAAAGTCTGACTCGGTTTGACATGAGCCTCACAAAAACGCAATATCAATATTCCAACATGTAAGGAAGTTTTAAAACTCTATGCGTTTGCGAGTAAGCCCCCTCGCGTTCCAAATAGTGCAACGAAGCATACATTGCTTAATTACTCTATTGGGGTGTCTATCTATGATTAATTTCTGTTTCGGCTGAGACAAACTGAGGCAAATCTTTGCTTTATTCCTTGAAAAGGTTCATTAAGTTTCCCACATATCTGTATACTCTGGCTAATTCAGAACTGGGATCTATAATTTCTTTACTAGCAGAACTGGAGGTGACAGAAGCAAAAGTTCTATCATCCACTGTTTTGGTGCTTTTGAATTTCTTAGCCTGGGGGTACTTTGGGCATTTCGTATAGCTAGATGTGTTGAGCTTCACATCTGATGCAATTGGGGGGATCTTTGCCCATAATATTAGTGCAATCTCTAGACTGGTGGTTGCCTGCGCAATTATTGCAGCGGAGCAATTCGGTGCAACCCTGAGAGACGTGCCTGAAACGTAAGCAGTTGAAACCTTTCAAGGGCCTTTTACTTATTCGAAATATTGCGACACTAACAGCTAGAAGTCCAAAGCACTTAATACTTAGGAACGTCTAGTTAAGTGTTTTGTAATAGTACCAGGACGATTGGAATTTCCACTGAGCCCCTTGCATTTTTAAGTCTCATGGCTTTTTCCGGGAAGTAATTAGCTTCTTTGAGGTCAACACAGAAGTCCTCAAGCTCATAAGTTACATCAACATTCCTAACGACGTATTTAAGCATTTTTTTCCGATTTCAGCTAGTGGTGCTGAATTTTAAGCACATCTCTGCTTTTAATTCCAGCCACCAGAGTTTTGTGGGACTCTTCATCATGGTACTTAATCTTAATTGTGTCTGTTCTAATTGTGTGGTCAGTGATTTTGTCCAGCTGCATATGGGTCTTGATCTCCTCCAGGACCTCCTTGATGGGTTTCCCATGACTACGGATTATTATTGGCGGAATGTAAATGGCTCTATTTTCACGAGTAGAAGTGTCAGGAGTAGGGCAGTAGGAGTAGGGAAGAGATCAAGACGAGTAATAACGCCCTTATAAATCTCCTGAAGAACTTTATTGACTATCTCACTAATATCATTAACGTCTGCTGGAAATTTTCTTACTTCCCTGTGGCTTGGAAGCAATCTATTGTGTTGAGTATCCCCAAGCAGGGGCAAAATCCTGCAATTCTGTTAGCCGACCTGTTAGCCTGCTACCCACGATGTCCAAAGTGTTGGAGAAAACGATTGACGTCAGAATCCAAGACCACTGTCTAGCAAATGACCTTTTTCGGGAAGAGCAGTTTGGCGTTCGTGCTGCCCACTCTTGTCCGATGCAGATATGGAGGCTCATTGAAGACCTGAGCACCCCCCTGAACCTCTCTAGGTACTGTGTGGTGGTATTTCTCGATGTCAATAAAGCTTTTGACCAGGTGTGACATGAGGGCTTTGTCTACAAAATGATCAGAGACGGGTTCCCTGCCGATATGATTTTGTTGGTGAAATCCTATCTTCACGCAGAACCTATCAATCTACAGTTGGAGAAAATCTTTCCACGCCCCGTGTTGTAAAGGCCGGTGTCTCTGAGGGTTCTGTCGTCGGGCTTGTGCTATTCAAATACTTTGTACATGATTTCCCGAAACCCGATAATTGTAATCTGTATTCTCATGGTGATGATAATGCCATTATGTAATGGGCACGCCAGCCGGCTCATGTTATCACTCGGCTGCAGTGCACCTTGAAGCAGTTCCAAGACTGGTTTTACTGCTGGAAGTTGAACCTTAATATCGGAAAGTGCAAGGCTTTGTACCTCAATAGAAAGCTCAAGATTCCCCCAGATTCTCTTGTTCTGTCCAATAAGAAACTGGACTGGGTGGACAACTACAAGTATCTGGGAGTTATCATTGACTCAAGATTCTCATGCAACCAGCATATGTCCTATGCTCTGAACAAAGCAAAGAGGGCTAAGTACAGTATCATAGCTCTCATGGGTCGTAACAGCGCCCTCAGCATTGACAACAAGCTACTTCTGTACAAATCGATTATCCGGACCATACTCCTCTATGGCATGCCTGCGTGGGCGACTATCTATAAAACCAGATGGAGTGAATTACAGTCATTCCAGAATGTTACCCAGAGGACCATTGCTCAGCTGGACAGGACGGTAAAAAACCAATCCACCCACATGGATTTAAACATGGCCCATATCAGAAAGTTTATACAGGATCTCCTTTTGATTATGATACAGAAGATGAAGACTCACGACAATAAATTTGTGAATGGAATACTGAAGAACTCATTAAATATGAACTGGCATACGAAGTATCGTAAACTGAGGCACGTTCTTGACGTCAATTTTGAAGATATTAGCAACGTCTCTTTCCCGGATTACTGAAAGATGTGATAATCTTCTTTCTCCTTGTGTTTTTTTTTATGTCATTTGTATTTTGTTTTTGACAATCGTCAATCTTATTTTCTTTTTTGTATATAAGAAAAGACTGCTTGGGAAGACTGCTTGGGTTGGTTAGGCTTCTTAACGACCTCAGTGTATTTCATTTGGAATTTATTATGGTTATATGAGCTTTGTGAAAGCGCTGCTTTCGTCCCATCCTAACAAATGTACACTTTACTGTTCGACTGTCGATTGTCGACTTGCATTGTCTTGCTGTATATATTTCCAGGTACTGCGGAGTGGTATGCCTCGATGTCAGTAAAGCTTTTGATCAACTGTGGCATGGGGGACTTGTCTACACGATGATTAGAGGCAGGTTCCCTCCCGATTTGATTTTGGTGGTGAAATCCTTTCTCACTGACAGGTCATACCAAGCTAAAATTGGTGAAAATCTATCCACGCCCCGTGTTGTAAAGGCCGGTGTCCCTCAAGGATCTGTCCTCGGGCCCGTGCTATTTAATTATTTTGTGCACGATTACCCGAACCCTAAAAATTGTAGTCTATATATCTATGATGACGATACTGCCATTATGACATGGGGGCACAAGCCAGCTCACGTTATCACTCGTCCACAGCACGCCTTGAAGATGTTGGAAGATTGGTTTAACTACTGGAAGCTGAACCTTAATGTCGGAAAGTGCAAGGCTATGTACTTCAACAGAAAGTTCAAGCGTCCCAAAAATTGTCTTTTTAAATGCAACAAGAAACTGAACTGGGTAGACGACTACAAGTACCTTGGCGTTATCATCGACTAAAGACTCTCTTGGAATCGTCACGTGACCTATGCTCTGAGCAAAGCGAAGAGGGCTAAGTACAGTCTTATAGTTCTCCTGGGACGCAACAGCACCCTCAGCATCGAAATTAAGTTAATTTTGCACAAGTAAATTATTTTGACCATATTCATATATGTCATGTCTGCGTGGGCGACTATCTGTAGAAGCAGATGGAGCGAGCTACAGTCATTCCAGAATGTTACCCTAGGACCACTGCCCAGCTTAACAGAAGGACTGTAGAAAATCAATCCATCTACTCGGATTTAGACATGTTCCACATCGGTAAGTTTATTCAGGACCTCCTTTTGATTATGGTGCAGAAGATGAAGATTCAGGACAATGACCTAGTGACCGGAATGCTGAAGACCTCAATGGATATGAAGTAGCATATGAAATATCGAAAACCAAGGCATATTCTTGACATCAATTTTGAAGACATCAGCAACGTCTCTTTCCCCGACTACTGGAAGATGTGAAATTCTTCTTTCACTTTGCATTTTCATTTCGTTTGTATTTTGTTTCTGACACTCATCAATCTTATTTTCTTCTCTGCATAATATGGAAGACCGCTTGGGTTGGTTAGGCTTCTTGACTACCTCAGTGTATTTCGTTTGGAATTTATTCTGGTTCGATGAGCTTTGTGAAAGCGCTGCTTTCGACCCATCTGAGAAAAATGTACACTTCACTGTACGATTGTCGATTGTCACTTGGCGTCTCCTGTGGTGAAGTGAAGTTCGTGGAGCTCTACAATTCACCTAAACATTATCTTGACATTTTCGAGCATGATGAACTCTTCAGTGATGACACTCCACTCGTCCTGGCTAATGACCTAAATGTTAAACAGCCAAGCTGCAACTCCAGAACGCAGAATTACAATGGCATGATTCTCTGTAGGTACTTATTAGGTAGAGATGATATCATCGCTTCAGGACCTGTGGAGGAAATCTACTACTGCGACCACTCCCCTAATAGTGACGTTTTGGACATCTCGCTCTTGAAGGGTTTCTTCAAACTGTACAGTATCTTCACGATTGATGAGACCTTTCTTCTGACAACAAACCTGTGGCATTGGATTTTGACAATGTTGACATAAACTTCCGAAAGGAACTCATATATCATCAAGACTGGAAGCTCTACAAAGATATTCTTAAGGAATATGGCTACCATCCCGAAGTTGCTTTCTGTACAGAGGACATCGATCAACGTGCTGACGACATCACAGATGTATTAACAGTGCCATAAAAGCTATTAAGTATCCATCAGAGAATAAACCTCATCATCGAATCCAACTCACTCCTCGAATCCAACGCCTAATTGCTAAAAGAAACAGGACCCGTAGACTATGGCAATGCTATCGTGAGCCTTAGCGTAAAACCAAGTGCAACAGGTTAGTGCGAAGAGTCCAAGACGATATAAAAGAGCTTCGCGGTGCTAGATGGAATGAAAAACTCAGAAGCTTGTCGGCTCGCGACAATTCCATTTGGAGTATGGTCAGAGCTTTACAGAAAAAGAAGAATGATACGCTTCCTCCACTCCATATACCAGAAGATGACTAAGTGCAAACTGATCAAGACAACGCCCAAGTCATTGCAGATTCACTGGAAATGCAGTTTGTTACTCCTACCAATGATAAGCCCAACAGCCAAATCATGTCTCAGCGTGTGGAAGAAAATATTGTCAACTTTGATGAAGTCCTGCAGCATGTAACGAAGAACAACATCGAGGCTAGTGAGATCGCCACCATCATAAGTAAACTGAAAAAGAAGAAGGCTCCGGGAAGAGACAAAATGAGTTATAACGCCCTTATAAATCTCCCGAAGAACTTTATTGAATATCTCACCTATATCATTAGCGACTGCTGGAAATTTTCTTCTTCCCTGTGGCTTGGAAACAATCTATTATGTTGAGTATCCCCAAGCAGGGGCAAAATCCTGCAATTTCGGTGAGCTACCGACCTATTAGCCTGCTACCCTCGATGTTCACAGTGTTGGAAAAAACCATCCTCGTCAGATTTCAAGACCACTGTCTAGCAAATGACCTTTTTCGGGAAGAGCAGTTTGGCTTTCGTGCTGCCCACTCTTGTCCAATGCATATATGGAAGCTCACTGAAGACCTGAGCACCCCCCTGAACTTCTCCAGGTATTGTGGGGTGGTATTTCTCGATGTCAGTAAGTCTTTTGACCAGGTGTGGCATGATGGTTTTGTCTACAAAATGATCAGAGACGGGTTCCCTGCCGATTTGATTTTGATGGTGAAATCCTTTCTTGATGGCAGATCGTATCTAACCAAAGTTAGAGAAAATCTCTCCACGCCCAGTGTTGTAAAGGCCTATGTTCCTCCGGGTTCTGTCCTCGGGCCAGAGCTATTTAGTTAATTTGTACATGATTTCCCGAAACCCGATAATTGTAATCTTTATTGTTATGTGCATGATACAACCATTATGACATGGGCACAACAGCCGGCTCACATGATCACTCGGCTGCAGTGCGCCTTGAAGTATTCCGAAGACTGGTTTAACTGCTGGACGTTGAACCTTAGCGTCGGAAAGTGCAAGGATTTGTACCTCAATAGGAAGCTCAAGCGTCCCCCAGATTCTCTTGTTCTGTTCAATGAGAATTTGGACTGGGTGGACAATTACAAGTATCTGAGAGTTATCATTGACTCAAGACTCTCATGGAACTGGCATATGTCCTATGCTCTGAAGAAAGCGAAGAGGGCTAAGTACAGTATCATAACTCTCATGGGTCGCAACAGCGCCCTCAGCGTTGACAACAAACTACTTCTTTACAAGTCGATTATCCTGACCATACTTCTCTAAAGCATGCCTGCGTGGGCGACTCTCTGTAAAACCAGATGGAGTTAGCTACAGTCATTTCAGAATGTTACCCTGAGGTCCATTGCCCAGCTTGGCAGAAGGAGGGTGAAAAATCAATCTCCATCCACTTGGATTTAAACATGGCCCATATCGGAAAGTTTATACAGGACCTCCTTTTGATTATGATACAGAAGATGAAGATTCACGACAATAAACTTGTGAATGGGATACTAAAGGACTCAATGAATATGAACTGGCATACGAAATATTGTAAACCGAGGCACGTTCTTGACATCAATTTTGAAGATATTAGCAACGTTTCTTTCCCGGACTACGGGAAGAGTTGATAATCTTCCCCCTCGCTGTATTTTTTTACTTTGTTAGTATTTTGTTTCTGACTATCGTCAATCTTATTTTCTTTTTTAAATAATGTAGAAGACCGCTTGGGTTGATCAGGCTTCTTGACTACCTCAGTGTAATTTATCTGGAATTTATTCTGGTTCGATGAGCTTTGTGAAAGCGCTGCTTTCATCCTATCCTAACAAATGTACACTTCACTGTTAGATTGTCGATTGTCACTTGCCATCACTGAAACGTTTCTTCTCTGATATAAACCTTCTATTGGAAGCTGATGAAGACAGCATGGCAAGAAAGATTCGTTTGGATTAGTGGTTTCCCAGTGCTCCTTAATTTGATGTCTATCTACAGTATATGGCCCGTGGGTATTTTCTTTACAATGACGGTTCCACGACCCATGTGCCAACTCGGAAATTTTAAGTGCTGCCATCGTGAGTAATAAATATTTTTAACTAAACCACTTAGTTAAATTCTTAAAGCACACATCTGGTTTTTATCGCGCTGCAAAAGTAGTAATGTGTTCCCGAAATTTATTGACCATGGGATGTGTAAGGCCCCTATAAAGGTAGTACTTTGTATGAAAATGTCAAACCCAAATCATGTCATTATGAACTTATTATCAAAATTAAGCAAGTGTGAAGTACAATTATACCATATGCATCTTACATTGGCCAAAACTTTGAAACCAAAACACTATGACAAGCTTACTAGCAGAATCCATCGGGTTAATAGCCAGAAAAACAAATTAAAATACGATCGCCTCCACTGGAAGTTAGCACACCTACGTAATCGTGGATCTACTAGAGAACTTCGACAAAGTGAACCAGAGCCCGCAGTAGTTATTAAAAAGTCTGAAGCCACCTTCACAGAGGAAGAAACATCATTGCTAAAGAAAGGGTTGAAATTTGCCTTTCCCAATTAATATCCAAGACTTAAAAGACTCTATCTCATCCACTCTGAAGTGGCACCCGAAGTTAACCTTTAACCAGAATATGGACCAGAATATGTATCGCAGCTACAGAAAACACTGACAAAGAATGCCATAAAACTGAAGAAATTGAACATGCCCAATAACCATGCAATAACCAAACAACTAAAGGCCAAAGGCGTCTTCTACTTGAAGGATGACAAGTCGAAGTACCTCGTAATAGTAGACCCATCCAAACGACCCATCCAAGAAACTTCTACAAGACACAAGGAACTGCATCCAAAGTTGCAGATATATCTGTAAAAACATGAACCCAGGTGAACTAATTCCTACTAATCCAATGCCACCCCGTCTATATTGCTTATCTAAAACACAAAGCAGGGAGCCAATGGAGACCGATTGTGAACAATATAGATTCCCCAACAGACCGGCTCACCAGTAGACATACTACAGAACTATCTACTCAAACTCAATCTTATGGGACATAATTTTTCTATCAAGAATACACTTGAACCGTGCCAAAAATTTATCAACACCCAGTTAGAAGATAATGATGTGTTAGTATCGTTTGACATTGTGGCACTCTACCCAAGCATACCGAGAGCCAAAGCTGCCGATACGTTGGTGGATACCATGTTCGAAAACGACTTACCATTAGGAATAATCATAGACGTGAAAAGTGTAGTGAAGTTGATAGTGTACAACGATATCTTCGTCTTTAACAAAGTGACCGATGGAACAACCATTGGAAGTAGTATCAGCCCATTTATCGCAAACATTTACATCAGAAGACTGGAAAACAAGGCCATAACCACATTCCCCTTCTTTCCAAAGATTTGGCTACGGTATGTAGACCAGAAAACGAAATGGGCCAACTTCTGAACAATCTCAACAACCTGTTCCCCAAGATCAAATATACTATCGAAAAAGAAGTGAAATATTGTATCCCGTATTTGGATGTGAAAATAACCAGAACCAACCAACACCTAGAGTTCAACATACACCGAAAATCCAATTTCGTAGCTAGCTACATCAAAAGTGAATCCAATCACTGCCATCAACATAAACTGGCCGCGTTCAGGCACATGGTGTCACGAGCCCATACCATCCCCTAAGTGACGAGAATAGGAAAACCGAACTGGGAAAAATCAAAATCTATGCTAGACAAAATGGCTACCTAGATAAAGTCATAAATAGCTTCATCAGAAAAGTACAACGCAAGGCATCCATTAAGAATATTACGACACTAGGCAACAACAAAGAAGAGACTATAGGACGGGTGATACTCCCCTATAACAAACACCTCAATAAAGGAATGGCCAGCATAGCTAAAGAATTTGGACTAGAAACTACATACAGAAGATCAGACTAATTGAGCCGAAGATTGGGCAACCCCAAAGACGTCATACCCGCAGAACTAAGACCTGGTGTCTACAGGCTAGCATGCTTAAAATGTGAAGCAGTTTACTGTAGGCAAACCCGTAGAACAGTCTGCACAAGAATTAAGGAGCAACTCTCCTACATCAGGAATGGAAACTACGACGACTCCAGATTTGCGGATCATATTCTGTATCAAGGACATGACTACCGATTCAACGACCTAAAGATTATCCACACTAAAAGAGACCCACATCTGCTTAATTTCCTCGAGAGCTATGAGATCTTCAGAGAAAACCCAAGCAGGTTATTGAACAGTGAGAAAGGACCACCGGACATATCCCAACTAAAGACTGTTGCTAAACTGTGCAAGTTCAAAACCCATCATCAAAGAATGACGCAACTTCAACAGATTACCAATGACAAACAACTAACATTTAGCAATGTAGCGATTGGATTCCCCTACTCTTAAAGTTTCAAACATTTCTATCATTACCCTTTGTTCTTTTCCTTTTATACTATTGGACAAATTATGTGATTGGTTTAATTTAATTTATGTGATTGGTTTAACTTACCTATATAAGACCTGTAGAGCACTCATTGGCCATCAGTGAAACGTTGTTTCTTTGATCTAAAGCTTCTATCGGATGCTGAAGAAGGTAGCGTGGCTGCTGAAATATGTATCCATCGCAAGAAAGATTCGTTATGCGGATTCGTTGTTTCTCAGTTCTCCTTAATAAGAATCGAAATCATTTTCCACAAGCATAAATCAAAAATACATAACTGAAATAAAACACATAACTGAAAGATGATCGGAACAAAATTGTAATTGAAATCATCATTAAAAAATGGTTTATAAAATACAGGGTGTCCAAAAAGTCTGGTAACATCGCAGATGTCTCAAAGCTGCCAGGTAGACGAGATCTGATGAGTTTGGTTTATTGGTTACTAGCTGATTTACTTGGCATTGCCTGGGCTGTTTTTGAAGAAATTTTGCCAAATCCTAATGTGAATACACAGAAGAAAATAAACACCAGCGGGTGTATCTGCTAGAGGAAAAAAAAACATTTTAGGGCGCCAGTGTGTATATATAGGATAAAGATTAGAGTATAGGGTCTTTATAATTAAAGTTCCATTTTGACATGGTCATAAAATTGGTCTAATTTCGTATACGAATATTGCATAGAGCGCCATTCCATGCTGGTGGTGACCTTTTGACATAATTTTTTTGGTGGGTATAAACTTTCCAAGCCCTCTTGTATAATATTACCAAGTATTATAGCTTTTGGTCCAGTAGTTTTTTTTATGGCCATGTCAAAATGAAACTTTAATTATAAAGACCCTCTATATTGTGAGACAAAATCACATAACCCCCTTTTGCACTGAAAACCAGGACCCATTGCCTGTCACACAGGTGCTGGTGCTTCAATAGTGAAGCACCAGCAGCCTGGGCATAATCAAAAATTTTGAAATTATTTTATTATCAGCCTCAGGGCATCGGAACACAGCCGCAAACATATGATTAATCAAGAAGTTGTCATCAGCTAGATGACTGACAACACTCAAAACAAGGATCAATACCAAAACACAAAGACCACACCCAAAAGGAACACCACCACCCAAAAGGAACACCACCACCCAAAACAAGAATCACCATCCAAAACAACGACCAGGATACAAAACAAGGACCACACCCAAAACAACGACCACACCCAAAACAAGGGCAAACACCACCCAAAACAAGGACACCACCCAAAGCAAGGACCAACACCCAAAACAAGGACCACCACCACCGAAAACAAAGACCACACCTTAAATGGCAGCACCCATAAATTATAAAAATGGCAGCAAAAAATTAAGATTAAAAAAACGAAAAATAAAATTTAAAATTATTCATTAATGGCGTGAAGTCACGAGAAAAACCGATCACGTGACCAGAAAATGGCCTACTCATGCTAAAAGATATTTGGGATGAGATTGACTAGTATCTTGGCATTGTCCGGGTGATTCAAGGGAGTCACATAGAACATTTGTAATGCTAGAATCATTAAATCTTATAATTTTCCTACATTTTAAACTTGATCTGGTAAGTTTATGTTACAAAAATGCATAGTAAAATTTTGAAATGCTGTACATCATTTTGATTCCAAATACAACGTTAAAGAAAAGATAAACTTATCACTCCGTGATCAGCATTTGAAAGAATTATTACTCCGCTATTCTCATGTTTAGCCATGTGTTTTGCATCATCTTCACTCACTTTTGGCCATGACGATTCTGGGCAACAGAGCTTCCCAGTTTGCTTCAAGTAACAACAATGGCTTCGGAGACTATCTTTAATACGAGGGTTGGGGCAAATTATTGGCAGCTATTTTTTCTCTTGAAGATACCAGTCCGGTTGGAAAATGTGACATATACAGACGAAAGGACAAGGTGTTAACTACATGTGTGGACAATGAATAGCACTGAAATATCTTAATATACTAATTTATTACGGTAGTATACAGGGCAATGTGGCTCATCACTGGTTGATACACGTCCTTGCTGAAACTTTCCTACCCACCCTGCTACTGTACGGTATGGTAGGGCATTACTCCCAAAAGCTTCCACTAATTCACTGTGACATTCCATCGCATTTCTCCCTCGGAGAACGGCTATTTTGATGTAAGCGCGCTGCTCAACACGGGTTACTTCCATCTCGCACAACACCCACCAACTGGCTGATTTCACAGCCCTCGCTGCGCTACTACCAGCTGTCACAGAGCCATCTATTGTTCACCATACACACTATGCCTGCAGAACTTCCACACGACACATATATGTTTTTTGATCCGTTCACAAATCTACAAGAAAAAAAATAGTTGCTATGACTCATGCCCCAACCCTCGTATACGGCATTGGTTGGTCAGGTGACTTTTTCACTTCCAGGCCTTATCTCTTTGGCCTCACACCATGTAATAATTTCATCAACCATTGTTGATGCAACATAAACTGTCATATCAAAGAATTATGACCAGCACCATTTCAAGGCACGTTGCATGGTTCGCCCCAACAACAATTACACATTGCAAAATTCACATAACAGGCTGAGAAAGCTTTAAAAATGGCCCATCAAACGGTAGGTGCACAAGCCTCAAGATGGATAAATGTCCGGATTTAACGGACATCCAAAAACGGATGATAATTGGCGATCCCAACAAGGGTGGCACCATCTCGGAAATGGTGCGATTTGTGAACTGTTCATGGTCCGCTGAAGTGAAGGTGTACAAAGAGTGGACATCTCTGACAGAAATCGCCTCCCAATGCCATCACTGTAAAGGGTCACGAGCCATTGACCAACGATGTCAGCAGCACCTTCAACGATTCCTAAAAGGTGACAGGAGAGTTTAGTTCATCAACTGACCACCAGATTCAACAGTGGTGCCAACAGACGTGTATTCGACGTTATCATAGAACGCACCCTGCTACGTATTGGCCTGAGCAGTCGACACATGGTTGCTGCATCCATGTTGACCAGGGGTCATCATCAACTATGCCTAGACTTTGCATGTGAGCACCGCCATTGGACCACAGACGAAGGTTGCTAAGGTCGCCTTCTCCGATGAGTGAAGGCGATGGTGAGTGCATCGTGAAAGCCATGAAAAGAGACTGCAGTAGGTTATTGTGGGCCAGAAACAGGCTGGTAGTGGTAATGGGCATGTGTGAGGGATCTTCTGTTGGGAGCAGTTTTAAGTCCACTGGTTCGTCTACAGGGCCGTTTGAATGCCCGTGGCTATCTGTCAATCGTTCCGGAGCAGGTACACCCATACATGATCAGGATGCTCCCCCAATGTGATGGTGTGTTCCAGCAGGACAATGCACCTTGCCAAAAGGCACGTCTCCTTCTGCATTGGTTCGAGGAATACTCTACTAACTTTCGAGTGCTCCCTCGGCCTGCTAATTTGCCGAACATCAATCCAATCGAACATCTGTGGGAGCACCTTGATCGCCATGTATGGCAGCTGGACCCTCCACCTTTGACTCTTGAGGCTCTGTGGACAGTGCTTCAAGCAAAATGGACTGCCATGCCATTAGGCACATACCACGCACTTCTTGCGTTCATGCCACGATATGTAGAAGCAGTTATAGCGGCGAAGGGTGGCTATTCCCATTACTAAGCGGGTGGTCATAATTCAGTGATATGACAGTGTATAAACATGACCATCAGATTGTTGACGCAAACATTCAGTGATATGACAGTATATAAACATGACCATCAGATTGTCACATATGCAAGCAAACAAAGATAAACCAAATCTATTTTATATAGTGTATACATAAAAAAGATTACAAATATTTATGTTTTTAAGAGACTTATCTCCAGTTTTATTTTTTTTCCATCATTGTAGTTATATTATACAGCTGTGTTAAATTTCAAACTTTATAGCTTACTTCCAAGCTGCATTTTATAATCGGACATACATACTTACATTGTGCTTTATATACAGGGTGTACGAAAAATAAATAGTAGATAATGATTAACGTAATAGATCATGGTATTGTGATGCGTATATTCCCTATGAACATGGAGTCGGAACTCCCCCATTTTAGAGATATGGGGGAGTGAAAATTGGGTGGCTTTCCCAGCTAGTTGGTTTCCTGGCATATGGTTTAAGGCTACCGCCCTACATAAGTCAAAGTAACAGAACATACTCGTACGTCCAGGAGAAAAGATAATTTAATCCATCTGTCTTTTACAAAACGGGCTCAAAATTACGTCCACCAATCTGGATACAGAGATTGCATCTGCAAATTAACGATTCAATTGCTCGATGGCATGTATGAGGTTTCTCCTTTAGTTCTTCACCGACGGCTGCGATGCAGGCAACCAGATTATTAACAGATGTGATAGGTATCTCGTATACCCCCACACAAAGAATTCCAGGGGGTCAGACCTGGTGAACGTGGTGGACAGGCAACTGGACCACCCCGTCCTATCCAACCACATTTGAATGCATGATCCAGGTATTCCCTGAGAGTGGTGCCTAAATGCGCAGGAGCTCTATCGTGTTGGATCCACAGATGCTGCTGAACAGCTAACAGCACGTCTTCCAACAACTCCGATAATGCCTCTTCCAGAATTGTGCGGCACACGCGGGCATTGAGATGGATAGGTAGATGGTAGTACTAATGAGGTGGCTGCCAACAATGCCTGCCCACATGTTGACGCTGAATCGATGTTGGTGTCCACGAGAAACTGTTTTATGAGGATTGATGGTTGCCCACGTGTTGGTTTGGTTGGTTTGACTGGTATTAACGTCCCTTTCAACTACAAAGGTCATATCAGGACGGCGTTATAGGGGCTGCAAATTTTGCCTCGCAAAGGATCTTTAACGTGCAGCCGGTAAATGACTACACGGGACCAACTGCTTTTCTTCCCTTCCGAAGGAAGTGCGTGATCTCAGGAATTTCCCCCTGAAAAAATCCTCGTCGTCCTCAGCCGGGATCGAACCCGCGTACTAGGGCATCAGAAGCGAGCACGCAACCACTGAGCCACCGAGGCCAATTTGCCCACGTGTGGTCATTGTGGTAATTGTAAACAACAGCCTCTCTACCAAAGCAGGCCGCATCAGTAAACAGAATGTTTTGTTCAAATACAGGATGACTGATAATGCAAATGCACAGCGTGAGCTGCAGTCGTCAGCATTGAGCACTTCAGCATGATGACGAAATGGTTGAAATGCATTTGTGTTTAACATGTGCCACAGTTGCCTTTGGTGCAGGCCCAAAGCGTTTGCTACTCCACAGATGCTTGTGTGTGGGTTATCTGCAAACCTTTGCAACACCTCCTCCTCCACAGCAAAAGTAAGTACAGTTCATGCACGCCCGGTGCCTGGCTGGTGGACAGCAAGGGAACCATTTTCCCGTAGACGTTGATGGATTCTGGGGAATATTCGTGCATCAGGACGGATTCGGCATGAGAAACGTTCATGATACAACTGTTCAATAACTGCACTTCTGCCATTAGCAGAACCATACGTCAAATGCATGTCAGTCAGGTATTCATGTATGAAGTGGTACATCGTGCAATCACATGCAGAAGCGATCACACCCTCTAAATTTAAACCACAGTATGGGTGTATGGACAATCATGTGACTAACAGAAACTGCATGGAGACAACCTTGCAACTGCATTTGCATTTACTATGGACCTGTCCATTATATAATTTCAGTGGGTGACGATATTTCCGTGTATGCCAGAAAGCCCCCTTGCTGGGGAAGCAACCCACTTTTTTCGCTCCCATATCTTTAAACCAATTTAGACTATCATTAATTTTACTTTATATTCATTCATGACACATCATTCTAAGTCGTTTCATATATTATATGCCATATTTTGGCATTTCGGGGAGTTTCAACTCCATGTTCATACGGACAAAATGCATCACCATACCATGATCTGTTATGTGTATCATTATCCACCATTTGTTTTTCATCAGCTTGTATATGATTAGATTGCTTGATTTTTTTATCTTAGTATTTTTTCATTGTTATAGTGAAAGTTTATAATTTTTATTTTTTGCATTTTGTTATTTTGTATAATATTTCTGTTCGTTATTTTTCAGTCAGATTTGTCAATTTATAAATAATTTTTACTTGGAATCAATTTGAAAATGAATCCTCTGTAACCAATCATTATTAGTCACCAGTATTGTAAGGCCACCAATTTAGACGGAGTTTTAACAAGGTTAGTGGTAATTCAGGGTGATTGGTGGGCATCAGCCATATAACCAGGTGCTGTTGCTTCTGCCCGTTTTTTATGGAAGACCGCTTGGGTTGGTTAGGCTTCTTGACTACCTCAGTGTATTTCATTTGGAATTTATTCTGGTTGGATGAGCTTTATGAGAGCGTGCTTTCATCCCATCTGAAAAAACGTACACTTCACTGTTATATTGTTCATTGTCCTGCCAATTTCTAGTCGTTCATAGTTCCTGAAGATGAGATGATACTCGAAACGTGTTGAATACCTAATAAAATGCTACCATATTGCTACTTCCGGAAATATTGAATGCCTTTTTTGTTATATCGCAATATTGACCAAGATGCAATCTTTAAAAATATACGCTTGATTGAAGAAAACATGATTTTCATTTATTACTTAGGACCTATTACATTAATGCCAATTAATTATTTATTATCTAACGTAACCTTATTAGAATATATCTGAGTAATCACTGACCCTATTCAGAGTGTGAGTTACTTCTGATTCACAGACACTGGAATGTATTTCAATAATGCCACCAGTACTTCACTTTCACTTCTTACAATATCAATTTCTTTCACACCAAATGCCGAGTTAACAGCATCAGGGTTATTATGTCTAATATCGTCATTTTTTAGCATTATTCCCATCAAATCAGTAAGCACAGGAACGAAAGTAATAAATGTAAACTGGAAATAATGCACCAAGGTAAGGTAATGATATAATAAGAAAACATGTAAGCAAAAATTCAATGACCTTGATTCGAACAAGCAACCACGAGTATCACGATCGTTGCTTATACCCATTGCGCTATCGTGGACAGGATACAGCAAAGCTAAATCTAATTATCCATATAGACTACAAGGTAGTGAAAAAAGAATTCCCGATCTACGCAGTGGGTGCTCGCCCTATCATTTGACTTCTATTTTGACTACCCTGTAGTCTTTATGAACAACGGGAAACAGCCTATCAGTAACGTGTCCAGTATACCCTAATTGGCAGAGGCAACGAGCGTGGTACTCGTGTTTCCTGATTCAAATTCAGGTCGTGTAATTTTTTCCAATTTTTTCTGATAACACCAAGCACACGAGATCGTTTAATTATTATTTTTTAATATTTAATTATTTTCATCATTGAAAAGTCCCTTTCATAATCTGCAGTGTGCCAAACGGGACAGTAGAACATCTAGAAGCAATGAAAATTTCTTGCATTCAGATCTAACAATCAATAACACGTCCCCAAGCGGAGAAGTTTTCAATGTGTCCATAATTGCCATGCTTTGTGGTAGAGATACGCAAAAACCATTTAACCAACTCTTTTATTCTGATAAGATTTCATTAAGGCTAGATAACAAATAGTTATTAATTAATATGTTTTTAAATAATGGTATATAAAATGCTGAACTAACTTCGTTCTGGGAGTACGTTTTCAATTATACTGCCATTGTTTTCCTACACTTGGCGCAAACAAATACCAGTAGCTATTTTCTGAATTGGGAAAAATATCTCGTACAGATCATCATAGAATTATTTCCAAAATTGTGGTTTCTTCTCTTCTAGCTAAGCTTTGAAATATTTTCAGTCAGTTTTACAGTTGTGTTATTAAACCTGTCATATCTACATATCTTAACATTTGCTGGTGAATATTTCTCATAATTGTCAATTTTGAAGATACGGGTCCCCACTGGCACTTTGAAACGTATATTTCCGCAACGATTCCCCAATTGATAGCTGATACCCAGGCATCCCGACAATTACCTAGTGGCTAACAAATTCGGTTGGGATAGATGAATCGTTTTGCTGAAGTCGATATCTATGCTTCTGGGAAACCAGCAGCAGTGACGAATTACAGCATAGATAAAAAACAATCATTGTCTTGGGCCCGTGAGTTTAAAGGGAGCCCAATTATCTTACAAAAGCGCCCGGTATATCTAAGATAAATATTTCTTAAATTTTTGCGAATATGTACGAGGGGCGATTGATAAATAAGGTCTCCATGGCTGTAACTTTTTT
>JAHWFO010071947.1:180667-237320 GCA_023313115.1 Rhysida immarginata
ACACACAATAAACTTTCAATAAAAGGGATCATTAGTCAATTAATAAATAAATAAAGGTTTTCATATACAATTGCCATTCTACTTCCCTATTTCTCGTTTTCTGCCAACGCAACACAGATGGCAGAGCAGATGGTGATACACACATTCCATCATCAACCAAGTTCTTTTTTACAAAAAAACAAATTAAAAAAAAGAAATCAAACAAAAACAACACGATTGTGACGCACAAGGCTTTCCACGAAAACGATCGCAACAATCCTCTGCGGGAAGCTGAGCAATCTCCTCTCAAGAATTACCGCTCCAAAAGAGGGTTATTTACGATCGCTTAACAGAATTTTCAAAACTTATTACTCAATAATACAACAAACACGCACTTACTCCACACCGCGCAACAAATTCCTAATAATAAAGAACGTTTTTATTAACATAACTCAACTGCTAACAGCATCAGTAATCAAAAGATAATAGAACATTTACCATACACCCCCCTTTGCCAGACACACGTGACTTCCAGCACCCCGGTACGTCACACATGCATGCCCCTTGCTGGATATATCCTTGACAAAGTTGGTAATAAATGGCGACACTAGTTGGAACTCCTAATGTCCCTCTGTTATACTGTAAGGCCACAATCTGTTTATTTTATTAAAACTTTGTTCAAATCAAAAGCCAGTCTATTCATCACCCTTCAGTACACTATTTATACATTAATGTAACTTTAAAATATTTATTAAAAAAATATTATTATTATTATTATTTTGGAGTGGATGCCCCTGAGTGGATGCCCCCTTACCGTGGGTCAGGGGTTTGGGTATTTTTAGGGATTCTGTGAGCTATGCTGGTTGTACTGCTACTTTAGGGTCACCCTTACCAGAAAGATCATGGTTGAGAAGTGAGACGAAGAATATCCAAACAAATATATATCGCATGATATCGACGAATGAGAGAATTCATACTGCATCAGGTGTGGCGCAGGTTAGAGTCACCTGCGTTCGGGAGTTAGGCAGAGGCTCTCATCCGAAAAATAGTCGACAGTCTCCCAGCTGTTATCTCGGAGCAATGCCTTCGAGAAGCCCCACCAGTGCACTTGCTATGCACTTGGGGAAACAGTCAGGGGCAGTGTATGCCTTTACCCAGGAGGAGAAACGGGTAAAGCGACAACGGGATCGGGTGCTGTCAATCGGCACTTGGAACGTATTCTCCTTGACAGGAAAGGAGAGTTAGTGGAGGAAGCCAAATGGTATCGACTGGATATCATAGGTATTACCTCTACGAAATGTCTGGGTTCTGGAATTGTGGACTTAGGAGGGTGGAAGCTTTTCTACTCTGGTGTTGACCCTAACATTACTGCCCAGGCGGGAGTGGGGATACTCACAAGTCCCGGGCTGGCAGATTATGTTGCAGATTGGACCCCCTTAGGTGGAAGACTTTGTCTCCTGAGGCTTCAGATAGGGAAACGGTCTCTCTCTCTATTTGTTGCACATGCTTCGAATGCAGTCACAGAGTACCCACTTTTTCTGGATGAAGTTGATACTGCTCTTAGCAGGAGTGGGAGTGCAGATTTTGTCATTCTGAATTACGTTTAACAGTGGAACGGAAAACCTAGACGTTTAACAGTGGAACGGAAAACTTATGTAATAGATGGTTATGCCAAACACTGTCATAAAATTGAAGAAAACTAGATCTACTTGCTGTTTTTTATCCAGAGTTTCAGGAATCGTTGAAACAGTAATGCCTACATTAAAAATTGTGGATTTACGCTTAGTGAATCCACATTGCCAAGCAGGCAGAACATGTGAGAGGTAAGAATAGATATGTTTAGCGATTACTGACTCGAAAATTTTGCGAGGAAACAAATTAAAGAGATAGGTCTAATTCTGAAGTTTCCCAGTCCATGATGGCAATTAGTAGAGTTAGCAGCAGATAGTGTTTCTGACTAAGTAAAGGTGGGTAAATGCAATTTTCTGCAGATCACTCAGGCTCTTTCTTCACACCATAAGTAAATTGTACTGCTGGAGAACCAATTGGGAAATCTATGCTTACTATATTTACTGTTGTTTGGGCACTTTTTCGGGTACATACTTTTATACCAGAGATTTAACTATCGAATCTAACTGGTTGATAGCCAAATTTACGTCTTCATTGGAAGATAGCAGTATAGTCCAAGATAACCTCCTTTTATCACTGTACAGAGCACATCATTTTCTCACAAATCTTCACTTCTGATAGAAACTGACGTAGAGTAATTCTCTTATCCATTCACTAGAATGGGCACTTGGCTCCATTCAATTTAGTTGAACATTGGCAATTTTTAGAATAACCAAATTCAGGATTTTTTGCCAAATTTGACTAATTGTGTATCATGTAATTATTGAAAATGCATAATGTAAATATATGTAAGCACGCTACCATAAAATGTGTATGGTTCTGCACTTGATTTGCAGTGAAATCCACTGCAAACTAGTTGAAAATCTTTCCCGAACTATGTTAAAGCATCATGCAAAATGATAATGTTCATCGGTTCATGGTTGTTGAGATTATGAAGAATAAACACACATTCACTTTTATTCATATTTAAAGTGTCAAAGAGGTTCATGACTTCAGCAATAGATGACACGCATCGACATGTGTTTTCAAAACAATGGTACTCATATGGAGCATATTATATAAACCAATATGATTTTCATAAAAATGCTTATTTCTCCTATGTATGGAAACTTATAAGACCCCCGGCAGATTAGGTATCTGATTAATTATACTATGATGATAAAACTTATATGATTTTACATTCCATTACATGGCTTCTCAAATGTCAAAATAATGTTATTAATGAAGAGACGCTACATTTAAAAAAATGCCTTTGCTACTTATAAGAATCCACGTTTGGGCTATACATTTACCCATCCACCATTGCACGAATAACTTAACGGATTAAATTTTTAAAATTCTGTTTTTGACAATATCATCCTCAAGGTCTTATTTCAGCTATATCATCTTTTCAAGGTCTTATTTCAGCTATATCATCTTTTCAAGCTTCTACGTGGACCCTTTCAAGTCGATTGCACGTGCTCTAAGAGAGACTTTAAAGAATAACAAGATAATTGCATGTCATGTAACAATCCATTGTGAGGAGTCAACAATGAATAAATTGTTAACATGAGCACGTGTATGTGATGACCGCTTTGACGGGGCTCAATTTCTCATAATACATTTATAATTGTAATTACAGCTGCTACATCATGATTACAGCTGTTTTTTAGAAGCCTTGCAATATTTTTTTGAAACTCAGCACATCCCTGAATAAACAATAGCGGGATGTAGACCAACTCCCGAACCCAAGGTGCTACGCGACCTGTGCCGATGGGTGGATGGCAGTTCGGTTATAGTGTCTTTCACGGAGCCTGCTGTCTACTGGCGACATTCAGGAGTACTCTGCCTTATCCTGGCATACATGCTCTCCCAGGACGGACTGTCAATCTTGCGTTCCTACTAACTTTTATGGATGGAAAGTCATTTACCTCACCTGAAGACCCTTCGACAAAACAGGACATTACAGATGGCACCACTGAGGTTGTAATGACCTCAGCTGAGTCATCTAACTTAGATAAGTTTGCCGCTCCCAAACCTGAGGTGCCATCTGCTGTAGAGCAGGAGACCTCGGGCGAGGGCAGTGGCAAACCTCTATACAAATCAATTTCTGGGGCGGCTAAATGCCGTAGGTCCAGAAAAGAAAAGATTGGAGGGGACTAAGGCCATCACACCTAAGGTCGGCCCTTAGCCATCTGTTAATGAGGTGCACACCCCGACTAAAAGACCTAGATCAGTGGGTAACACTCCTTCTTCAGAAGGCAAGAAGTTTCGAAAAGACCCAAAACTGGGAATTTTTGCGAAGCTCTAACAACAATTAAAATGGCAGCAGTTCTGGAAGACTATCCAGAGGAGCAGATCAACGAGCAGCAGTTGGGAGCCTTCCAAGAGCAGGTGATGATCCATATGGGGAATATGCATTTTGGCACAGGACCCCAATTTAAATATTGTCGTCTGGAGGCTGGAGCTATCATTTTAATATGCGCCAACCAAGACACAACTGATTGGCTGACTTCTACAGTCAAGAATATTACTCCCTGGTAAGAACAGGTTCTCTTGGTTGGTGTGGCAAAGACAATCGTTAAAGCACCAAGATTATCCTGAAACACCCAGAGATGTTCAAGAAATACTGTTCTGGTACTGAAATACTGAAAAAGATTAATATCCAGAATAAAGATATATCATCCTCACAATGGGGTATCCTTACCTCAAACTTGAGTTTCAAGGAGTAACCATTGTGTTATCCATTCGTGAACTTGATATAAGGATTCTGAGAAACAGGAAATGGCTCTTGTACATTGGACTGTCTCAGATTCAAGCAAAAGTTGTAGGGAGATTACCTGAAAAGACATCATCTAATGCTGAATTGCCTGCAAGCAAATCTTCAGTATAAGAAACTGGCAGTTGCCAACCTCAGCAACATCTTCTTAGCTGAGGTCATACAAATCGTTCTGATTCAGGATCCCTGGGTTTTCAAAGACGGAATCAGAAGTTTGTCCAAATGTAGAGGTAAATAAATTTGTGATTTCAATTGTTCATCTCCCCATGCTTGTCTGTTGATTAAAAACAGTATTAACGCACTTCCTATGTATTATTTGTGTGTTAGAGACTTAGCAGTGGCGAAAATTACGCCTCAGGCGGATGGTTTAGATCGCGACATAAAGTTTGATGGCTTACCTACTATCAATGATTATATCAAGAATTTATGGGAAACTTTGACTTCTTACATGGTGGCGATCATCGTTGGATGTGATGCTAATGCTCACCACACCTTGTGGGAGTGTACCGACACAAATCTCAGAGGTAAATTCCTTTTCGATTTTATCTTCTAGAATAATTTAGATATTATTAATCAAGGTAATAAGCCAACCTTCATTGCTGCGGTAAGAAGGGAGGTTATCGATGTAACTTTTGGTTCTACCATTTTGAGGAAATGGATTAGAAAATGGCATGTAGATGAGATACCATTCTTGGCTGACCATCAGCATATCCATTTTTCTTTCATTACTGGTGCAGATTGGATAAGAACATTTAGGGATCATAAACGGACTAATTGGGTCCAATATCGCGAGGACATTCGTTCAGCGATTTCCAGTCTTCCAACTAGAATCAATGATGCCGTTCATCTGGAGCTTTGTGAAAATGGGTTACAGCAGGCCCAGTTACAATCATTTCATAATAATTGTCCCCTCTTGAGGAAGAGTTGTAGATCCTACTGTGTTTGGTGGAACCATGATCTGTCTCTACGGACAAAACTAACAAAAAAGATTTTTAAGAAGGCTAAAAAGACTTTTATAAAAATGCCCTCGCTTATAAAAATAAAGCACTTAGATCAGCTAAACGTACTTCATAGAGGAAGTTTTGCGAATCAGTCCAAAAGACTGAGGAAGGTGCCAGACTCTATAAATTTTTGAAATAAACCTATTTGGTTGGCACTCTCAAGAAATCTCATAATGAATTCACTAGCAACAGTAGAGAAGTCCTTGAGACTTTGGTTACGACTCACTTCCCAGGCACTGAGCTCATTGATCCGTTGGATCCGGTGTATCTGGACTCTGTAGTCAAGACATCGCGGACTGGGTGGGCCACGGCTAGTGAAGTAATTACTCGTCGTAGGGTCATCTGTGCAATCAGATCCTTTGATTCTTATAAATCACCTGGGCCGGATGAGATCATTCCGGTACTTCTTCAACAGGTATCGGACGTGATCTCGCCAATGCTGTGTTTAATTTTCAAGGCTAGTTAACACTAGGCTATATTCCTAATCTGTGGAGGCTGGTGAAGGTGATTTTCATTCCAAATCCTCGTAAGAGTTGCTATGACCAAGCCAAGAACTTTCGGTACATCAGTTTGTCTTCCTTAATGCTTAAGTGATTTGAGAAGATCATTGATGGATGAATCAGAGAAGATTTTGGGACTCTTGGTCCCTTTCATGCTAATCAAATTGCCTATCAGTCTGGCAAATCTACTGATCCAGGTCCAGAACTAATCAATTTACTGCCAAAGCAATTTCTCCACTAATCCGCAACTGGATTCAGGTCCTCTTAGCGGATAGAATAATTTATTGGGTGAGGAGATCGTTGCTTGTCCCCCCAGGACGACCTCATTTTCTTTCTTAACGACCAGGGTATCTATCCCAGGGTTATGCAGTTGACATTCTTATCTACGTTTCTGGGATCGACAAGCTCACTATTGTTGATCTTGTGCAAACGGCTCTGTAAAAGTTCAGTCATGGTGTTTAGAGAGGAATCTAAGGGTTAATCTCTCGAAGACCACTCTAGTTCCCTTTGCAGGCCGAACCAACATCTTGATTATAAAATTAATCAAGTTACAGTTGAACTTTACCATTGTTGTAAAGCTCTTGGTAAATCATGGGGTTTTACTCTCAAGATGATTTACTGGTAATACGTTATGGCAATTACACATATTTTGATATATTGTGCTCTAATTTAGTGATGTAAGTCAAAGTAGCTGACCCTTATAACCAGGCTAGCCTCTCTTCAAAGATTGGCATGCCTGAGTATAACGGGTGCTGTCTCTACCATGCCAACCAAGGCTTTAGAGGTTATACTTTCTCTGGCTCCACTTGATATATATCTGCAGAAATGAAAGTCAAAAATAGCCCAAATTCCCGCACCCGCAGCCGAAAGTAAAATTCCCGGACTTTTCCCGGTTACAAGAAATTTCCTGATTTGTCCCGGTTACAATAAATTCCCTGATTTTTCCCAGTTACAAGAAATTCCCTGATTTTAGTTTTTTAAAAGTTTAAAAAGTCATGGACAAACGAAAAATGTAGGTTTAATGTCCAATATTTTAATTAAACTTTTTATTTTACAAGTCTTTTACGTCCAAAATTTTTTTAAATTCTTCATCATTTTCAGTTTGCACAGTGTTTGGAGATAGAAAATCGGAAAATCTGAATCACAGACTTCTAGTTGTTATATGCTGTTTTCACAAAATAAAAAACAATAATTACGTGCTAGCTTTTTTAGCTATCGAAATGACAAACAAAGATAATTGAGAGAGAATTAGCTAACAACTGGGAAGTCTACTTACAATTGTGAAGTCTTCAAAATAAGGAAAACCCAAAATTATTTACCAAGCACGGTTGTCTAGACGATTGATCGACTGTCGACTGTACCAGATACAGTGTACCTTATTTTTCAGCTTATATAAACCCGAAGCACCAATTGGAGGCCAGCACCAAATCTCGAAACCAGATTGGCTAATATATCCGTTACAATAAGAACGTAAGAGAAGAAACAATGAAATGATGTAATGACGCCTCTGGTCGTCCATTAGTCTATACATCTTCCGGTGTTGTAATGTGTTGAGAGTTTTCCTTCACTAATTTGGCAACAGTGACTGAAAATAGCCCAAAATAGCCAAATCCGCAAACGCTAGTTTTCTCCCTCATTTTCTAAAAAAAACAGCCCAAAGTCGCGGGAAAATAGCGAAATTACCAACACTGCTTTGTGGTAGGGCTGGGTGGGGATATTTGGCATTTTCCCAAGGGCCATCAATTGGTACAGTGATGGCTGTTGTCATCATTACCTCTCGGGCCTGGGCATTTATTATGGCAGTCCCAGAACTCTCTGTTTTCGTCATTTGGGTCACTGGGCCACGGTTTTCCACGGCAGTAAATAGGCCCTTAAAGCCATCCAATTTTCTAGGGTCTTCTCTATACTTACCCTGGAATGTCGGCAGCTCCTACAGGACCTTTCTCTTCACAAGTATTAATTTGTGATGGGTTCTTGGACATAAAGGTGTTGTCAGAAACGAGGTTACTGATACCTTAGCTAAACAGGGTGCCAAATGTACTCGTATTGACCCTGAACCTTTCTGTGGCATTTATATCCAAATAGCAGCAAGGGAGAAAAATATTATCTCCCATCAAGAAGTGATGGAAAGGTGGGATCATCCGACGTTCTACAATTTTATAGGATCAAATTACGGATCATCATCGGTTTTCTTACTTGTCATGATTTACTCCGTAAACATCTACATAGAATTGGAATCCTTCGAGAAGAGCCACTATGTTCAAAGTGCGGTTAGGCAGAAGAAATCGCCTACCACATTCTTTTTGACTGTGTCGTTCTGACACACTTTGCCACTTCATGGTTGGTTTAACCTTTCTTGAAGATATCCACTTGGACCCCATAGGCAGCTTAATTTGCCCGTTAAGTCTGTCTGGCTACCTTTAGGTGTTCTAAGTTTTTGCTTTTGGGTTTGGCACAGTTTTCCTTAGAGGAATAAGTGCGTTTGCCGTCAATGTCTTTGGCTGTTGAGTGACAACCCCCTTATAAGATAATAACATTTGACCATATATTTGATAAAAATAGTCATGTGTTCTATTACACCCTTATCCTACCGACAGAAAATTGTCGCACTAGCAAACATTGGGATCTGAAATAATTGTTATAAAATTGTTATAATAATTGTTATAATAATTTAAAATAATTCTAAAGTTAAACAAAAACCATTTATATGGTATAAATAACAAAATATTTATTTTATAAACTTATACATAATGTATCACAAACACATGGAGTTGTATTTTTTGACAACTTATGGTCAGTTGTATTTTTTGACAATTTTAGTGTTTCTGTTTTACAGTTTACTTATTTCAATCATGTATTTTGCAATTAAAACAAATGTTTTCCTGGTGAGTGTTGCATACAAAGAGTCCACATTTAGAGCATTGCACTATGTATTTTTTGTCCATTGCTCTCGGGCAGAATGAACAACGGCCTCTCTTACTTGTCTGAGGGATATTGGCTACTTGGCTAGTGTAACGTGCAAGGAAGAACAAATTAGCTTCCCAACACGTACAGCCCATTTCCCCGCCGTAAAGGTATAACAGATTTAACGCAAAGAAAAACTTAGAGGCCAACAATTAGCTAGCGTAGCTTAATGGGAGTTAAGGTCCAAGAAGATAAACTAAATAAAAAATTAATTAAGAGAGGGCAAATAAAGAAGCCCGAAAAATAACTCTAAAGAAAATCTCCCGAAAAGAAAAACAGCCAAACAAAAAAAATCCAAATGAATAAATTTTCTTTTTATTGTGGAAAGAAAAACCCACGTAAAATAAATATAATACCAGATCACTCAATAAGATAAAACAGATTGGAGGACAAGATTTATAAAAGAATACAGGCAGATGACGATTGTCAAAAAAAATAAGAGTGGTGGCGACTGAGTAGGAAAAACACAACTAGAAGTGACCACAGACGAGGGGATGCCAAAAGTCCGCAACAGTTCAGACGAGAAAGTTGATAGAGAAGCAGATGCACAGTCACACAATGTTAGAAGCAATAAATAAATTCTAAGGAGTGAAGTGGAATCCGCATAATATTCTTTTGGAAACGAAAAAAAATAAGATTTGAAAAGAAAGAAAAAAAAGGATTACAAATAAAAAAAAAACAAAAAAAAATGAATAAAACAAGATAAAAAGAGGAAAAGGAAATAAGGATAAATAAAATATAATAAAACAAACAAAAAACTAACAAAGGCGAGGAACATTCAAATCATTCAAACTTACTATCACACCAACAATATACAACATAAAGGACAACTAAAACTTACACCGCAAAGACAAAGGTTTACGAAAGGTGGGGAAGTGAGCTCCAACAGAAAGAAGTCACCATCAGTGTCTAAAGGGAAAAAAAACAAAAGATAATAACAATAATAACGGGCAGTTCATGAATAAAAATAAATAAATCAGAGCATTATAATGAAAATTCGAGAAACAACAGGTAACAAAAAACACAGAACGCAGAGACGAAACGTCCGTGCATGCACACTCTGAGTCTGAAAAGACACGGAGGACTTAGCGATAGATAACTTGTCGAATGAACGACTCCATTAATTATTTTTGGATAATGGCTATTTCAATTCAAAGGCGAGAAGATAAATAAGAAACCCCAACCCATGAACACCAGAAGTAGCCAGGAACCATCCAAGTCGTAAAAAGGAATTTCAAAAAATAAAAAAGTCATTAATTGATGCTGGTGAAGATGGCAAACATTGTCACAAACGAACTTCCGAGGGTGAAGAAAATCAAAGCTCATCGTACATCGATACACCGCCACTCGGAAGAAAGGGAGACAAGGAGAAGAAAAATAGGAAAAGTGAGGCACCCGAAAAAAATAATTATCATATCAACACTATTTGTGTGAAAGATAAAAGCCTAGAACTACCGAGAAGCAACTAAAGGATGAACAAAAAAAAATTTTAAAAAAATCTAATAACCTAACAAAAAAGTTCAACATTCTACACCAAAAAAGGGACGTTACACTAGCTACTTCTTGAGGCATTTCGTTTTTATGTCGTCTTGATGCATTGGCATCTATAAGTTTTTCTCCTAATTCCATAAGAAACAAACGACGGCAGTGTTTCTTGTTTCTATTCCATTCGGGATTCATGTACAACAATAGAACGAATGCATTCAGTGCGGAAATATCTATCATATTACAGAACAGACAATAACGGCCACAGAATATTTTCTTACTTTCTGATCAGTGGTGTTTACACAACCTTTGGTTCTGTTGTATTCGAAATTAACTCTTTCCCTTTAAATTTCAGCTTGGTAATGTAGCGTGCTAAGAATAATGCAGACTTTGTTTTTTCTTGGACTGTATGATGCTAACATAACGCCATCCCTGAATGTAAAAACTGTTGAAAACTTAACCCGTCCTTTAGGCGATGTAAATTGCATTGGAAGTGCTGATCTATTCTTTCTCATAGTTCCTAATAATGTCAGTTTTAAGTTCAGAAGTTTTTCTGCTAACGATAAACTTGTGAAAAAGTTGTCACAAGTTAAGTTTCTTCCACTTTTCTCTATTCTTTTGATCATATCCAAAACCACACGTTCCTTGATTTTTCTCCCTTGATTCACCTTCTCGACGTCCTGTGTACACTTGAATATTGTATACGTAGGAGCACTCACTGTTACAACACAACCACAGTTTTATTCCACACTTGACAGGTTTCAAAAGAATATATTGTTTGAATAGGCATCTGCCACGGAATGTAAGAAGCTGTTCATCTACTCACAAGTTTGTCATTGCCACGATTGCCAAGAGGCAGCATCTTCAAAACGAAGGACACTAATAATTTCTTGAGATCGATTTCTTGATAATGTTGAGGTATAAACTGCCCTTCCATATTTTTTACTCCACATTTCTTCAATGGATTCATTCTTTGATTGATATGGTCCTCCGATTAGTAAAATTCCTACTAATGCATCAAACTCTGCTACGTTCAGAGTTTACCACTTATCTCCATGTACATCTGCACCTACTTTGTTTGTTAACTTTATGATGTCATCATTGTCGTTTGGTTTCAGAAGAAGATTGAAAGCAGATTGTATGTTATTGTAACACCCAACGGATTTTCCGAACGGGCGCGGGATTTTTGTGGTGTGTTTTATTTTTCTTTTTAATGAGCTTTCACGAGATCAAGACGATGATCTACAACGATAGCCGTTTTATTTTGCGATCCCAGAGATTCCAAGGTGTCCCAGTTGCAAAGATCGTTATTATACTAGTTGCGGAATTATATACTATAAAGTTATTCAAAGTGAACTGAAACGAAAGGGTTATGTAGAGATTGACTTAAAAGAAATATGCTGCGAATGTACCCTTGAAGTGCGAGAAAAATATTGTTGTAAATAAACGAAAGAAAAGTTCACGGATTGTTACGACATACAATGGTCTCGCGATGTGTTGACATCGTGAGTGATTGGAGATTTTTGTTTTTGTTGATTTGTTGCTCGGAGACGTAAAGAGAAGAGGTAGAATTTAGGAGTGGAAAGAAAAATGGAATGAGATGAATGGCGCCGAGTATAAAAGGCCTGTTCAGTTCGTCCAAGTCGCCTTTTGGGGTATTAACACCTTGCGCTCTGATTTGACCTTGAGTTAGCAGGGTCAGAAGTTTCTATTGAAATGGAGGAAAAATTTCTTCGATAGACAGTGCAATAAACAACATGAAAAAACCCCCACTATTTATTAAGATATTTGTATGAAATTTTTTACAGGATATTATTTAGTCATTATACTTTACATTCTTAGTAGTCAGAATAATTATGATAACGCTTATATAATCGTCATATGTTTTTTGTTTATATGTTTGGCTATCGAAACTGTTTGGCGTATTTATTAGTTTCAGAAGAAATCATTTCCCAAAATCTGGGAAAATTACATAAAACACATCTATAGGTCGGGGATTTGATCCTAATCAGTTTCTGAATCATTACTTTCGTATAAATATCTTTCAATCTTAGACTGCACATGGCGAAGTTTGAAAGAGAATGACAAGCATTAAATTCTTTTCGTGCCACCTATTGAAGATTTTTAAAAACTATAAAGTGTATATGAAAGAGAAAGAGATACAGAATGGTAAACAATTGCCGTATCTTGTTAAAATAGAAAAAGAAAACGGTAGTTGAAACTGAAATTTCAGAACGAGTCAGACTCGTGGTCTAGCTCTAAGGCACTTGAACCAGACAACGAGTCAGACTCGTGATTAGTAGGCAAGGGGTTATTGACCTCTTAATACAGGGATTAACGAGATTTAGTGATCCAATCAGAAGGCAAAAGTTTCTAAACTTCCCTAAGACATATCAATAGTACGATAATGAAGTCAATCCACAACGTAAGGAAAACTTAGTAAAAGTGAACTCAAGGACCAAAAATAAATATGATGGTAGTCTCAAGAGACGCAACTGAAGTCCGAGCAAGAAGATGATTTACTGGAAATATCGAACATAGACTAAAATCCGGTAAGGTGGTAGTCATTTTGGCCATAAGCTTTGTAATGGAAATATTCTGCCGAATGTCTTTTGATTTTGGTTAGGTAGATGGAGAACAGTCCGCAACTACAGCGCAAGAAAATTGGAAGGGCTGAAATCCAAAACAAGCTACCTGCGCAATGTATGGTTACAAAGACGTAATTAAAAATATCGTAAAGGCCTTGTTCTATAAGAATTATGAAGTCGGATCGAAGCTTCTCTGAAGAAAAGGACAAAACAAAACAAAGAAGTAGGTAATTGTTCGGTAGGTCCAACCTATACTAACATTGTTAATCTTAACCTGAAAATTAAATAAAACTCCCTTTCCTCTGACTTACCTGTGTTCCCCCCGTCGACTTACCTAGCAGCAGACAGCAAAGTAATGAAGCGAGCCAAAGTTCATGACGAAGAACTTACCTAAAAATCACCTGGATAGTTGTCTATAACAATAGGAGATACTCTGATGAGATCTGAACACCACGACTTGACAATTGAGCAGTTTTGTGATTTTAAAAGAAAGTTGCATGCAGGATTGATTTCTGAACGAACTATATGACTTAATCTAAAGATTTGAATATAAATATTGTTTGTTTTGGTTCGAAACATATATTTGTTTTAAGATATATATTCTAATATAATTTTTTTTTATTTTCGAACGAAACTGTACGAAAAGGCATGTTCGACTTCCTCTAACAATTGTATAAATGGACCCAGGGGCAACAAGAAGACAAGGTATTATGTAATACATTAAGATTTAAAGTGTAAGGTCAACGGCCATCTTTGTAGAATAGAATAGGTCAGAAGACGGTAATTAAAGTTAAAAAGAAAAGTTTAAAAGAGGATTAGCTATCAAAAATAAACCCCTAAAATATATGAGCGGATTTAAGAATTCTGTATCGAATGGAGAATAAAGTACAGTTTTGTTTCCCCTAAGGTGGTATTCGAAGTTTTATCAAATAAAAATGTCTTAGCTCAAGGGTTAAATAGATTATTGTTTGAACTAACTTACACTAGAGCTAGTCTGTTTCTATTTAATGCAGCGACTATGTAAAGGGAGAGTAAAATCTGTCTTTTAATGTACTGTGCGTTGCCTGGAATAGGAGCGTTACAGGAAGTTTTTTTTTCGAGAAACAAAACTGACAAGAAGTTTTGGTGGAGATACCAAGCTGACTTGATGATGAATCAAAGTTAGTCGACTTGAAGATGAAGGAAATTTAAAATTCCGATATGAAGTACCTGTCGTAGAGAGTCAAAATGTGAGCGTGTCTGTCCTCCAGCCATCATTTTTGTTAAGCACGGAGTTGGGGCCGGGTTTTTATTTTGGAACTCCCCGCCTTCTTGTGTTAGGGCTGTGTGACCTTGTCGATGCTAGCGCCTGGTTCGTTCCTTGATAAGGCTAGTAACGCCAGTAGGATGGTGACCATGTGGAGTGTCGAAGGGTAGCTACCCTCTGCTTTGGATAGGCGTGGGCGCTTTAGTTAAGCTCCTTTCTTTTCAAAAATTTTCTCCAATTTTTGGCGACTTTGATGGTTTCCTTTGAGGTGCTGAATCCTTGATAAGGCCAGGAGTGCCAGTAGGAATCTCTTGGAGGGAGCTATCAGGCGTTAAAGGATTGTTGTCCTGCTTTTGGCTTAGGGTTAAATTTTTTTGGCAATTTGGCCGCCAGTGGGTTGGGTTGGTTCGTTAGAGACAGTATGTCCAACGTTTTAGAAGAAATATAGAGAAAAATATTTTTTTGATTGAATACATAGGGAACTAGATGATAACACTTTCCGTTTACATAGCATAGATGATCCAACAGATAAACGACGTATAGTGACTAACTGTACTCATTTACAATACTCTGATGAGATCTGAACACCGCGACAAAGAATAAAATTACATCTTTCCTGGAGAATACAAAAAGGAGACGTAACTCTGCTGACATTTGGGCAGTTTTGTGCTTTTAAAAGAAAGTTGCATGCAGGATTGATTTCTGAACGAACTATTATGACGAAATCTAAAGATTTGAATATAAATATTGTTTGTTTTGGTTCGAAACATATATTTTTTTTAAGATATATATTCTAATATAATTATTTTTTATTTTTGAACGAAACTGTACGAAAAGGCATGTTCGGCTTCCTCTAAAAATTGTATAAAAGAACCCAGGGGCAACAAGAAGACAAGGTAGTATGTAATATAATAAGATTTAAAGTGTAAGATCAACAGCCATCTTTGTAGAATCGAATAGGTCAGAAGACGGTAATTAAAGTTAAAAAGAAAAGTTTAAAAGAGCATTACCTATCAAAAATAAACCCCTAAAATATATGAGCGGATTTAAGAATTCTGTATCGAATGGAGAATAAAATACAGTTTTGTTTCTCCAAAGGTGGTATTCGGAGTTTTATCCAATAAAAATGTCTTAGCTCAAGGGTTAAATAGGTTATTGTTTGAACTAACGTACACTAGAACTAGAACTAGTTTAGTCTGTTTCTATTTAATGCAGCGACTATGTAAAGACAGAGTAAAATCTGCCTTTTATTTCTTTTTGCATAGTTGCTCGGTCCTGGGGTTACGTGAATGATGTTTATCGCTGATCATCGTCCTCCTTGATGTTTTACTGGATCAGGATGCCATTTTATTATTTTTAGTAATACGACGCCTCTCCATCAACTGCCACTTATTCATTTGAACAGCTTTCTGAAACTGATTCATTTTCTGGAACGTAAATCATACTTATGTAAAATGGTTCAACAAATAATGCTAATTTTCAGAACTACCCTATTGAGCGACTTTTTCATATCACTTTCAGATTTTCTAAAGTTGAATAATCACGAAATAAGCATAAAATGATAAAAATACTAACCTGATATGTGGTCAATTTCATTTATTTCATCTTCAAACTAAGAAATACTGCTTTCACTAGAATCCTGTAAAATATTCCTAATATCAGATTTAGACAAACTATGCTTAGATGAGCTCGCCATCTTACCAATATTTTTTGCTGATGTAATACATGAGAAATCAATAGTAACACTTTAGAAGAAAAAGTAAAACTGAAACAGTAAAACTGAAAGTAAAACTTCTAAAAGTAAAACTGAAACAGTAAAACTGAAACTAAAATTTCATAGGCTAAAAATTAAAAGTGCTAAAGAATGGGGTCATTAACATGCTATGTACATAAAAAATCTTACTGTGATAGGAAAATACTCCTAAAAATAGACAAAGTCAAATTTTTTCAATTTTTTTTTTGCATGTTTATCATTAATTTTTCTATACATTACAGTGGGTGGGGTCAAATTTGACCCCAGCGGTAGGATAAAGGTTAAATGTATCACCATTACCGTCTTAAAACACGGTTTGCATATCTTATAACTAACATGATTTTCTTCTATGCATAACACTAGCTATTTTGCTTATATCTTTATATTAAATAAATCATTAAAATTTTTTCTGTAAAACTGTTTCTATTACATATGAATTTTTAGAAAAATTGTAGTTTGCTTTTCTGACGTTCTTTGAGACAGCCAGCAAAATGGGAAAACTACGAATTGACGGAAATCTGTATCTTCTATACTGATGTTGAGTATATAACCACAGGAAAAAAACTAGGAATCCTGGTCTACATAAAGTTTTATTTGGATTCCCGATTTATTAAAAGAACAATCCCAACAGACGTTGTGAATTGCTTTAGTTTCTGTAGATTAATAGTTACCAGCCTCGTGCTAATACATCACATTATTCAATTTACCTCAAAAGACTCTTTGCCATAAATTATTTTTTGGCCGGCCGACATATTGACATATCAATATATCAACCTATTATTAATTTTTTTCTAATTTTGCCCCAACTTTGTCAGAACATTTTAATTATTATTATTATTATTATTATTTGATGGAGGAAGTGATTACCTTTTCCTGATAATAGAGGGCGCTAGCCACCTCTCACTCTGTACATGAAATCTACTATGTAGTTTCCGGTAATAAATATGTTAGAGTGTCTATCTACTCATCAACATGGTGTATGTACCGTTTTTTCCCCCTCGTAACCTTTCATTCAACAGGTTATGGGCCCAGCTCTATCGAGCATAAATAAATTAGTTCAACTGATAATCATCACCAATAATATAAATTATTTTTGGTTTGATATTAAATTGCTTCATCTATAACTTTTGACGAACTTTATAATTGTAATGGAACACAACGAGGCCTACATCAACTGTAAGTAGGAACTGATTTTCTTGTTGGAACTCAACTCAAAGAAAAACAAATATTTAAACGATTAGAAGCAAGTACTGAATTTTGCACGTTTTTTTTGGCCCACTAAAAAAACTGAATAACTATTTAAATAATCAAAACGCTATCGCTGACGTAGCTTATGAACGAATTTGACAATGCTACAACGATATCGACGATTGTAAATAAATGGTCGATCTCATTTCAACGATCTGAATTAGATTGATAAATTGAGCTATCAGTTATAACGAATTGAATTAGATATGGCTACTGAAAGAAGTGGTTCTTTCTCCCATCCAAAACTTAAAGGAAGAGAAAACTATAGCCAATGGGCATTTGCTATGGAAATGTATTTGACAAGACGTGGCTTTTGGAAAAGAGTTACTGGTACAGAAACAGCAGATGCTGAAAAAGATCGAATCGCACTATCATATATTGTTGAAGGTGTAAAACCACAAATTTTTGATGAACTGAGTAGCTGTGTTTCTGGCAGAGAAGCTTGGGAAAAGCTTGCAAAATTATTCAAACCATTTGGAGCTTCACGAGAGGCTGATCTCATTCGTAACCTAACGAAAACGAATCTATGTGATTGCATTGGCATGACAGATTATTTAAACAAGATGATGACATACGCACGTGAATTGAAGTCCTTGAAAACTGAACTTTCCGATAAGGTCATAGCTTACATCATTCTTGCTGGACTGCCATCAGAATACGATGCACTTTGTATTGCTTTGACAAACTGTGGGACTGAATTGTCAACGAATTTTCTACGAGAAAAACTGCTAGAAGACCGAAATATGCTTAAACCTGTAAATGATGAAACTGCATTGACTGTACAACGGTTTTGCAACAATTCAAATCGTGGTCATAAGTATAGCAACGCTCGAGAACCTAACCGTGGAAGAGGTATACGTCGAAATCCACATGCGCCAAAACTTGCGCCTGGCCAACATACCTGCTTCAACTGTCATGAAAAAGGACATAAAATGGCTCACTGTCCGAAATCGGCACGGCACATCAAGGCAACAATGGCCGTGACATCTTCTGAGTCGCCTACAAATGAAAAACGACGACCAAGCACAGGATTCTTGTTCCATGCCCTAATAGCATCGACCCCAAGGCCTGATGAATGGTACTTTGATTCTGGAGCATCACGACACATGACAGCATTACGGTATATAATAACCGATTATGCTGAAGAAACCCCATGTAACGTTTTGACTGGCAATGGCCCCTTGCAATTGAAGGGACACGGTAACGTAACACTGATGATTGAATGTAATAATGTAGTTACAGAAATGACATTTACAAATGTTTACTATGTACCGAACCTCCCAGTCAACTTGTTATCGACAAAATGGCTCACAAAGAGACATGGTCTGAATCTCTATCAAACTGGTGAACGAATGCATCTATACAGAGATAATACACTGTTACTAACTGGAACTGGCCTTAGTGACGAGCTCTACACACTTGATTTAGCATCTGACAAAAAGGCCCTTGTAAACCATGCCATACCTAATGATGGAATCGAATTATGGCATAGACGAATTGCACATCTAGGGCGAGATAACCTGCGACAACTCAAAACAATGGCAAATGGTATAGACTTCATTGACAACGATTTTCATTTGTCAAGCTGCTTCAAAGGTAAAGACACGTTTGCCTTTTCCGAAAGTGACAGCTACAAGAGCAGCTAATATACTAGAAATCATTCACTCAGACATTTGTGGACCGATGGAAAAAGAATCATACGGAGGAGCACGATATCTATTAACGTTTATTGATGACAAGACAAGATATACAACAACGTATTTCTTAAAATATAAATCCGAATCTACAGCCAAGTTCATTGAGTACAAAGCAATGGTAGAGAACCAAACAGGACGACATATCAAGGTTCTAAGGAGCGACCGTGGCACAGAGTACACAAGTCAATCGATGGCCGACGTACTACGGAAAGCAGGGATAGTCCATCAAGTTACAGCAGCATATTCACCGCAACAAAATGTCATCGCTGAAAGAACTAACAGAACATTATGTGAACGTGCTAGAGCAATGCTTTTTGATGCAAACTTAGACAAACGGTACTGGGCTGAAGCTGTTCACACTGCTGCTTATCTAAAGAACATTTCACCAACTCGAGCTGTAAGAAAAATGACACCATTTGAAGCTTGGCACGGTAGAAAACCAAATTTAGAATACCTTCGTGTTTTTGGATGTAAGGTATTTGTCCAAATACCACAAGTCAAACGTCGAAAATGGGACCCAAAATCAGAAGAACTTCTGTTTATTGGATACGCAAACAACTGTAAAGCTTACCAATTGATAAATCCTCAGACACACACAATTGTTGAATCCAGAAATGTGGTGTTCAACGAAAATGAAATGTTCATGAAATTGAACCGAGTTCCGGAACTGGACACAACTTCTCACTTCATTATCCCAGATGAGTACGAAAACCTCCTTCCCATTTTGATGACTCTATAACTTATATGGGAAAAATAGAAGAAAACTATGATGATGACCTCCCAATATTGGCTTTAATAATCAATTCTGAAACCAATATTGTTGATCCATGCTCAATTGATGAAGCATTAAAACGCGCTGATGCTGAAGAATGGAGAAGGGCCATAAAAGAAGAATTAGTTGCCCACGCTTGCAATGGAACTTGGGAAGAAACCACCCTACCAAAAGGACGAACTGCAATTGATTTCAAATGGGTCTTTAAGCTCAAGACCAAACCAGACGGCTCTATCGACCGGTATAAAGCACGCTTGGTTGCAAAAGGATGCAGTCAAACACTCGGAATGGATTTTGACGAAACCTTTTCTCCAGTAATCCGGTATTCTTCTCTACACAGCCTACTAGCATTTGCAATCATGAATGATTATGACATTGAACAGATGGACGCGGTCATGGCTTTTGTACAAGGAACTTTAGACGAAGAAATTTACATGAAACTTCCAACGCCTTTTGAAGACAGCAGAGAAGGGCGGATAACGAAGACCAATAAAGTTTGCCGACTTCGAAAGACGTTATATGGATTGAAACAATCTGGCAGAGTCTGGAATAAATTACTCGACAAGAAACTTCATTCGATCGGTTTTAGACCAGCCGCATTCGACAACTGTGTCTACATCAGAGAAAGTATGAACGGACTGCTAATAATAGCTGTCTATGTTGATGATCTACTGATATTAGCCAAAGATTCTCGTTCGATGAGATGGATTAAAACGGAACTCTGACAAAAAATTAAACATGAAGGAACTTGGTCCTGTGAGAAGCATTCTAGGAATCGAAGTAAATCATGACAAGGCAAACGGCATAATGACGCTAAGTCAAAAGAAATATATTTCTGATCTCCTACGCAAATATAACATGACTGATTGTAATGCAGTCACCACACCGTGTGAAGGAAACCTGCAACTATCGAAAATGCAATCTCCAACAAACGATATGGAACGAAATGAGATGAGGAGCATTCCATACCGATCATTGATTGGAAATTTACTTTATGCTGCTCAAGTGACGAGACCGGACATTGCGCATATTGTAGGAGAGTTGGCAAAATTTAGTGAGGATCCTGGTCAAGCACACTGGTCAGCAGCAAAGCGCGTGCTTAGATATTTGAAGGGAACTGCGGAGCTGGCGTTAACATATCTACGAGATGGCAATCATGAAATCGAAGGATATAGCGACGCAAGCTTTGCCGACTGCACTGACACAAGACGATCGACCACAGGATACGTGTTTCTTCTTGCTGGTGGAGCAATTACTTGGAGCAGCAAACGACAATCCACGGTAGATGCTTCCACGACCGAAGCTGAATATATGGCACTTTCAGCAGCGACAAAAGAGGCGATCTGGTTAAGAAAGTTTGCTCTCGAAATTCTGCAAACGACAGCACCAATTACTCTGAATGGCGACAACAAGGGTGCGATTGATCTAACCAAGAACACCATTTTCCACAATCGCACCAAGCATATTGATGTTAGACATCATCTGTGCCGAGAAGCTGTCCAGCGAAGCCAGATTAACATCAAGCGGATTGACACCAAAGAGATGGTTGCAGATTCCCTAACAAAATCTGTACCACGTGTGAAAAATGACTGGTGCAGAAAGCAACTTGGTTTGACCACTTGCTGAACGATCAAACCAGGGGGAGTGATGGAGGAAGTGATTACCTTTTCCTGATAATAGAGGGCGCTAGCCGCCTCTCTCTCTGTACATGAAATCTACTATGTAATTTCCGGTAATAAGTATGTTAGAGTGTCTATCTACTGGTTAACATGGTGTATGTACCGTTTTTTTCCCCCCTCGTAAGCTTTCATTCAACATTATTATTATTATTATTATTATTATTATTATTATTATTATTATTATTATTATTATTATACTTTACCCGGGTAATTTATTATCACAATAACATAAAATAATGTTCATATCATAATTAAATAATTTCTTAAATTGTTTTTCTTTGGAATAATTCTAATGTAATTTTGCCCCATTATTTTTTATGACAGAATGTCATTTATATTGGTTGAAAGTTTTCTTTACTCTTTATGCTTTTATTGTATTTTAATAAAAGGAATTGGATTCTTCACTTAATGTGTTACATTTGGAATTTTGTGCTTTCGGCAGCAGAATAAGGATAAAGATACATAGTTTAGTTTTTCCTTTGCGTATACACTTCTTCAATTATTTGACTACATATATCTATAAATATATATAGTCAATATTTATACATAGTATATATATCCCTTTTCTTTTTTTAGACATTTCCATGAAACTAATTTAGGTTATAAATATTTATGTAATATTGTGATCATTAGTCAATTAGTTTTCTATTATGTTGACAACTGTGTGTTCTTTTGATGTGTTTAACAATATCGTTTTAATCTTTGATTGTTGAGGAAAGCTTTTATAGATGTTCTTCTATTTATATACACATGCTGTTTGGCGTGATTTTTCATTGTCACCACGTGCTAGCCATGTGCGTTCAGATTGTAGCTCCAAAAGTAAAAATTCAATTGCATGAAAAATTCTCCTCACCATTCTGCTACTCTGCCACTCTGCAACCAAGGGGGAAACACCATCTGCATTGGCCACTTCAGCTTTCTTTTTTCAAAATGAATTTCTGAAAACAACTAAGATAATAGCCGTTTGAATCTTCAGTCTTTCGTTACTAAGGATATGTAAGAATTTTAATTTCCTACTTGATTGCTTCTGTTGAAATGGACATTGTCACATGTATTAAAGATAAATTTAGGAGTAGCGCAGTGGAAATTTTAATAACATGCAACAGCACACAAAAATTAAATAAAAGTAAATAATGAAGTTTATTAATATAAAATAAAATGTTCAATTATGTGAGGAACCAAACAAGAACCTCACAACCAATAAATGAGATAACGAAAACAAATCACATCACTGCTAAATAAATAACGGAAAAATGTAAATAAGAAATTATCTTATAATTAAGGTACACCTCAAAGTAATACAAAAGTCTAAGCTTAACTATTAAACTTACAAGTTAAATCTAAGCCTCAAGGTTCACTTATACTAGCAGTGAAAAACATACAAGGTCTATACTCTAAAACCTTGTAGTAAAAATTTGTCAAACAAATACAGAAATATGCTTAAGAGTTAAACAAAGCACACAAAGCTATAAGTAATAAATGACTTCAAATGACAACTTGCAATAAAATAAGTATTAAGCAAAATTATCATTAATCTCAAGATACAATCATTTAATAACAGCACAAGATCTGTATATCCTAAAAGTAAATCCCATAAGAGATAAGCTAAATTTATAAATAGCACTTTAACTGGGTCGACCTTAAGAATCAAATAGCTATAGTCAACATTACCAGTTAACAACAATTTAAATATAAAATGACAATACGGCAAATAAGTTTTAAAACTAAATGCAAATATTGTGATTTACGGTAAATGCAACTAGCAATTAAAAACAGGTTATACAGCACTTCGAATAGTACACAAGAGCAAACAAAAGCTCAAAACGGCGCACTCACGAAAGTTCACTGTCCATACAAATATAAATAATAATTTGACGGGTAATGATAATTGTAAAGTCACCAATAGTAAAGTTCCAAGTCCGGTAACGTCTAATAGTCAAAGTATTATCAATGGCATAGGTTCCAAACTATTTACACATCATTGAGATAAACTTTCCACACATAATTCTACATGAGGTCACAAATGACACCTGTGGAAACCATAAATATAAATATCATATTAATGAAACGTTTTAAGTGAAAACAAGGCGCACCAAATAAGAAATTTCAGGCTAAGTGGCTGTATTATAATACAATACTACACCATACATTATGATAACACACATTCCATTTAGGATTGCAAAAACACGAAGCCGAGGTCGCTCCGGAAATACGCCGCCATGCCTCCGGGCCAAAACCCGCACACTCGCGTGTTAAATTGCAAACTACGGCGACTTAACTCGGGGAAAGAATTTCGGACAACATCGGCTATAAGGCCTGTGGTAAAAGATACACTCACCAACGTGTACAGTTGATAAACAGCCGTAAAGTGTAGCTCCTGAGGTACTGCGTAGCAAATCATAGATTCACCTTTGCTAACCGGCGACGGCACGCAATTTATTGCGTAAACATTCTCCGCCAGAGATGCTTCTCGGCACGGCAAAGAATCCAACGACGAGGCACTCGCCGCCTCCGTAGTCGTCTCCGACGAAAGCGCACAGGAACGAGCCTTTCTCTCTGGCTTTGGCAAAACCATATAAATTCCAAGTTCTCTGTCGCTCTCAGTGAGGAGCTTCTTTTTTGGCTGTTCTTCCTCGGTAGACGCTAAATTCCTTCTACCTCTTCGTCGACGTCTTTTCCACGAGCCCGCAGGAGAGAGGCTCGCTTCCCTCCCATTGGCTGCTGCGAGATGATGCTCCTGATCACGCGCCCGATGATGATTTCGTTTTCGATCTGAATTTACAAATACTCTGGAGCGCAGACGATCACTTATGCCATCGGAATAATTAAAATTCCGTGACAGACATGTTCCTAATTAACTATGACCCAGATTTTTTTGACTTTGCCAGATCATTCTCTTCTCCAGGAGTAACCACCAATCTTCACCTGTTTCCAATGTGATTTAGTGTCTTATAACTGTTGTGAGCCAATTTGTCCCCATTGGGGTTGCCATTCAACACTTTAACCTTTCTTAACTAAATTTTTTTTATTTTTAAGTATTTCTTCTATTCTTCCTTTTGGCTAAAATGTAATTTAAAATTTCGTTTTTCAATTTTTAAGAGGGTTTTTATTTTATAGTTTCTGTCCCTTAACTTGCTTTCAATATGTAGTGGTTGGGAGGAGTAGTCTATCATTTTTATAACTTTAAAAACCTTGTTTTTGCTTAATTTATAAATTTTTCCATCAAGCTTAAAAGATTAAAAATTTTTTGTCTTAAGTCAACTGTTTGTGAATGTTCTATGAGCTTTACATGCTACAGTTTCCAGTTAGATTTATGGACATTATTTCTTATGTCTCATGAAAGGCTTTCATGTCTAGTACATATTTTTTTTTACAACTGTCCCCTTTTTACAACTATTGGCCATACAACTAATTTATTTCCATATTTTACTAACTGTGTTAAGATTATTTTCTGCACAGACACATTATTGTAATTTCTGCAATGCAATATGTTTTATTCACATTCTGAAAGGTAATGAATTTTACTTGCTTTGATTGTCTCACAAATTTTTCCTTAAAGCTCAATATAATTACTTAAAATTCTTTATTCATAATTCTGTTTGTATATGGGTAAATATTGTTTTTTGGGGTTAAGATCAGATGAATTGTCTTTTCTTATTTTCCATTTTCTAGTCTGATGAAAATTAAAGATTTATGTTGACATTTATATAGCTTGTTGGTTTTGTTTTCTTAACTGCAAACAACATTTAGTGCATTCAATTGATAAAATTTAGTTCTTTCAATTCTGTTTAACTTTTTTAAAAAAAAATACAATGCATTGTAAGTTTTAAATGATGTTTAAAACCTAAAATCCACTATACTGAATTTACGCCAATCTTTTTGAATTTTAATTTTAACTTAATTCACAAATGTTGTGAAAGTCTAATTAATAATAATTGGTATTATAAACTGGAGAAAGCCTCGAAGCCTCAGGTTAAGATTGGTAGAGGTGTCGGCCATGACAGCCAAGGTTCCTGGTTCGATCCCAGGTTGCAGAATTTTTCCTTCCATTTTTCGATAGAAAAATCTTAACCTGAGGCTTGGAGGCTTTTCTCCAGTTTATAATACCAATTATTATTAATTTATCTGTGAGATACACAAACTTTCTGATGGTTGGATAGGAGAGATTCTCGATCTGTGAGGCAGGTGCTGGCCTCCCATTGGGCTTTCAAACCGTGACAACTTGGTTATCTTTAAGACACCTTGAGACAGCATGGCTGTCCGGGTGTCTGTATTAGCTCAATTGGTAGAGGCGTCGGCCATGACAGCCGAGGTTCCTGATTTGATCCCAGGTCGCAGAAATTTTTCTTCCATTTTTCATTTGTGAAAGTCTTTTGACTAACTAGTAGTTTTGGGGTTAATCCTTACTTATTAAAATAATTTGAATTTGAGTTTAAACTTTAAATTTAAACTTTTAATTCAATAATTGATAATTGAATATGAGTCTTTTAAGCCGTCACATTTGGTGCCTAGTGCCAGGATTAGTTTTGATCTTATTCAAACTTAGGAAAAGTTATTTGTAAGTTTTAACATTTTTACTGATTATTTAACGTCATCGTAGCAAGAGGGACGGGATTCCTGTGTCCTCTTCATCTGAAAGAGACAGCTGCGCAGACCATCATCATTGCATCCCCTCTTCCTGCTCGGGGCGTGCTCGTTCCCCTAGACGGAAGACATCTGAGCCTCCTCCCTCGTCCGTGAGGCTCAAGTCTCTTTTAGATACAGGTCAGACCCCTTCTGATTAAATTCGCAGTGAAGGTTTTTTTCCATAAATGTTTGTTCCGTTGGTTCGTCCTTCAAGCCATCGGTTTTGTCATCATTCATTGCCCTGTACAGGCCAGATGTTCTCCTTCTCAACAGCTTGCTAATCTCCCTTGTCTTCGCTGTCAGTGTCCATCTGCGCAGTTCTTCATCAACTCATCTTTGCCACGTGGGCAGGGGATTGCATCTATCATCTTCAACCCCTCCATTGTGTTGTCAAACTGCGTCTTTGACTGCCAGTGCAGGGTAATTTCTTTGGACCTCCTGCTATCTAGTCTCAAATTCTGATTGCTTAATGTGTATGCCCCGTGTTTATCAGGAGAGAAATGGACATTCTGTGAAAACCTTGACTTTTACATGTGCTAGTTCTTGCCTGTAGTGGTTGCTGGGGACTTTAATTGCCATCCGGATGAGAACAACATGTTTTTGTCCGGGTGTGTCTACCAGTTTTGCCAGCAGAATCCACTTTTTGATCTGTGGGCGTCTTCTTCCCATTCCAACCAATGTGGGTCCACCTTTCACCAAGGGCCCTCTGGATCTTCGAAGTTGGAACTTTTTCTGTGGTGGTCCTGGTTCCATGGCAGTCATTCCTTGCTCGTTTTTTGATCACAGTGCCATCAAGTGATTTTGGAACCCTTCATTCCCAGCCTCCTCTACAGGCACTGCTTTGAACAATTGGTTCTTGAACATCGACCAATATAAGGAAATGTTCGTTCGGTTTGTGAAAAGACATCTTCACAACCTGCCCCCGTCGCCAGCTTCGTGGTTTTTTTCTTAAATCTAAGATCCGTCGTTTTTCAGAAAGATTTTTCTAACCGACGCTGACATCTTGTGTGCTTTCCACTCTCATTTTTCAACATTTTTTGGCCACCCAGTCTTTCCATCCGACGCCACTATGAATGGATCGAGGCACTTAGACCTTTCACTACTTATGCTCTCCTGTCAATTACCCATCCCTTTTCTGAAGATGAAGTCATATAATTTCTGTCGGTGGATGGCCGTCATCAGTCCAGCCCTGGATTACATGGCATCTCGTACTCGTTCTTCAATGCCACTTGGAAACTTCTTGGATCTTTCCTGGTACAAGTTTACAATTCCATTATCAGGGACCTTTCCTCTATCACACCGGACTTTACCGCAAAGAGAATCATCTTGCTCCCCAAGGTACCGGATCCTGAATATGTCACCCAGTTGAGATCTATTACTCTACTTAACACAGACTATATAGTATTCACTGGTGTGCTCCAACAATGGCTGAAATGCTTCGCCGACGAGTTCTTCGATCTGGGGCAATCCTACTCCATCCCATCTTGAGCAGGAAGTCCGAAAACCTGATTACCATTAAATGTGTTATGGAGGAAGCGTTTGTGCGTCGTCAGACTCTCGCTGTGCTAAGTCTCTTCCAGGAAAACGCCTTCAATAAGGTGAATCACGTCTTTATTTTCCAAGTGTTTCACCATCTTCATCTTCGGAAATTTGCTACGATTATCTCAGCACTGTATGCTTCTGCCACATCATGCATGACGATTAATGGCTCCACTTCACCTTTCTTCGAACTGTGCAAAGGCGTCTGGCAGGGGTGTCCCATCTCTCCTCTCTTATACAAATTCTATTTGGAGCCACTTTTACAGTATCTTAATCGCCACCCTGATGACCGGGTGGCGTATTTCCAGACCTTCGTATGTTAAAGACGGAGTTGGAGCTTGTGAAACCTACAGCGCTTCTCATTGTTCCTTTTCACGCTGGGGCCATTGAAGCAATAATCAACCTTTGGTTATCCATCCAGAATGTTTTTAATAAGGCTTCACATATCAAGAAAAAAATTGTAGCTTTCTGCAGATCAAGAGAAAGAACTCAACTCACTGTCGTGATCATTGTTAGAGAGAATGGCATTGCAAGGGCAGAAATTGCGCTAACTAGGAGACTCCATGAATTCTGATTGCACTATCGCAAATGACTTCCACCTAATTAAATAGATGCAAAACCATTCGATGCACTACTCCAAAGTTTACGACAAAAAAAAACAAAAAGTTAACACCAAACGTATGCATTATATAAATATAGCGTTCAAACCAGCGAACCAAACTTTAGGAATCATATATTCTTTGTCTAATAGTGTGACCATCCTTCAAAACAATCTAAAAGAGTTTAATTTTAACTGCAAAAACGTATCCATATCACGCAATTAACAACATCATTTCAGTGAAATCAGTCCCAATGGCGATTTTCAGCGAAAGTGACTGGTCTATTACTTTCCTCTTTAATCCCAGATTAATTAGAAGTAATCATCGCGATCACTATTATCCAATGAAATAATTAAACTTAAACGATCTCACCACACTGCTACAGATGTATTCTTATCTTAGAAGAATCCTTACTTTACTCAAAGTAATGTAGCTGCGGCGTTCCATTCCACAGTGTCAAACAAAGCGCATCGCAAATTCGTGAATCCTCCATCCTGCGAGACAGGTTATTAAATCTCCATTTACAGTTATTCTAAAGCTCGATTTCTTAAAGCAACCTGTTTTTCTCATATAAACTACACATATTATTATTTTAAATCAGAAAAGTCATCAAAAACATCGCTGCTTATGGGGGAGGGGGGGAGCGATCTCCAAGCCAGAACTTCTCTGCTAAACACAACAACGAACGCTCTCGCTAAAACAATGACTTTTTAGCATTTTCAGGATGCTAAAACAATAAAAATTCAACACAGGATGGTCAATTTCAGGGTCTTACCATTGCGTACTTAATTTTTATTATTTATTAATTTGAGATGAAAAAGAGAGTTAGAAATTCTATAGGGTGCACTACTCTTTTTATAAAATTATAAGGTCGCGTGAAAAAAATGCTGTTTTATGCGCCTGTGAAAAAATGCAGTTTTCAAATTATAATTTAATATAAATAAGTTAATTTTAACAAATAACAAGCCATATTCTTTTATATTTTCTGCCGCACAGTTGAAAAAGTAAAATTGGTGGGTCTCCAAATTTACAAGAGCACTATTTTTTTATTGATATACTAGATCACTTTCAAAATCTTCAGTTTTTCTAATAAATATCATTTCAAAGTCATTAAAAATATTTTAAAATACTTGCTATGAAAAAAATAGCAGAAGAAAAAATTTGGATTATTGCCACAAGATGCATTGTACATTTTAAGCGCATATTAAATGAATTCAGGAGGACAAAAAAAAATTTAATGCCCCAATGATGTGATTTGAATGCACCACCTTTGCATTTATCTTGCACAAATCTTACCACTGCGCCACAACGACATCCAACAGAGATTAGCAAAATTTAGATATTTATAAAATGCATGCGTTTGGTGCTAACTTTGTTTTTTTTTTTAATAGTTCATCAAATGGTTTTGCATTTTTTTAATTAGGTAGAAAGCCATATGCGATAGTGCAATCAGAATTCGTGCAGTCTCCTTGTTAGTGCAATTTCTGCCTGTGCGATGCCATTATCTCTAACAATTATCACAACAAGGAGTTGAGTTCTTACTCTTGATCTGCAGAAAGCTACGATTTTATTATTGATATTTTTTAAAATATGTGAGCTTTACTAAAATAATTTATTAATATATTTATTTAAAACATTCTGGATGGATAACCAAAGGTTGATTATTGCTTCAATGGCCCAGGGCATGAAAAGGACCAATGAGAAGCGCTTTAGGTTTCACAAGCTCTACCTCCGCCTGTAACATACGAAGGTCTGGAAATACGCGTCTGGGGGTATGATTTGCCAGCTGCTTCCATCAACATCCGTACGGTGGCATATGCTGATGATGTAGTGCTATTTGCATCTGATCCGTATTCTCAGGGCATCTATAAAGAATCCTTCAATCTCTTTAGTACTTCGACGGGAAGTTCCATCAATTTCGTCAAGTCTAAACGCATCGCTATTGGGAAATGGACGTTAGACTATCTTCGATCCTGCCTAATAATATGGGGTCAGCAAATCACAGCAAATCCTGGGATATGTTTTTCCTTTTCATCTAATATGGACTCTCGTCACTGGCAGCTGGTAATTGATAAATGCATCACCAGCCTAGGTAATCACTCTCGTTTTATCAACTCGATGTTTGCCAAGCCAAGATTTGTCCAGACGCACATTCTACCGATCTTGACGTCTAAGTGCCTGTTTGTTTTGCCATCTCCGTCTCATTTAAAGAAGGTGTGTGCTGCTGACTGTGTTTGGGGTTATTCAGCAGCCCATCATCCCATCCGTTCGGAGCTGCTGATTATCCCCTTCGATGGGGAGGGTTGGGCTTGCCAAAGATCCGGCGATTCTTCATCGCGGCCAGAATGGCCACCTTGATTCATGCCTCCCTCCTTCCTCCCCCTATCTGGGCGAACTTCTTCTTTCTGCATCTGCGCTTCTTCTTGAAAAAGAACAGGTTACCTTTTCCGTCCACGCTGCCAGTGACGATCATTTCACGTTCCCAGGACTTTTATCATCTAGTCTGGCGAGATTTGTCATCTTAACTGTCTGGCCTTCGACAGCTCGACCTGCAGGACTGGAGAAACCTTCATCTACCTTGGTTCTTCCAGCAATCTGACCAAGCTGCGACTTCTGGCATCGTACGGTAACACCCTGAATATCCATGGTCAGTCATCTTGAAGTCCGTCAAGTCTCTCGCCTTTGATATGGCCGTCTTCAATTTTCCACGGCGCTTGATGCACCAGGAGTTCTACTCTCTCCAATGTTTATATAGCTGGGGAGTGGTCAGATCTGTTGGTTTCCAGTTTAGCAGGTTGCTTGAGACCGTTTTTCATGTCTTCTATGAGTGCCCGTTTGCACAATCCATTTGGGATCGCCTCTCTTGTCACTATCTTCTGACTGACTTTACCTACCAGTCAGTGCGATTTCTGATGGACTGCTCCACCAATGCTGCGTATAAGCTGGACCTAGCCACTTCCATTGCCATTATGAACAGAGAGCTTTCGCTGATTCATCAGCAGCAATCTGATGGTGTCCATTAGTCAGCTTCAGCCATCTGGAGGAAGGACGCCATCCATCTCAGGTCCATCCTTCATCTTGAATGGCATAGGCTTGGCCCAGCTACGCTATTCATCATCTCAATGTCTCTGCAAGGTCATTGGAGGGGATATGGACAACATCTCGTACATGTTTACCTTTCCCCTCGACCTCAGTTACCCACCAGTGGGCGGACGGGCCTCTTTTTGAGGAGTTTCAATAGAAGGTGCAGCCTTTGAGGGCTGCCCGTACACCTAGAGCATGTGCGCCTGGGCACTCTGCCTGCTTTATGAACTAAGAGTGCTTCTCTGGAGCCATAACATCGCTCCAGTTCCAACATCAAAATTCCGTCTGCATTGGCCACTTCAGCTTTCATTCTTCACATAGATTTTCTGAAAACTACTAAGATAATAGCGTTTGAATCTTCAATCTTTCGTTTCTAAGAATATGTAAGACTTTTATTTCCTACTTGATTGCTTTTGTTGAGATGGACATGTTCCTAATTAACTACGACCCAGATTTTTTATTTGATTAAACCGACATTTTTATTACCTATCTTATTATCTGTGTCCCGTTTCCTACTTTCTTCCATTGCCAATGCAAATGTATGTAACACAGTTTGTAGGATTGTCGGTTTGTTTATTCGCGATGGTAGCAGAGGAGGCTACGAAGCGACTTCTGGAGGGCTGTTTGTGGTAGCAATAGTGAAGACATAGAATCATTTCTTTGCGGCTTTTGATTGCATTTTTGAGACGAGGTTAGCTTTTGGTGTTTTAAGGTATTTTAATATTTTTTTCCAGCCCAACCCACCCCTATAAGCAATTTGCTTTCCAGTCATTTTTAAAAGAGAAAAAAAGGGAGGGTCTTATTTAGTCACTTGGAGATTTTTTTTTTGGATGATCGTTTTGTTACTCTACTCTTACTCGTTGAGCGAGAGTTTGGTCATTACTTGGTGATAGGAATAGTTTTGTGTTTTTGTTGTTCTCTGCTGGGGGTTCTTGTAAGATTAAGTGCTATTTTCAGAGTGCTTTTGATAAGCACGCTCTTTTAATTCCACGTTTTTTTTTCACTGGAGTAAAAGGCTTTGAAGTCTTCATATCTATTCATAATTTTTTTTTATATACCTTGGGCCAGATCAGCAGTTGGTAGGATTGTTGGTTTGGTCATTTGCGAACAGAGTATAAATTTATTACTTGTGGCTTTGTTTTGTTTATACTTGTCATTGTAGGTATCGAGAAAAAAAACAAGCAAGTAATTGATGTGTGTGGTTCTTATTGTCTCACCATGGCAGCAAGTATGGATGAAGGGGCTTCTGTAATGTTCTGGTCCAGGAGGGCAGCCGTAGCCTAGTTGTCTCGCCATGCTTAACGCAATGGTGGAGTTAAGCAACCTTGGGCGCGGTTAATCACAGGTTGGGTGACTACCTGGAAATGTCGATCGCCCCCGTGCTTCGGAGGGCACTTTTAGCCGTTGGTCATGGCTGCTACTGTTTCCTGTAACAGTCATTACTGGGGATAGTACAATAGACTCAGAAAGTCGCAGTGCTTAGGTTTCCTCTTAACTGCTTTGGTTTCTAGTATAACCACTCTGGTTTCATGGTAACCAACCCTTACAGTTCATTCATTCATTCATTCTTGGCCAGACTGCTTATGTCAACCTGAATGTAGAGAATTTTTAATCAATGCTTCCGTACTTTTGCTAATCAATTAGGGTCGCACACGGAAAAACAGAAAGTTCAGCTATATATAAACGTCTTCCCCAACGAGATAAGGAAAACGTTGGCTGAAAGAGCGGCGCGCTCGTTGCAAACGGCGATGCGACTCACGGAGACCATGTTGCACAACAAGAGCATTATTTATGCTTCGGGAGGTAACACGCCAAAAACGAAAGCAAACAAGTCTGATAAAGGAGGGGAAGGGCGCAAGATGGAAAATCTGGCCCTTACTGAAACACTGTGGGAAATGAATAAGGACATGTTGGATATTTTAAAGAAAAATTACACAAAATGCAAAGGGACGAAAGGAAAGTAGGCTTGGAAGGAGATTATTGGCCGTGGTTATTTTTGGGAGGAAGGTTCATTGTATAAACGCATACCCCGGTCTATAGTATTAGTCCTCCCAAGGAAGAAAGAAATCATAGAGTCTTTATTGAGAGCACTGCATTGTGACCTAACAGCTGGCCACATGGGCACTTTTAAAACAATTCTAAGGGTTAAGCACCTCTCTTTTTGGTAAAATATGGTATCAGACGTAGCCAAATTTGTGAGGCTATATAAAAGGTGCCAAAAAATATGGTGCTTTGCTAAAAGCCTTATGGCAAACTGCAACCCCTTGAAATTCCACCGCAGAGATGGCACTCAATAGCAATTGATTACGTACTCCCGCTCCCGCTTACCGTCTCAGGGCATGACGCCCTTCTGATGGTAACAGACAAGTTTACTAAACGGGTATGTCTATCGCCTTGTCATATGTCCATGACAGCAGAAAGGTAGGGTGCGGCTCTTGGTCGATCACATTTTTAAAATCCATGGCTTCCCTAAAAAAATTATCTCTGATCATGATGTGAGATTTACGGCTGAGGTATGGAAGCAAATTTTTAGGTTGCTAGGCACTTCACTTAAATATGCCAGTATGTACCATCCTCAGACCGACGGTCAGTTGGAGAGAACCAATCAGACAGTCGCCCAGGTCCTTCGCAATTATGTTAATCTGGAGAAGCCTGATTGGGATTGCTTTTTAACCCTGGCAGAGATAGCAATGAATGCTCGCATTTCGTTCTCCACCAAGATGTCCCTGTACTTTTTGGACCTGGGGAGGGAAATAGAAACTCCTCCCTTGGTTAACAAATATGCCAACTCGACACTGAAGGATAACAATATCATGTGTCAGTTAAAGGATTCGCTATAGGAAATAGAACATTAAGGCAGCTAATCCAAGATATAAAAAAGATTTTGATCGCAAGCATAGCAAAATTTTCTTTAAAGCGCGCGAGAAAGTGCTTGTATTAGCTACTAGGCTCTGGGCACCAACCCATAAGAGGGGTAAGAAACTCTACCCCAAGTATTTAGGCCTGGGGGTGGCCGTGGCCTGGTTGTCTCGTCGGTTGGCTTGCCAATCGATGGAGTTCAGCAACTTCAGGCGCGGCCAGCTGCTGGTTGGGTGACGGCCTGGGCTTGAGGGCCACCGCTGGCGGGACAGCTATTTGGGGCGCGGCTGTTGGGGGACTTTGGTCTGACCCATTTGCCGATTGACCATAGCTGGTGTTCCAGCAGTTGGTGACAGCCTCTGGTTCGTTTATCCCCAGCAGCTTTTCCATCATGAAACCCCCCGTGCTTCGGAGGGCACGTTAAGCCGTCGGTCCCGACTGCTACTGTCATCTCGTAGCAGTCGTTATCAATGGGATGGCGCAAAACTCCCTCGTAGGAGTAGGTGCCGCAGATTATCGCTTGCGATAATCTACCCTCTGTACCAGATAAGATAAGATAAGTATTTAGGCCTATTCAAGGTTATCAAGATGGTTAATAAGGTTTCAGCTAAATTACCGATTCCGCCACATGAGTAAAAGTAATCCATGCCAAGTTTCTAAACGCTATTTGGAGGACAGAAGTAAGCAGAAAAAACCCCCTGGGCCTATTGCTGACCTGAGCTTTCCAGATGTCTATAGGGTTGGCAAGCTTCTGGATGTCAAGGATAAAATCCCAAACAGGATGTTCCTGGTGAAATGGGCCAGTTATCCGCAACCCACCTGGGAGCCAGAAACAAAGCTGCATAGGTGTAATGGTTTAATTCATGAGTATTTCCAGAGGCATCGGAAGGGAGCCCAAGACCAAAAAACCGTAAATCCCGCAGTGTCTAGTGTAGTTTTTCGATACTTTCCTAAGCAGCATAGTTCCAACACGAAACAAGGTGAAAGTTCACGAGCGGCGGGGGTGAGGATGTCACATAAGAATTCGGCGAGTAGCAATCGCGAGATGAGAGGAGAGCAAGGAATTCAAAATTTCCTTGTGGCACCATCTATAGGCATGATAGAGAAAGAAGGAGCAGGAAGTAAGAGAAGGAATTCGTGAAGGAGGAAGTGGCAAAAGAAGGAAGTGGGGTCAGGGAAGTTAAACGTTGTTTCAAGGCGAGTAACCCCTGAGGGCTCGAGCAGGAGGGACGATGGTCATCAAGGCACCTTGACTACAAAATGCCTGCCGAGTTCAAAAGGGAGCAAGAGAAAACGGACTTCAAAATCGAGAGAGTTAGCGGAGAGAGAAGAGTGCACTTCTGAGAGGTTGTTTCATTTAGGAGAGAGTTCGAAAGAGCAATCCATGAGCTGCGAGCATCCGCAAGTGAAGCAAAGACGTCGTGCGAGCAGAGATGACCCTGTAGCATCAATAAGCATTTCGATGGCCAGCAAAAAGAGTGCTCAGAGGACAACCATTCTTCCGCAGAGGTTTCAGCAGCTAAGTGCGAGCCGCCAGCACTAGAAAGCAGATGGGACAGCTTCCCTGGCACGTTCTGTAATTTCTGATTTCATTATTTCTTGCGTGGACAGCGGTTTAGTATTCAAGTGTCAAATAATACACTAATCCCTTATGCGTCATTACCAAGAACCTAGGCGTTTCGTTCTCTGACAGTTGTCTATATCAGATGTAGTAGACTTTGCGTTGATGCTAGTCAGGCTGGCCACACAGACGTAGTTTTAGAACAGTGCTATATTCTTCATGTTATGCCATGACGGCTACCAGCCTACATATTTGAGGATTTGGGAACAGCTTACATATATCCACACTGTTTCTTTTTGGTTCTATTTGTACTTTTAAATTTTGAAATGATCAGACTCGTGACATACGCCTAGCCCATGGCTAAATGTAGGTTTTGGAAGATAAAGGCCAACATTATCAAAAGTTTGACCTTGAGCTTTATTGATGCTTATGCTTAAGATAATGTGAATGGGAAATTTCCATCTTTTAAATGAAAATAGATGAAATCCATCAAAACTTGAGGACTAGGAAAGTTATTGTGAATTGTGGTCCTGTGAATCCTTCCATACGATAAAATCAAATCAAAACAATTCAAATCATATTAAACAGGAGTTTCTCGATGAATTCTTATTCAAATGAAAAACAAATGAAAAAATATATCATCATGCATAATAATCGGAAAAAAACTTGGAGAAAAATAAGTTAAACCACAGTACCCCCTTCGTACCTTCTGGTATACTCTTTCATATTTGATTACACTTTGAATATTTATCTTCCAGTGAAGAAAGACTGCAAAATAACACTCTCTTAGTTTTCTTGATTTTTTCTGTAAACAATGTGTCTGCATGGCCAGCATATCTAATATTTAGGCCACACATTTCTTCAATTTATATTGCACATACAAAAATTTATTGTAGAACCTCTCTTAAAAGAGAAAGGGAGTGTTGTGTCTGATGGTGGGGGTAGTCGTGGCCTGGTTGTCTCGTCGGTTGGCTCGCTGATCGATGGAGTTAAGCATCTTGAGGACCACTACTGGGACAGCAATTTGGGGCACAGCTGTTGGGGGAATTTAGTCTGGGATGGCGCAAATCTCCCTTGAAGGAGTAAGTGCCGCAGATTATTATTCTGCGTTAATCTACCCTCTGTACAAGATAGATAGATGTGTCTGATGGTGTTAAATCAATTCTATTAATTAAAGCTTTGTCCTGCTTTTTCTCCAGTAATGATTTCAAAATCTAAACAACGGTCATACATATTCCTGACAATTAATCTAGTTCCATTTAAAAGTCCTTGAGTAGCAGTTAGGTTTCTTAACAACATTACAATTTCACCAGTTTTTAATGTCAAATTATGTGGAGGCAAACCTAACCTAACCTAACTATTTAGGAATTCTATTAGAAAAACCGTGTAATTTAAGTGTTTCTTTAATATCTCTGAGACTAAAATCATAAGCTTTATTCCCTCTGTGAAGCTGTAAATAATCTTCAATAAGAGAATCTTTAAAAGTATCCCATAATTGAGCAGTGTTTGATTGTTGTTGAAAACTGGCAATAAAATAAAATCACTGTCTTAATTGAAATGGCACCTGAAAAGCTATTGATTCATGCAAAAATGAAACTTGTGTATCATCATGAATTAGTCAATGTTGCAATGATGATTTCTTGAAAGTAGAAAAAGTAACATTATGGATTTTCCTTAAATCTTCAAAAGATGTAGCCCCAACTATTTGAAGAAATGGTAACCAAGGATGACACAGTTCAGATTCAGCAGGGGGAAAATTATACATTCTGCCAATTACATTACAAAATTTAATGCGTTTTTTACAAATACACTTTGTTTTTTCCCAAACATAGTAAACAGGTGTTTCTGGATAAATTAATGCTTTTTGTTTCTGGATCTTTATTCAAATTAAACCATGCCATAAGTTGTGTATTTCTCAATTCTAATCTAAGTAAAGCTTCAGTAGCATTATTTTTTTTTATTTATTTTTTTATTTATTTAATCTAAAGACAGATCCAAGTCGTCCACCCAGGGCCCGTATGGTGGGGGCCAACGAGGTAGGTCCCTGGGTAGGGAGCAAAGAAACAATATTTGAGGATTAAAAGTTAAATTTTAAGGAGAAAAAGGGTGAGAAAAAGAGGGGACAGTTAATTTGGTGGGAATGTTAAAAATTTTTCTTTAGACCGTATTTGAAAGTGGCAATGTTTGGTGATGAATGGACAGCTAGGGATAATGTGGACCAGAGTCTATTCCCGGCGATGGAGATAATTTTGAATTGGAAGTTTCGTCTTATGTGAGGGATTGGCATGGAATCAGGGTATCGGGTATTATAAGGGGTTCTAGCAGTGGTAAGTAACTGTAACTATAGGGTAGTAACTACGGAATTATTGAAGGCTTTTTATATAAAAGTTGCTAGGTTAATATTGTAAGGTTGTTGTATGGGAATTATGCCCATGGAATTAAAAAGGTGAGAGACAGGGGTAGGTTTACGAACTTTTAGGAAAATGTACTTGTTGTTCCTGTGTTAAGTGGACGGGCAAGCGAATGACTGTATGAGATTGTTCATGCATTGGATATGAAACAATTCTATATGCAGCTTCACATGGACTAACATATCGGGTGTTTAAGAAAGTGGAAACTTCGTCATGATGAAGTAAACCACCTTCTGCAATAATCTTCACATTAACACAGTCATAGCCTTTGTAAACATACTTACTTTATGTAATTTATACTGTGAACACTTGCACAAACATCTACATATATGTGGGTTTCAAAATAGAGTAAGAGAAAAGAATTATAAGAAGATATATAACAGTTGTCAAATTCAACATTATTGCCATGATGATTATGTTTGGAAATAGTTCTGCCATATTTGGTAATATTTCTCCGTTTGTAAACTGGATATTAAATAACATTTTCATTTGTTTCATTTACAAATTTTTTGGGAAATTTCTTCTTGCATTTAACATCAGTCATGCAAATTGAGATTGGATTAAAACAACTGCAAGGACAGTGTACCATTTGACATTTACCTAAAATATATAATACTGTATCTCCGGGATCTGGATTTTCTGCAGAAACAACTTAGTCTATATCTTCTGCTTCTCTAAAGTTACTATTATTTTCGAAGACACAACAATAAATGAACATAGGGCAAACCACTGTTTTGAAACTCAACTGTATATAAATATGTTTGTACATCGCCAAATATTTCTTTTTCATTCATCAAGCGTAAAAGCTCTTTTACTTTTGCATGGAAAACACGAACAGTGATATCTGGCCTGCTATTTGCTGTTTCAAAAGAACATATGGGTCATGTGCCGAGTAGTGGAAGATTAAAAACTACATGTACACAAGTAATGAGGGGAAATAAACATTAACTTTAATTCACACATAGAATTAAAAGTACAAAAGTGAGGCTTCCAGCCGCACTCTTTGTAAATACAAATATAAGCTCTGATAGTTAAAGAAATAAACACTGGGCTCAATGGTCCTTCATATATATGATGCATAAAACATCTATGCAATTATAGCGGAACCTATAGGTGCACGTAGTACACAGTTCTCGTTTAGCCGAAATGATCACTAACATAACATAATGTAGTCCGAGAATAGCTTCGACAGGAATATAAAGTTCCCTTCAAAAATGCGCAATAGCATTACAATTAAAACATCCAGGTTAGGAGCAGCAGGCCTTGTCGTCAACAACTGCCCGATACACAAATGCTCCGGAATAAATAAATGTTGATAACAACAATGGCACCCCGCTGTCTTGGATCCTAATCCAATATGCAATTAACTCAATATGCAATTGGCTCAAACTCCCGGGTGCAATAACCCTCCTTAATAACTTAACGTAACGAGAAAGCACTTACTGCGACTTCCTCATACTCGATATATCCATGAGATAAATATCCATCCTGAGAGAAATAAATATAAACATAAATGCCATAGCACGTTAACAACTTAGAAGAGATACGTTGAGAAATAGCTTGGATGAGCGTGCTCCCTATCAAACAATCTTGGAGCCCCTCATAATGAATCCAGCTGATTCTTCTTTCTGAAAACTCACGATCCTGCCGAGTTCTTCCACCAGGTAAGCTTTCAGCTTCCATGGAAATATGCACACACAGCGGATACCAGCACTGCCGTTTGTGTTGAGGAAATTCCCTTCCTTGAGTTTAATTTCTTTGCTGGAGAGGTCTAACACACAAAGGTGAATCACTCACGTGTCCCGATAATGGCGACTCTATAACTTGCCGTCCGTAACCATCGTTCATTTTCGTTTTGAAAACCCCCCAGCAACAGTCTTTAATAAAACAGTCTACGCATGCTTTTTCTTCTCTCACCAAATTTCCATTCTCTCCATTTACCACCTTTTCTCTCTCTTTCTTACTTCGGTCGAAAACCTCTTCTTCCTCCTCTCTAACTGTTCTTCTCCTTCCATTTGATAAATTTTCCCATGACGGTTTTTCATCATCACCCCTTCTCTCTCTCTATTCGCTGTTTTCTCCGATGATGCGAATGACGCTGATCCCGCTGACGATCGCTCAATCATACGTGCATGGCTGTCTTTCAAATAACGAAATGACGAGGATGACGTTGTTGACGTTGACGTCATTCTATCGGGCTTTCTTTTTTTCGCGATCGGAATATTCCCCTGACATTCTCCTCCGCCTTAAACGCAGCGAATTGTCCTAATAGACAAGAGCCTGCGAATTTTTCTGGCTTTTTGAAGCATTAATACAGCTCCGCTGATTTGCATGTTTGTTAAATCTGCTTCTACCTTCTCTCTTCTTAACATAACCGGTCTGCCCATCTTTAGTACTCTTGCATTTCTTCCTCTTCACGAAAATCTTTTTTTGCATGCTTCCTAGAGTATGGCTCATGCTTAATAAAATTACAACAATTTTCTTGTTCATTTTCCTGTTGAACATACTTTTGTGTATTTATATTTTCTTTTTACAAAATTACTACTACGTTTATTATTCTGAGAACTACATATTTGTTTTCCCATTTTGCTTTCGTCAATTGTTCTTCCTGCTGTTTCTACAATAATTTTGCCTAGCTATGCTATGCAGTGCTAAGTCTTTTTCAAAACTATTACTTTTCTCGATAATATTAATTTATTTATCTATACTGGACAACAAACGTTCCAACTGGCTTAATAAAGTACTCATAACTTTGCCCATAGAATCAATGATTCTTTTTTCCTGGCCTTCACTTTTATGGCTTGTACTTATAATTGAAAGAGGATTCTCTACTTTCGCAAAATTGTTATCAACTTTCGTAATTTTACTACCATCACAAGAAGTTGAAACTTCTAAGACCTGAATTAAACACCATGTTCGATTTTCGACTTAGAATAATGAGAGGCACTGCCAAAGTCATTTAGCTTTGGCGTAGTTTCAGATTCCAACACTTTTTTCTTAACTTCGAAATTATTAACATTACACGTAGACCTCCTTTCCCAATTTGGCTGTTTATTCAAATTGTCTGTAAACACTCGCTGCAACTTATACCATAAATTTGCATTCTCATGAATAGGAGTAAATCCATTGGCCTGAGCCGTATTAGGCATCATTTTGATTGTCGAGCTAGACAGATAATTGCCCTGGAGGGTAAATTTCCCAGTTTCCTAATTCTAGCTTGCATTTCTTGAATTTCTTGTGCCATCTGGATTAAACATTTTTCAAAGTCTCTTTTGGAAATTATACCGTTCTCTTTAAAGTCCAACAACGTGTCTAATCTTACGATGAGTCAGAGTGCTGCAGTACGTAATCTTTAATAAAAGTAGCTGCTGTATTCGCGTCTGATTTAATTACTTCTTTGTAAGGCCCTACCATTTTCATGTTATTACCACTTGTGTACGACTTAGATTTGTGCTGTTTTCTTCTCTCAGCACCTTCATTAGAGTTCTTAACTTTTTTAATTTGATTTGCCGATTTTACAAAATATTCATTAAATCGTGCAATATCACCTTTGTACTTTATTCGGGATAATCCTTTAAACACTTGCTTCTCCGATTTTTGTTTCTTGTTTTCACTTTTTTTCATTACTGTATTCTCTATACAACTATTTTCTTTAAAGTTATCTTTTTTGCTTTTTACCATACTAGTAGTTTTCACCACACAATTTCTACCACTAGATACAGAATGTAGCCGCTTGGCCTCTTCGTACGCGTCTGAGATAATTCTACGGCAGGTTGCCCCTTCTCCCATATCTGCATACTCTTCTAATTGCCGGCTTGTCTTGCTAATCATATTAATGTCTAATACATCCGAACAACATTTTTTATTTGAACTGGTAGAATTAATACTGTTTTTAGGCTGTAAACAGCAAACAGCTTCTTGAAACAATTCTTCCGTAGAAACATTTTCATACCCACTCAGATGTACTCTGATGAGATGAGGCAACGTAATCAAGAAATATTTAAAAACTAAATGCTGGTTTACAACTTTAAGATGTGCCAATAAATTTTTAAATTTATTAATATGAGGCTCTATTGGCCCTCTGAAATATAGCATATTTCCCAGTTCATACGCAATTCTCTTTAAAAACATAGCCGACTCCTTACGAATTTGCTTCTTAACTGTTTGCTGTTTTGAATTATTCTCCATACTTCCCAACTTTTAACTTTCGTCCTCGCTTGGACCACAATCTAAACAGTTTCAATCACTGAAGCACAAAGAGTCAAAATGAAATAGCAAAACTGTTGGATAAACTTGCTGACGCAATACTGGGCAGAAATAGAGGCCGATTCGTCCATGCGCTGCAACCAAACTTTCCTCCTCACTTGTGTCATGGGCCAAATCAGTGGTAGATAAAAAAGTACATGTACACAAGTAATGAGGTGAAATAAAAATGAACTTTAATTCACACTTAGAATTAAAAGTACAAAAGAGAAGCTCCCAGTCGCACTCTTTGTAAATACAAATATAAGCTCTGATAGTTAAAGAAATAAACACTGGGCTCAATGGTCCTTCATACCGGGTGTCCCAAAAAAGACTGATGGATTTCAAAAGTCAATAAAAAAAAGACGGAATGCGATAGATATGTATCGTTTGCAGCCTTACGCTTAGGAAATAAGGGAATTTTATCCTACCAAATTTCAAATTTAGTAAGCATTTCTACCAAGAGAAGGCGCTGCAGGTGATCTGTAACAAGCTGATAGCGTGTGCTATTGAGATTGCAAGTCCGCTCTACCAAAATGGTTTTTTCAAATGGGGGTTACATTGAAAATGTCATTGTTTAGTGTTTTGCAACAGTCCTTGCAACATTTTCATACCGGTTTTTATGTTTACATAGTTGTCAGCGCCACCTGTGGATGAAAATGTTAACTAAATTTGAAATTTGGTGGGATAAAATTCTCTGATTTCCTAAGCATAAGGCTGCAAACGATACATGTCTATCGTCTTTTTTTTATTGATTTTCAAAATCCATCAGTCATTTTTGAGACACCCGGTACATATGACGCATTAAACTTCTATGCAATTATAGCGGAACCTATAGGTGCACATAGTACACAGTTCTCGTTCAGCCAAAATGAGCACTAACATAACATAACATAGTCCGAGAATGGCTTCGACAGGAATATAAAGTTCCCTTCAATAATGCGCAATAGCATTACAATTAAAACATCCAGGTTAGTTAGAACGGGCCTTGTCGTCAACAACTGCCCGATACACAATTGCTCCAGAATATATAAATGTTGATAATAATAATGGCACACCGTTCTCTTCTTAAGAATAAATAAATTACTTGGATCTTAATCCAATATACAATTCAATGGCTCAAGCTCCCGGCTGCAATAACCCTCCGTAATAATATAACGTAACAAGAAAGCACTTGCTGCGACTTCCTGATACTCGATGTATCCATGAGATAAATATCCATCCTGAGAGAGATAAATATAAATGCCATAGCACCTTAACAACTTAGAAGAGGTACCTTGAGAAATAGCTTAGATGAGCGCGCTCCCAATCAAACAACCTTGTAGCCACTAATAATGAATCCAGCTGATTCTTCTTTCTGAAATCTCACGATCCCGCCGAGGTCTTCCGCCAGGTAAGCTTTCAGTGTCCATGGAAGTATGCACACACAGCAGATACCAGCACTGCCGTTTGTGTTGAGGAAATTCCCTTCCTTGAGTTTAATTTCTTTGCTGGAGAGGTCTAACACACATAAAGGTGAATCAGTCACGTATCCCGGTAATGGCGACTCTATAACTTACTGTTCGTAACCAACGTTCATTTTCGTTTCGAAAACCCCCCGGAAACAGTCTTTATTAAACCAGTCTATGCGTGCTTTTTCTTCTTTCCCCAAATTTCCATTCTCTTCATTTACCGCCTTTTTTCTCTCTTTTATACTTCGGTCGAAAACCTCTTCTTCCTCCTCTCTAACCGTTCTTCTCCTTCCATTTGAAAAATTTTCCCATGACGACTTTTTCGTCATCAACCTTTCTCTCTATTCGCTCTTTTCTCCAATGATGCAAATGACGCTGATCCCGCTGACGATCGCTCAATCTTACGTGCATGGCTCTCTTTCAAAGATCGAAACGACGAGGATGAAGTTGCTGACACTGACATCATTCTATCGGGCTTTCCTCTCTTGCGATCGGAATATTGCCCTGACAGCATGCTCTTAGTTATATCTATCCATAAAGTGTTGCATGTAAATGTTATAAAAATACCTGGCTTACCAAATTTTCTTACCATTGGCATTGCATCCTGATAGTTTTTAATCATATTTCGAGGACTACCAGTGTAGGAAGATTGAAAAATAACAATCGGTCCAGCCTTTAAGTTTTCTTAATCAGTTCGTGCAAACAACGCGTCTACAAGGCCAGTGCATTTATCTACTCGCATTTTTTCCGGTTGAGTACAGATAAATTTCAATCTGTCACTTTTAAGGGGACATTAATACTGAACAATCAACTGTTGAGTTAATTTCCCAGCATTAATTGTTGGGGTGAAATTTCTCTTAGGAAAACATCCTCTAACCATAAATCTGTAAGATACATATATTTTGATCGTTAGTTTTTCGCTCTCCTCCAGCTAGTATTGAAATATGCCAACCTGGTTTCGCACATGACCAAATCAATACGTAGGATATTGATCACAATACATGCTGTCAAAATCTAGACTTTTTAATCCACCATCTTTAGCGTAAACATTTATGTGTCTCTGAGATGGTGGAGCACCATCGTGAGATTCAAAAATTGCTGCAACGACGAGCATCTGACAGAGGTGCATGATAATAGCGCATAAAAAATTGACTGGCTCTCTGTTGTTTTAAAGCTATTTTTGGTGCATTATTTTGTAGCACTATACATATGGACTGCAATTACTTGAAACCCGATTTATTACATCAAGAATGTTAATTTTTATGGAGTTATTCGCAGCATTTTGAAATCTAATCACGTTAGCAGCAGAAAAGTCTAAAATAAACAATTGGCCATAAGATGCATTGCATGCTTTTTCGGGACACAAAGTGAAATTTTGTGGGACACTATACCCAGAATTATAAAACAATAGGGACCGTAACCAGGTGGTAACTTTATATTGGCACATAAGACAAAGGATAATGCATTATTATATCGTCGAATATGTTGTCTTTTTGACATGTCACAGTTTCCTATGAATAAATTTTTTATATTATCAATAATACATATTTCAGGCTATTTGAATTTTTTGTTGCAACAACGTAAACCAAAATAACCAGTCGAATTTTTTTCACATGAAAAATGCATTGCATTACAATAGGAATATGTGCTGCTTAAGTCACCTAAATTAGACGAAGGTAAATTTGAAGTGTTATCAAAAACAGTCAATGATGTCAACGAAAATAAAGACTGGATAAAGCCTTCTATGAGCGCGATAACAGGTGCATGTCTAAAGAATTGTCTGGAATAGTCCACACTTATCATGGTGCACCTATGTCTAGTAGCCATTCAGTAAAGTTTAAGAAAATAATTTTGAACATTAAAAAAATGCTGAATATAACCTTATAGCTCTCATGGTATTCTAGGGACCTTCTTTGGCAGTAGAAATTCAACAGCAAGTTATGAAAATAAATATCTTACATACATATTTAATGCAATGATATCAGCAACAATAAAGACTTCATTATTCTTTATTGTTATTAACATCATTAGTTTGAACCACGGTCTATAGATATACTTGGTCATCGAGCTTTGTCCAATCTACATTGCTTCGAAAAGCTGAGAAAAACAGATCGCACAAAGACTAAACGTTATCTATAGAGTTTTCATTGAAACTGAAAATAAAAGTAAAGTTTCTATCTGCCGATAGGGCAGCGCTGCAGTCGCAGGTAGGTCGATTGTACATGCAGTGCCACTTTTCAATAGAGGTCCCGCCCTACCGGGAGCTAGAAACTTTATCTTCATTTTAACAATGGAGGTGGATGACCATGAATATCATAGACCATGTTTGAACGTGCGTCCACAGTATTCATCGAGAACTATGCCTAGTGCTTATCATTTTCTTAGACACGTTTGAAGAGCGAAGTGCTCATAGATGGGTCGATCCAGTCTTTATTGTTGTTGTTGACTTCATTGAAAACAGTACATCGATACTGAATTTCAAACAGCTTGAACGGCACTTCTGACTTTTTTTCTTTTGGTATAATATTTTTTGTTTTTTTTTTGCCAACTCTGTAACACTACTATCATGCGAGTGAAATATAGTGACGAAAATATTATAAATTCTGGTTGCCACATGTAATTCTAAGTGGCCACCATACGTTCCGTTTCTTGATATATTATTAAAGTAATGATTTTCTTTAGAGATAGGAACACCTTAAGATGAATTGCCAGTAACGAGAGAATTATACGATGTCCAGTTCTCAACGACATGTTTCACAATTTTATCGCGAATAAATGAGTGATGGTCTTTGGTGACATAAATACATACCGACAGGGATCGACATAAAGAGTTACCATCTCCTTCAATTTCTCGCTCATCGTAAAAGCTTAAAGAACTCATATTGCCATATGAGAAAAAGAAAAATATATGACTAAAGAAAATATCATATATGTAAAATTACTAATGGTGGACTATGTGTTACGAAATTCGAATAACACCCTGAATTCAGGTGACGTCGTCCATCGCTAGTGGACCCGTTTCTTCTACCATATGAAACCAGAAGATGGGCAACGAAACCACAGGCTTCAGCGAAAGCGACCGGGGAGAACCAATCAGCGACAAGAACGGGAGTTTCGTCGTGGAGGGAGAGAAGGCAACGACAATGCGATGAGAAGACAGAGAGGTCGGATCTAAAAAGATCTAGGCTAAAAAGATGGAGGACAGCCCACCGAAAAATTTCCCGTTAGCGATAGAAGGCAGAAGAAGGGATGCCAACCAGTTTGTGGCTGTGAAGGGAAATTCCCAGTCTTCGAGGATGAGGGAGAGTTGAATGTCACAACCGGCCAGACCCTCGCTACGGCGAAACGAGTGACGTGGCAATTCACTTCAACGAGCGTGAGTGCAATGGAGGCGGCGAACGATGAAGAACCGTCACGAGATCAACTAGGTTCCTGATGCTACAGACTACAACACTGGTAAGCATACAATTTATATTAGAAGCTAATTCACGCTGTGAATAACTAAGTTTCGCGAATTAATAATTTTGTGTTTCCTCTTTATTGTGCTGTGCTGTGATTTTTAGTGAAGTACACATCTATCAAAAAAAATATTTAATCACAGGAAGGAAACTAGTGAAAGCGAGTTCCCAGTATATATTGTGAAATGTTGGTGCTTCTAATGCGACTAGAAATGAATGAGCTTATCCAGGGGTTCTACAGTGTTGTGTGTCTGTTTATCTACGTTCTTATAAAGCTACTTAATTTGTTTGTGTAAAGCTCCGAATGTTATAATATTGAATTACAGTGTTTAGTTTGATTCACATTGGCGTAAGACAAATCTTACATTGAGGTACTGTGTATCTAATTGCTGTGTTAAAATCTTAGAATAAGGTTTATATTCACGTAACCGGACATTAAACTCTACGAATTGTTAAAGAATAATAATTAGATGCCTATGAGGATTTTTTTATACACGACATACCTCAGATGTTTAAATTATTGATGAAAAATAGGAAAGAAAAAGAAGGGTCCTGGTTCGATCTCAGGCTGTGGAATTTTCTTTCAAATTTTTCATCAATAATCTACGATTGTGTTTGGAACTGGATTATTAAATATTTCGATAACCTTTGCGAAGGTTCTTTCAAGAATATTGTTCCCATTAAGGACACTGGACTTTCAACACCGTAAAGCAGTATCGAATCGTTTGTATTCAATCTCATTGTGGCGTTATTTACGTCTCTTGAGTTGAATTAGTGTTTACCTACGCTTAAGATAGTTAGCTTTGATTATTGCATTCTGATGTAGATTGGAGTTACGTTCTGGGTCTAGCGGGAAACGTTAGACCGTTAATTTGAAATTATTTTACTCACTTATGTGGTGTTAAGGATACCATTGCTATGTTATTTGTGCTAGTTTACTGTTTATAGAAACTGACATTTAGAGTATAATATATGTTTGATTACCCAACGTTTGTACTATCAAGAAGTGAATTCTTTCATATGTAATGGGCCAAGCTTTGAGCTTAATCGTTAATTGAAGGTAATACTTATAGCATAATAATTATCTGTCTGTCCAATACTTATTCTATTAGGAATTGAATTCACTTATGTGTAGTGTACCGAGTTTTTAGCTTAATCGTTAATGGAAGATAATACTAAGAGTATTAAAAGTATTTGTGTATCTGATATTTATAATATTAAGATTTGGATTAGCTTACATGTTAATTATCCAGTTTTGAGCAGAAATGGGGCTAACTTATTGTTGAGCAGGGTTATCATTTAAGTTTATATTTGTGCTTAATTTTGGGATAAGCTTAGAATATAAGTTTTTTGTGATTTTGTTTGTTGATCAAGTATAGAGAATCATTTGCTATTTATCTTTGCTATTAATTTTGAAGCTGATTCCTACCTTAAGTCAAGAAGGGATTAGCTATTTATTCAAGTAATTATTTTATTCAAATAAACGTTCCCATTTATCTTTTACGTCTCTGTTCTCGTGTTTCAATTTTCCAGTGCGTACTCTTATCTAAATAATTTTTACACGTGACAGAGACGCCGCGTGGTACAGAGCAATATACGTTCCCAGACCAACAGTTTTTTTTTAAGTGTGTGTTCCGTGTTTCGGAAAAGTGTTGGTTGTGTACTGGAAGTGCTACGAACAAGTTATTCGAAGAAAGTGATGTGTCGATTGTGCTACAGAGTGCATAGTTGCAGAGTTTGAATTTTGTGGAATAATTTTCTTTAGAAAACAAGAAAAAACAGTAATTAAGTATGGCGAAAAAAAAAGCTTCAGAGCAAAGCAAGTTAGAAAAACATATAATTGATGGATTAAAGGGCACGCGATACTGAAGCAATATGCCACTGCATGCTCTTATCTAAATAATTTTTACACGTGACACTATGTCACAACTAAAAAAAGATCTAACAATTTGTGTCAAAAATCTAACAATGGGTGTTTTCCCGATTATGCAATCTGGTGGGTTTGCCTCCTATAATATCAAAACACCTTCAGATGGAATAGCTTCAACAATCTCTGGCCTCGGAAAGATAGTCATAACTTTCTTTGTTGCTTCAGATGCGCATTAGCAGAAGTGCCGATTTTGGTCTTACAACAAAACCTTTGCGTATTAATATATTTGATATTAATTCTACATACAATACTCATTTCCAAAAAAGTTGGGACAGTGCTACATATAAGAAGAACTCCAACACATTTGTTTGGATTATTGTATTGCCGTTTATTTCAACGCATTACAATACACAAACGATAAATTAGGCATGGGATCACATATCTTATATGCTTAAAGAAAGATACAGGTGGTTTTCCTGTTTGGCACGTGCAACACACTCCCAAAGAAGTTGGAACAGCACGGCGTTTACCACGGTGTGGCGTCACCTCTCCTCTTGATGACACACTGTAATCTTCTGGGCATCGATGACACCAATCTTTCTAACACCGTAACCGGAATTCTGTCCCATTCCTGTTGGATATAGGTTTTCAGCTGTTCAACTGTCCGGGGTCGTCGCTGTCGTAGTTTTCGTTTAATAATGCGCCAAACGTTTTTTATAGGCGACAGATCCGGGCTGCAAGGGGGCCAATCCAACATACGAATGCGCTGCCGACGTAGCCATGCAGAAGTTATGCGCGCTGCATGCGGTCTGGCATTGTCTTGTTGAAATATACACTGACGTCGTCCAAACAGGTGCCTCTTAGATGGCACCATAGCTTGTTCCAGGATCTGTATATACGCTTCAGCATTGACAGTGCTATTGCAGATGTGCAAGTCTCCCATTCCATGGCCACTAATACAGCATCAGACCATGACAGACGGTGGTTTCTGTACCGAACGCCTGTAGCACGCGGAAATATCCTTTTCGTCTTTGGTCCGGAGTGTACGGCGTCCATTATTTCCGTAAACAATCGTAAAGGTTGATTCATCGGACCACAATATGTTCTTCCAGCGTGCTTGGGACCAATTGCGATGGGCTCGAGCCCATATCAGACGGCGACGTTGCTGTCGTTTGTTGATGTATGGCTTCCGTTGTGCACAGTATAACTTAAGTTTGCATTTGTGGATGCACCGGCGTACAGTATTCAACGATAATGGCTTCCTGAAGAAATCGCGGGCCCACGTGGCTATGTCCGTAATCGCAGCATTCCTATGCGTGACGCAGTGACGTCGGAGGATCCGAAGAGCTCGAGCATTCAGAATAGGTTTTCTACCTTGGCCTTTCCGAACTGTGAACTCACCACTATCTCGGTAGCGCTTGATAATATTATGTACTGTACATGATGACAGGTTAAATCTTCTGGCTATTGCACGGTGAGAAACGTTGTTTGTGAATTCTTGAATGATTCGAACACGAAGATCTTTGCTAACTGGCTTGCCTCGACCCATCGTTCCAAATAAGTTACCTGAACGATGGATGGCAACTGTTATTTATATGGAATGTAGTATGACGTCATCATTCTAGATTATTCCCGAACAATTCGGAAGGTTCCACTACTAACGGCGCTTTCTACAACGTATGTCCCTACTATTTTGGAACGTGTTGCAACACCCCCATTCAAAATGAACGTCCCGGCCACGATACAAAATGTTTTGGTGCACACAGTATATTTATGTTATTTCATAAACGTATCTGCTATTTTGTATTCGCGAGAAAGTTTTGTTACATCATCCCTTTTTGTTTTTTCTATATATTTTGCACTGTCCCAACTTTTTTGGAAATGAGTATTGTATATTTGAATATTCATATACGTTGTATTTTTTCTATTATATTTTTATTAATTTTTTTGCAATTTTACTTATTGTGAAATTTCAAATTACTGACTACTGCGACTGTCTATATTTGACTTTTTAAAAACAATTTTTTATACTGAAAAAAAAAATCAATTTCATGAGACACCAAAAAATAAAATATATTCAAATAATTTTTATATTATTTAAATCATCCTATCAATAAATTTTAATTATCCAAATTTGTCTCAGTCTCCGGGAAGGATTTAGACGGGAATGTTTTGTACAGTGATGTTTATGCACTTGATTTCGTCCCCGCCCTAAAGGGTATCCTACACCCTTCGTCCAACATAAATCAAAAAATCTATATACCGGATGGGCAAGAAATAACGTGAGGTGTTCAGAGCTCGCTAGCAAAAATTCTATTAGTCGCCATAGGGGGCGCTTATTTCAAGAAAACAATGAATACATTTGCATAAGCGCGTTCCTTGTCCAGCAATCATGACAATAAAAGGCAAGGCTGAGGATTTCCCATCATTCACGAACGAATGGCTTGACGATGACGCTTACTCTGCCTGACCGGGCGTTATTAGTCAAGTTGTTTTATCAGAAGAGCGACAATGCAAGTGCTGCCCTTGGTGAATTCCAGCGTTTGAAAACGTTACTAAGAGGACCGATGAGCATAACTAACTTACGGAAAATGATTGAACGATTTGAATCTACCGGAACTCTAGGAGTGCAACCAGAACGTGGAACGTTGAAGAAGTTGCAACTGCTGTTGTGGAACAGGAGATGACTACTGTGCAGGGTACCAGCAGTGCACACGCAATAGCCGGCCAAACAGATATCCCATATTCGACGGTGAGGAAAATATTGCATAAGATATTGACATTTTATCCCTATAAACTCACACCTCTTCAACAATTGCTTCCTGGAGATGAACGTACCCGAACTGACTTTTCGTTGAGATTTTTAGCACGTATTGAAGTGAATGATGCATGGCCATTGCAAATTTTATTGAGTGATGAGGCACATTTTTATTTGAATGGTGATATCAATACCCACAACTGCCGTATTTGGGCTGCATCAAATTCAAAAGTGTGTCTGCCAACTCCTATGCATTCACCAAAACTAAGAGTATGGTGCGGCTTTACTGCTTCTTTCATCATCGGCCCATATTTTTTTGAAGAAATCCGCCCCCGTGGACTGGTAACTTGTTCCGTCCATTCTGCCAGGTATGCCGATATGCTTAAGAATTTTGTGATACCACGATTGCAGGAAAAGGGTTGTCTGGGTTCTACCATTTTTAGGCACGATGGTGCGCCACCGCACATCGGACGTCAGGTGCAGCAGATCTTGCGAGAACTTTTTTCAGACAACAGAATAATTAGTCGTGCACTTCCCATGGTATGGCCACCCAGGTCGCCTGATCTCAACCCTTGTGATTTTTGGTTATGGGGATATTTGAAAAGCTTTGTGTATCAAGCACATGTTCTTGGCCTCTCAACCTTAAAGAATCAAATAACGTTACATATCAGACTAATTAATGCAGATATGCTGCAAGCTGCCATAGAAAATGTCGTGTACCGCATGCAGCTATTGGAACAGCACACTGGTGGTCATATTGAAACACATTTGTAATTAGAAATAAAACACTGTTGATTGTTGTTACTAAAGTTGGTTTGTACGGTATTTGTTCATTTGACAATTAGGTATTCATTGTTTTCTTGAAATAAGCGCCCCCTATGGCAACTTTTGGTACTAATTTTTTTGCAGAAATCGAAACTGTATGTTCCACTAAGTATATACACCAAAATGTACTGCATTTGGTCTCATAGAATTCCCGGTAGCGAGCTCTGAACACCTCACGTTATTTCTTGCCCACCCGGTATATTTATATAAAGAAGGATTTTTGTGGGTGGGTTTGTGGGTATGTTTCTTACACAAATCTACAGTTTTATTCCGATCTTGATGAAATTTTGCGGACATGACCAAGGCATGAGGAAAGTCACTGTTTACCTCAGATTTTGAAAAAATAATAATTACTGATGATAAATCGATATTCATAATGATGGCAGGGCATATTAAAAAGAAATATCTCATGACCAACAACGCAAGAAAAAGTTTGTGGAAAAATAGGTTTCAACAATAGTATCAACATAGATTGCACCAACACTAGGCAGGAATCAACGATATATATCTCATGGCCAACAATGAAAGGCAAAGTTCGTGCATTATAGATAAGGTTCAATTTGTAAAAATGCAAAGAATTCCTGTTATTCACCCTTCTTTTAGAATTGACAGTTCTTAGTTTTTAACAATTTCTTGAAAATTTTTAAAAATGATCAGTTACTGGAGATAATGGACCGTTAGCAGACTATTGAGAAAGAGTGGAAAGACGACAGAAGAAGCACTCCTTTAGCACCGTGCTGTATTGAGCAAATGGTAGGCAGTGTCTATTAATGAGGCAAATGAATCACGCGTGTTTCCCTTGAGCTTCCTATCAAATCTACAGACGACTGGCAAAAATTTTTGTGTCTGGAAAGGAAAGAGAAAGAACGAGTATTGGTCAGAGAAACTCTGCAACTAAAACAGAAAAAGCTATATGGGCATTTGAAACATCTGAACAACGGGAGTTTCGAATAGAGCAAGAGGATATAAGAGCTTCTATGTCAAGGGCAAGAAAAACTTGAGTAAAAGTATCTGGTGATGGTCTGCAGATGTGAGGCATTTCAAGAAGTGTTTAGATAAATTCCCGGTATATCACTAGACTTCCTGTGTTTCGTATATTTCATAGAACGGATAGTTCCTTTGCTCTGTGCTGTATTGATTGAGTTATTATTTAACCAATTGGGAGTTATAATTTCATTTTTTGAGATTGTTCTCTTTACCTATAAGTGTAATAGTAGTTACGGGTACCTCTGCTAGTTACGATTGTTAAGCCAATGTTGGAAAAATGGGACTTTGCTGCATCAATTGTCGGCCATCCCATTGGCTCTTTTTCATAAGTGCTGCCCCCATCTCATCGACTTCATCTCAAATGTTCCTCTAAATTATTTTTGTTTCATATACATTCATTGTAATACAATATCCTGAAGGAAGGTTCCCACTGAAATGCGTGAACCCTATGTCTTAAAAGTAATTTTTGGTTTATAGAGACCCATCTATTTATATCTACAAATGCTAAGATTTGAAATGTTTAAAGGTATTTTTATAATGCTAATCAATGGCTTTGATGTATGATTTTATTTTTCATTTTAAAATGTAGACAGGAATTCAACTATGTTTTGTTAAGCTACCATTAATTTCGTTAAGAAATACAGTACTAAGACCAATCCATTAACGGAATTATTTTTATATTTGCGGCATAAGACCATGTGAGGGAACATAAAATTATTCCGTAATAAGAACAATTAACTAGATTTTAAGAAACTATTCAGCAATTTAATTATAAAATATATTTTTAAAGAACACAATGCAAGGTAAATATTTGATCGGCAGGGTTTTTGTCCTGTCCTCATCTCAAGGACAGCGGTGCGCACCTCCAGTATAAAATACAAAGTGCGTCATAATTTCGATTTCACGAAAATCATTACAATTTAAGTAGAACCTGCTCTAATTAATTTGTTTTTTGACCAATCACCTTTTTCAATAACTCTATAAAAACCGTTTAAAAAAAAGCATCTGAAATGACAAAATGATTCTGAGACAAGTTGTGCTGAATGACAAAACGATTCCCGGATGAAGTGAATTTGATGGCTTGATTGTGAGACATTGAATGTATCAAGTCCATTGAGTGCCAGAACGATCCTGGGAAGAAATCATAAGACGAGTTAAATATATCAAGCCCACTGAGTGACAAAACGATCCTGGATGAAATGAATGCAAGGAGTTGAAAACGTCGAGTTGGGTAAGTGACAAAAGGATCCTGGAACGAAATTCATATCACGGCTTGAATGCGACGAGTTAAATGTGTCGAAACGACTAAGTGATAAAATAATTGAATAGCTGACTCGAATAACGTTGTAAGTTAAGTATAGATAGATTTGAAAAACGGACAAAAACATTTTTGAGCTTATACAAATGTTTCTTTAAACATATCTAGGCATGAAAACACTAATTTTAGTCAGACAAGTAATCTCAGCAATTTATAACAATAAACGTATTGATATTTTAAGTAAAATCTATAACAATTTGCTGTTTTGGCTGGAACAACGTTGTAAGTCTGTGACGGTAATTATTAAATATATTAAAAAAAAAGTAATGTAATAAATTTTATTAGGGAAAATTAAAAGGAATCAGACAAAAGCACTTTTAAGCACATAACAAATTTAGATAAAATTTACTGTACTCCTGTTGCAGCAGATATTAGCACATATTGCTAGTTTTTCTTTCTTTGCTTTCATAATCAAATATATAGGATAAGTATTCCATCAGGATTTATCATATATGGAGGTTGGCTTGAATTGCCTGGTCCTCATTTTGGCTTTCTTGATGGATAGAAGTTCCAAGGTGAAAAAATATTATGGTGGTATCGCACTTTTACTGATGTTGGATCGTCGGTGGTGAGCTGAACTTTTGAAATCATTTTGTGGCATACATAAAACATGAAAAGGTTGGTTTGGTCTGGTCTTGCATTTGCTATAATTTCTATACAATCAAAAGGAAAGTATGATTTTTTCTTTTCAATAAGGGCAAAGTCCCAATTGCAAGGGTGAAAACTATGACCGCTTACTAAAAATTTCTGGTCTATTTGGATAAAATAACATAATGATACAAGCAACTGGCACAGACTCAATATTTTCCAGTTACTGTTCTATCCGACACACTTATCACACCAGACAATTAAACGACGTTCTTGACCAGTCTTCAAAGGTTCAACTTCTCCCTTAGAAAAGTGATTTCATTTGCTCCCGTTTTGCAGTAGTTTCATTCCATACAGTCATTCTTACTTTATTTGAAGATACTTTATGAATATCACTGTTATATGTCGAAAGCTATCTTTGATAAAAGATATTGGAATGTTTTAACGTAGGGCAAAATAATGTGTTGCAGATCAGTGCATAACACAATTACACTGTCATTGAATTTTGCTAGTTCAGCATCGTCGTGAAGAGATTTATAGGATTTCCTGGGTGTAGTTCACGTTGAGCTAAAATTCTCGCACATTCTTCTTCACTTTCAGCAGCGGACAGTTTAATGAAGAACTTACAACTTTAATATCTGTGATGCCGATGGGTTTAAACTGTAATGAAATGTACATTGTCGTCTTGAAACTTCTTCCGGAACATTCCTCTCTTTTGGCTCATCTATCTGAATACATTGTTCTAAAAATTGGTTTTTGTCATTGCCATTTAATTTTCTAAAGGGTTCAAAAATTTTTTGTTTCAATTTGATCGAAAGTGTTCCACATTCTAATTTGCAGCTGCATATATTATGCTGTAATTAAGTAATTATTATAACAGGCATCTATCTTAATTTTATCATAATATATAGTGTATTGTGAGTCATAAAGTAAATGCAAAATTTTATTTCTCTAGAAAATAGATTTAGAACGTTTTTCCATTTACTTTATTTGGACTGTCAATTTCAGGTACATGTTTTCCTTTTCGACTTATATAGGCCTTCCCTTGAACCCTACATCTCTTGAGAATATTATCTTTCCAGTCACCAACATTTAACTTTCGTTTCTTCTTTCTATTAAGGTTTCAAAGACGCTAAGCGATCATCTGCCATGTTGACTTTCCATACAACCTTCTTCCA
>JAHWFO010071947.1:237330-265605 GCA_023313115.1 Rhysida immarginata
TTTGATTGAAAGGAGATGCCATGCGCGTAAGAGCGTAAGAGTTTGGAATATTTGGTTCGGGGTACTTAAGTGCTCATGATTATCACCTAGCGGAGCCAAGGCGTTAACACGCTCATTTAAGTAGTTGCAATTTCCGACATGCATGGGTAAACTTACAACACGATCAGGAGTGCCAGTAATTCCATGCAGAAACGATACTTTTGATGAAGCTGGTTACTTATCATTAATTTAAGGAATTTTAGGTTTAAAATTGGGGCCTGATCTAAAATTTCAGGATATAGTATAACTGAAATAGACGTTAGACGTTTTATTATGAATAAATTGAGCTGCATTGAACCAAATACCACAATCTCAGTTTGATTCTTCCATTTTATTTCTGTCTCGAACCCCAGCTTCCTTCACCCCGACACCTGACGTGGAAGCGAGGTAACACTAACTATTATTGTGGGGGTAGAGGGACGCTACACAGTACATTGTATCGGAATTTTTGCCTTTCTTTCCTGGCTTTTTCAAGGGTACATTTGAGATCAACATACTTCAATATTTTGAGCCTTCAAGAACATAATAAGTATGGGGTTAAATGGTGATTGGAAAAAAACTGAGGTGATGTCATTTTGTTGGAATGAATAAGGTTTGGGGGTGATGGAATCTAGATGAGGGAAGTGAAGGATGGTGGGGGGTTAGAGAAATTAAGATATGAATAATTAAAGATATATAATTGAAAGAAAATATATAAAAGGAATTTTAATTATTTTGTAGGAGATACTATATAATTAAAAGTTGTTACAAGTTGGGGAATTATAAGAAATTAGTTATAATTATATTATTGCCAGCAATCTTTTTCAATTTTATCATAGAAGATTTATAATCAATTATTTTTAAGTCGTATGGAGGCAAAGTCTATGCATGTGTATTGAAAATATTAGATTTTTGAAATTCTGACTTCGGAATCTTAAAGACCTTTAAAAAATAGAATAGGAATGTTTGCTCGTTCATGGTCTGTTTGTTGGTATCGCAAGACGAGAGATACTTCTACGCTTCATGAACGGCCGTGACATCAGACATGAAAGCTCACTGACTCCGTGTAATCGTCGACTGCAATGTAGGGAAACTAGAAAAAAATCTCCGAAGGAGAGGATGGCTTCCCACCACGGACTGGAAAATGTAATAGACCGAGGGTGAAAGTGAAAAGAAAAAAAGGAAAAAAAACTGTTGAACTTAAGCACGCGAGTGAGAAGGACATAGAAAATGATGGAAGAATAATGTGTCACGACCATGTGTCTAAAGTCAGTGCACAAAGTATGAAAATGTATATCGTTACTTACATCACTTGAACATTACTGTAATGTTCAAAGCACCTAATGTCACACTTAAGGGGAAGTTGCTGATTTAAGCAAACAAAACTGGCACCACTTGTAACACTAAAGAATGTTAATGATATTTGATTCACGGTACCAAATGCGTTAAATTTAAACTTTTTTAAAAAAAAAATTTGCTTTTAAAAACATTGTAAATTCTATCAAAGAAAAGATTTACTTATTAAAAAAATGTTAAGTGAAATTACTTAAGATCTTATCTTATCTTATCTGGTACAGAGGCTGATAAGTTAAGCGCCATCCCATTAATAACGACTGCGAGGGAGTTTTGCGCCATCCCATTAATAACGACTGCTACGAGATGACAGTAGCAGTCGGGACCGACGGCTTAACGTGCCCTCCGAAGCACGGGGGGTTTCATGATGGAAAAGCTGCTGGGGATAAACGAACCAGAGGCTTCACCAACTGCTGGAACACCAGCTATGGTCAATCGGCAAATGGGTCAGACCAAAGTCCCCCAACAGCCGCGCCCCAAATAGCTGTCCCGCCAGCGGTGGCCCTCAAGCCCAGGCCGTCACCCAACCAGCAGCTGGCCGCGCCTGAAGTTGCTGAACTCCATCGATTGGCAAGCCAACCGACGAGACAACCAGGCCACGGCCACCCCCAATTACTTAAGATGCTTTACTAGCACAAAGAAATTAAATTACTAAAGTGCCATATAGTGGATTTATGATCCAAACATCATTTGAATGAGACATTGTGTTGTGTTTATTTTTTTTTAAAACCAGAATCCTAAGTTAATTGAAAATTGGCTGAGTAAGGCTATAGTTCATCCAACAAGAGAAAAACAGGGTGTGTCACAGGAAGTTTCAGATTAGCCAATCAGAGAAAGGGGGCCTCATGCGCTAACTCACTTCTGTCTCATGTCTCATTGAAGAAGCGCTTTATAATATTACAGCAGAAGCTTTAATATTATTCAGTTGCTTTGCTTTAATTATAATTAAAAATATTGTACACTTCATAAAATTGTCTTTTAACTCAATTTTATATATATCGTTGTTCGAGATTCCCTGGGCCTTTTCTTTCAGGAGTCGAAAAGCGAGGAGAGGGGGTGGTAGCTTCTCATGAAGACGCTTCGTTTCCTTCTTGAACAATTGTTCGAACGCAAGAAAAAGAAACTGGCGTTGCCTTGGAAGTTTCTTTTTTCAAAGCAGATGAGCTTTTAAAACACTATTTTCTTTTAAAGTAGCAAAATACGTTCCACACAAATCTCCCTAACCTGGCTGTGAATAGTTTTTCCTTGTTTGGCTGAAGAGTTGTTGCACGGGCGTCGCCATTACAAATTGACTTGTGTAGCCGCTGAAGGAGAGATCCCACAAAGCACTGCGGATGAGTGAGTAGTCGATATCAAACCGGAAACACACCCTGTTTTTCTCTTGTTGGACGAAGTATAAATAGGTGTGTCTACAATTTGAACAGAAACACAGACCACAGACATAGGAATAAAATAGGTAAATATTCAAATTTTAAAAAACAAGAAAGTTTATAAGTTTATCCCATATTCCTTTAAAAGATCAATGAATTGGATTTCCCCCCCCCCTCCAAAAAAAATAGTTAAGCATTATAATGGTATTACAAGTAATATAAAAAATAATATCCCCATGCTTGAATCAAGCCAAGTTATCATAATAATTTAAATAAAAGAGGTATAGAATACACAGAATCAGTGTATAAGCAAACATAGTTTTAAAACCGGTTGTGTGGCCAACACAAAACAAAGTTAGACATTAAACTTTTAATGTTAAGATGGCAAAATAACATAACACAAGGTTATTCAGAAATTGCTATATGGATAACCAATAAGTTTTAAATAACTCATGGATTGATTCAATCATAAAACAAGCATAAGAGAGGGAACACTCTCTTAAAAATTCAAAATTTCATATCAAAAAGACATGAATAAAATAGCATTTTAATTAAGGTAAAAAAAAATTTAAATGGGACTACTCAGCAATCGACTACATACAGGATGCAGACCAAACCGGGACACAAGTTAATAAATTAACCCCCCAAAAAATTGGTAAAAGAATAATTTCAAATTACATATTGGCCTAAACTGAAGATAGAAGAAAAAAAAATAACAATTTAATAAATTTAGAAAGGTTGAAGTGTCCAAATTAAAATTAACTAAGTCCCAGTCAGCATGACGCACAACAACAGTGTGGAGATTTACATGTTTGAAACTTGATGAAAATGATATCCGGAGAAGAGATTGTCTAGGAAACCAGAACAACCTGTATCACAGTTTATTAGAAAAAAATGTCCATCTCTACAGAATTGATAGGCGAGGGTGAAAATTGGAAAGTTACTTACATGTCCTGATATTGATGCAAAAAAAATTTTTTATTTGTTACTTCATTTGGTTTGAAGATTAAACTATGAAAAACACACTGAAGTGGCGGTAAACACAAGATGGAAAATTTGCTGTTGGAACTGGAGCCGGTGGTATGGTTCCAGAGGGGCACCCTTAGATCGTAAAACAGGCAGGGTGCCCAGGCACACATGCTATAGGAATACAGGCAGCCCTCAAGGGCTGCTCCTATGTAAACGCCTCAAAAGAAGGCCCGTCCGCCCACCGGTGGGTCATTGATGTTGAGGGGAAAGGTGAAGAGATAGGAGATGTTGTTCGTATCCCCTCCAATGATCTTACAGAGACGCTGAGATGACGAATAACGTCTCCGAAACGTAGCTGGGCCAAGCCGTGGCCACTCAAGCTGGAGGAAGGACCTAAGATGGATGGCGCCCATCCTCCAGATGACTGAGGCTGGCTGATGAACACCGTCAACCAAAGCTCTCCCATCTGACGGGCCAACCAAAGCTCTCTGTTGAGAAAGGCGATGGAAGTGGCTAGGTCCAGCTTGTACACAGCACCGGTGGAGCAGTCCATTAGAAATCGCACTGACTGGATGGAGAAGGCAGTCAGACCAAAATGGAATGAAAGGCAATCCCAAATGGACCGTGCGAAAAACACATGGTCGATGGATTCAGGGGACCCACAAAACAGGCAACCATCAGAACCGACTGATGTAACCGTTGGAGAGTATAAAAACCATGGTGCAGCAGGCGCCATTGGAAGTTAAATACAGTCCTCTCGAAGGCAAGGGACTTGATGGCCTTCAAGATGGCTGACCATGGATACTGGGGGTGCCAGTGCACGATGTCAGAAGACGCACCCCGGTCGGCCAGCTGGAAGAACCAAGATAGACGAAGGCTTCCCCAGTCTTATGGGTCTACCTGACTCAGATCTTGAATAAAGGACGCTAAGTCTCTCTGGGTTCGGTTGTAGAACCCAGGAGATCGTAGGTTGATAGTCACTGACAGCGAAGTGGGAACTGGTAGCCCATTCACCTTGAAAAAGAAATGCAGGTGCAGGAACAGAAAATGGGCCCAGATGGGAGGGGGAAGAAGGAAGACCCGGATCAAGGCAGCCATTCTGGCCGCAATGAGGTAGTGCCGGATGTTAGGCAGGCCCAGGCCTCCTCCTTCGAAGGGGATATACAGCAGTTCCCGGCAAAGGGGATGACGGGCTGCTGCATACCCCCAAATACAGTCTGCAATCGCACCATGCACCTTCTTCAAAAGCTGAGGAGATGGCAAGGCGAATAGGCATTTAGATGTCAATAGGGACAAGATGTGTGTCTTGATGAACTTCGCCTTGACAAAAATCGAGGTGGAATAACGAAAGTTCTTGCCAAGGCGAGACAAACACTTGTCAATAACTTGCTGCCAGTGACGAGAGTCCATGTCGGGTAGAAAAGAGAAGACGTATCCCAGCACTGTAATTTGCTCACACCACGTTATTGGGAAGGTTTGAAGATACTCCACTGTCCACTTCCCAATAGCGATGCCTTTCGACTTGACGAGATTGATGGAACTTCCCGTCGAAGTGCTAAAGTGATCGAAAGATTCTTTATACATGCCCAGGGAATACGCATCAGATGCAAATAACACTACATCATCAGCGTATGCCAGCGTACGGATGTTGATGGAAGCAGCTGGCAAATCGTACCCCCGGACATCTGGGTGGCGATTAAGAAATTGTAATTATGGCTCCAAATAAAATATATATAAGAGGGGAGAGATGGGACACCCCTGCCTGACGCCTTTGGACAGTTCGAAGAAAGGCGAATTGGAGCCATTAATCGCCACGCATGACGTGGCAGAAGCATACAGTGCTGAGATAATCGTAGCAAATTTCCGAAGATGAAGATGGTGAAACACTCGGAAAAGAAACACGTGATTCACCTTGTCAAAGGCCTTTTCCTGGTCAAGACTTAGGACGGCAAGAGTCTGACGGCGCACACACGCTTCCTCCATAACACACTTGATGGTGATGATGTTGTCGGACATCCTGCGAGATGGAATGGAGCAGGATTGTCCCGGATCGAAGAACTCGTCGGCGAAGCATTTTAGCCGTTGTTGGAGCACGCCAGTGAAGACCTTGTAATCTGTGTTGAGTAGAGTAATAGGCCTCCACTGGGTGACGAGTTCAGGATTCGGTACCTTGGGGAGTAAGATGATTCTCCCCGCAGTAAAGTCCGACGTGATGGAGGAAGGGTCCTTAAGAATGGAGTTGAAAACTTGCACCAGGAAAGGCCCAAGAAGTTTCCAAGTCGCATTGTAGAACGAATACGGGATGCCATCTAAACAAGGACTGGACTGATGATGGCCATCCATCGACAGAAACTTCTTGACTTTATCTTCGGAAAAGGGACGGGTAATTGACAGGTCAGCATCAGCATTGAAAGGTCTAAGTGCCTCGATCCAATTCATCTTGGCGTCGGATGAAAGGACTGGGTGGCCAAAAATTGATGAAAAATGGGAGTGAAAAGCCGACAAGATATCAGCGTCGGTTTCCACTGTCCCATTCTCCACCACCAAACGATGGCATCTGTTCTTGCTGGCGTGCCGCCTCTCCTCAGCGAACACAGCTGACGACATATTCCGGCCGCCCAGGACAGTTTGGCCCTGAGAGCTGTGCCAGCGGCCTTGCGGATCATTAGAGCATTGATCTCGCTGTTCACCTGGCGGATGTCATCAGCATATGCCCCCTTCGGGATGGAACAGCGGAGGAGGCGAAGGATTTCTTGGAGCATGAGGAGAGGGCGCCGATTGCGTCTAGCAGCATCACACCCAATCTTTCTAAAGACGCGACGGAGCTTAGATTTAAAAGAAAGCCACGAAGCTAGTGACGGAGGCAGGTTGTGAAGATATCTATCCACAAACCGAACGAACATTCCCTTGTATCTATCGATGTCAAGCAGAGAAACGTTCAGGAACCAATTGTTCGAAGTAGTGCCTGCAGAGGAGGCAGGGAATGGAGGGTTCCGGGACCACTTGATGGCACTGTGGTCTGAAAACGAGCACGGAATGACCTCCATGGAACCAGGGGCACCAGCGAAAGTGGCGTCTACTAGAAAAAGGTCCAACCTTGATGACACAGAGGGCCCTTGATGAAAGGTGGACCCCCATTAGTTGGAATGGGAAGAAGACGCCCACAGATCGAATAGTGCATTCCGCTGGCACAGCTGGTATACGTACCCAGACGAAAAGATGTTGATCTCATCCGGATGGCAATTGAAGTCCCCAGCAACCACTGCAGGCAAGGACGAGCACAGGTAGAAGTCCAGGTCTTCAAAGAATGTCCGTTTCTCTGCTGATAAACACGGGACGTACACATTAAGCAATCGGAATTTGAGACCAGATAGCAGGAGGTCCACAGAAATTACCCTGCACTTATATTCAAAGACGCAGTTCGACACCACAATGGAGGCGTTGAAGATGATGGTAGCAACCCCCTGTCCATGTAGCGAAGATTAGTTGATGAAGAACTGCGCGGATGGATATTGACTGCGAAGGCAGGTAGGTTAGGAAGCTGTTGCGAAGCAGCTAACTTAACCTCTTGAAGGAGTAGAATATCTGGCCTGTACAGGGCAACAAATGATGACAAAACCGATTGCTTGAAAGACGAACCAGGGGAACGAACGTTTAGGGAAAAGACCTTCACTGCGAATTTAGGCTGACGGGGGCTGATCTGTATCTGAAGGAGTCTTGAGCCTCACGGATGACAGACGAGGCTCAGATATCTTCCATCTAGGGGAGCGAGCACGTCCCGATAAGGAAGAGGGGCTGCGATGATCACGGTCTACGCAGCTGTCTCGTTAAGATGATGAGGACATAGGAATCCCGTCCCTCTTGCTACGATGTCGTCGGGCCTTTTTCTTGCGAGGGCTCTTAGGCGTTGCAAGAAGATCCCGCTGAGCAGACGCTGATGGCTTAGTAGTCCCGGCAGAGGATGAAATATTACCAGGGGTGGGCGCACAGGTGATTCGAAAAGGCTGTGATGCCGATGTGAGAGCAGGTGGAGGAAGAGTTGGAAACTCCTACACATCAAACACCAACCCGGAGCACAACGAATCGTCCAAGATGACTTCAGCAGAGTGGCAGTCCTCCACCATCGGGGAACCATCAGGCGAAGGTAACCGAGAGAAAACAGTCTCTTGAACCACACTAGGCCGAGGAGGGGGAGTCGGCATCTCCTTCCCAGGAGTCGTAGGACGAGGCGACGATGGTGGGGTCGTCTTCGAAATCCTTGGTGAAGGAGGAGGCGGCGATGGTGGGGTTGCCTTCGACTTCCTCGATGATGAAGAAGGCGTCGATGGTGGGACCAACTTCGATTTCCCCGATGAAGGAGGAGGTGACAACAACGATGGGGTCGTCTTCGACGTCCTTGGTAGAGGACGAGGCGCTGTTGCTCTGCTCGGCTCAGTTGACTTGGCCGGTGAAGTCATCTTTCCTGGTTGCTGGGACGACATTCCTTGAGGCGATGGCGTTGGGGCTGCTGATAGGGCATCTAACCTCTCCTGGCACTGGTGGAACTTGTGCACGGTCTTGTGGCAGAAATCACATTTCCGAAGGAGAGGACAGTCTTTTCGAACATGTGAAGTCTTTTTGCAGTACCAGCAGCACTGCCTCTGGCCCTTGTAAGACATGGAGACGTTAATTCCGTCTTTATGAAGCTCCACGAAGACTACGATGTCGCCCGTCATCCTACGTACTACCCCGTAGTCCGACATGTAGTCTCGGAGATATTTCTCAGCCATCAGTGGCAATGCGCCCCGGATAAGAACTGGAACGTATCCAGGTTCGGCGTAACTCAGGTGGACGGTGGTTTGCCCAACCTTGATGAAATCCGCATCGACAATTCGGTCTGCAACATTCTGTTGCCTGCAGAGCATCTTCGATTCTGTCGAAGAGAGCCTCTGCAGAACAGTCACAGCGGGATGACCCGACGGGAGAACCGGAGGTATACGCGTTTTTGCGTATAACTCCTTCATGAACATGCCGACGGCGAAGGGGCGATCCATGGTTGATTTAGAAAAAGTTTAGGTTTTGAGGGAGAAAGTAGACCTCCCCCAGGAGACACCAGAGGGAGGCAAATGCACCACACAACACACTAGTGGCTAGGATGCAGATAGAGCAGGCCCATGCTGGCATCCTGGCCGATGGCTTGGTGAGCAGAGAAAAATTTTTCCAGTGTTGTCCAATTTAAGCTCTTGGAGTAACAATCCAATGGCTCAGGGCTAGCACATGAAAACAATGGCAATGCACTCCTTGAAGCATAATCATGCAAATTGTGGAACAACACCAGCTGCTAAATCAACAATTGATAAAACAAAGTGACATTGTTGGGTAAATCTTCAAGAAGATAAAGAAATAACATTTTATACAAATCATGGAACATATATTATTATATCCATAGCATTTGTTAACACAATTATCACAATTCATAATATTTATTATCAGGATCCTGTTTCTCTAAATATGATGAAAAAGACTATGCATTAAACTGCATACATATAAATCATATTAAAAAAATATGATTGACTAATAAAAAAGAAAGGCCTATGAAAATTGTTTAAAAAAAAAAAAACTTTCTTCGAAAATTTGCCCAAGAACTATATAAATTGTCAACATAAAACTTTATGAGGTAAAATATTGATTCAGAGCCAAAAAAAAATAATAATAAATTAATGATAAATAATATTACTCTGGAAAACAACAAAAGAAAAATAAAAATAAAACGCTACATAAAAAAAAATTAAATTTAGATATTAAATTGGCTAGGAATCAATAAAAGATTGAGATAAAAAGAAAAATGGGATGTGAAAAATTTCATTTTGAGCATCACAAATGAATACTACGTGGTTCTCGGTATATAGAGTGGTACAAAATATACGAAACAGTACTAATGGGTATCCTATCATTTCCCTTCAGGAGCGGCTTTATAAAATGATAATTGAGAAATTTTATTTGGTTAACCCATTTATGCCAAAATTGGTGAAAATGGGAACTGAGATTTCATATCTCAAAGTTATATTATATTATGTAGCATGTAAAGACCTAAAAATAATTTACAAAGACATAAAAATTACATCTACAGTGGACACCATATACTTTTAAATAAAATATAAGTTTGGCATTGTCTAAATTGGAGGGAGTCGGAAAGAATAGTGAAAAATAGCATGTCACACCTTTGTGAAGTTTATTACAATAAATGTTCAGAGAAACTTCAACTTGCTCAGGAGAGAGAGCTACTCTCTTCACAAAGATTTCTCTTACTCTCCCTAGCATTTCTGGAGTTACTGTTGCTATTGCCTGGCAGTTGTTGTTCTGCAGATCAGTGACATTAACTGGAAGACCGTCATGATAGATCACATATAATTAGGTCCGGGCTACAGCGTGGCCATTTGATGAGGCCGTGGAGGCCATTCCAACATCCTGGAAATTTTCTGTCCAGTACAGCTCGGGCCGCGGATGATGAGTGAGCAAGGTGGCCATTATGCTGGAATCTTGCATTGGTTCACAGGGCAAGACGTACATCCTCGAGCAGCATGTCAAGATCATTATCCAAAAAGTTGGAATAAACTGTGTTATTGACGTTGACCAGGATTAAATACAGGCCAATGATAAGGTCTTCCACAATGCCCACCCACACATTCACTGAGAAGATGCCCTGGACGTGTGTTTCCTTCCTGCAGTGTAAATTATTGATGGCTTAATGATGTTCATTATGACAGTTGATAAATCCATCACTCTTAAAGGTTCATTCATCGGTAAAGGGTCATTTGACAAATGGGTCATTCAGGACATCATCCAAACTGACCTGTGAAAAAACATGTTCATTCAATAATCCAGTCATTATTGATATTGGTTGCAACCACTAATTGATAGAATCTCAACTCTTCAGATATCCAGTCTCAAAAGGCCATCCGTCGCAAGATATCATCGTACAACAGTTGCTGGGTAGTCTGTCGCTTCCACGGCTTCATTCCCAAATTTTTCCTGATAATGCGATGCACTTTGGTGCTGTCCATTCCAAGGGCAGTGCCAATTGCGCAGGTGCTATTGTGTGGTTCAGCATTTATGTAATCCTGCACAGCAGATACCTACTCAGGATTGCACTGCTGGGCATGTCTGGGGCCTTGTGGCTAGTGCAATGCACCATTGTCGCAAAGAAGCGCAATTACTTCACCGAAGCATCCATGGAACGTGAAATTTAGCAGCTTGCTAGGAATTGCGCCGGCACTATCCATAAACCAATATCATATCAACGAGTTCGTTATTTGAATATTGCTATCTAGCCACCACTGTTAACACAAGCATTCAAAGGATGCGAGACGAGAGACTGAGTGTTGACGTGAATGTATGAAATTTTCGGGTTCAGGCTTTGAGTAGAGGTGGTGTTGGCTCATAGAAGGCTCGATCCAGTCTTTATTGATGCTGACATCATTGGCTGTTTCTGATAACATTTCAAATTTACCTCCGTTTAGTTTAGGTAATTTAAACAGTATATGATCCTATTACATTGCATTGCATTTTTCATGTGAAATGAATTTGGGTAGTTATTTTAGTTTATGTTGTTGTAACATGAAATTGAATTACCCTGAAATATGTATTATTAATGATATAAAACATTTATTCATAGGAAAAACTGACATGTCAAAAAATTTTAGCAACAAATTCGACAATATAATAATGCACTATCCTTTGTGTCATTTGGTGCCAATATAAAGTTACATCCTGATTACGGACCTTATTGTTTTAAAATTCTGGGTACAAAATTTCACCTATGTATCCCGAAAAAAATGCAATGCTTCTTATGGCCAATTGTACATTTTAGACTTTTCTGCTGCTAATGTAATTAGATTCGAAAATGCTGCGAATAACTCCATAACAACTGACATTCTTGATGTAATAAATCGGGTTTTAAATAATTGCAATTTTTATGTATAGTGCTACGAAACAGTGCAATAAAATATCTGAGGAAAATGATTCAGCTCTAAAACAACAGAGAGCCAGTCAATTTTGTTATGCGCATTATCATGAACCTCTGTCAGATCCTCGCCGTTACAATGAACCAAAATGTTCAGAAGTTGCAGCAATTTTTTAATCTCACGATGGTGCTCCACCATCTCAGAGACACATAAATGTTTATGCCAAAGATGGTTGATTAAAAAGTCTAGATTTTGACAGCGTGTATTGTGATCGAATGTCTTATGTATTGATTTGGCCTTGTGGGGAACCAGGTTGGCATATTTCACTGCTATTTGTAGGAGACTGTAAAACTAACGTTCATCAAAATATGCATGTATCTTACAGACTTATGGTTCAAGGATGTCCTCCTAAAGGAAATTTCAACCCAATAATTAATGCCAGGAAATTAACTCAACAGTTGATTATTACTGTCGCACTGAAGGTGACAGATTGGAACTTATCCATACTCAACAAGCAAAATTGCGAGTAGATATATACGCTGGCCTGGTGGACGCTTTGTTTGCACGTACTGATCAAGAAAACTTAAGGGCTGGACGGATTGTTATTTTACCTTCTTCCTTCACAGGTAGTCCTCGGAATATGATTCAAAACTATCAGGATGCAATGCCAATGGTCAGAAAATTTGGTAGGTCAGATATTTACATAACATTTACATGCAACCGTTTATGGACAGATATAACTATAGCATACCTTCTTTTGAAACAGCTATTAGCAGGCCAGATGTCACTATTCGTGTTTTCCATGCAAAAGTGAAAGAGCTTTTACGCTTGGTAACTGAAAAAGAAATATTTGGCGATATACAAACATATTTATATATAGTTGAATTTCAAAAGAGAGGTTTGGCCCATGTTCATTTATTGTTCTGTCTTCGATATAATTGCAACTTTAGAGAAATAGAAAACACAGAAAAAGTTGTTTCTGCAGAAATTCCGGACCCCAGGGATACAGTATTATATAATTTAGTTAAATGTCAAATGGTACATGGTCCTTGCGGTAGTCTTAATCCAACCTCTGTTTGTATGCCTGATGGTAAATGTAAGAAGAAATTTCCAAAAAGCCTTTACAGTTATCCAGAAACACTTGTTTACTATGTTTGTGATAAAACAAAGTGTATTTGGAAAAAGCGCATTAAATTTTGTAATGTAATTGACAGAATGTATAATTTATCCCCTGCTGAATCTGAACGAGAGCTTCTTCGGTTACTATTGTTTTATGTAGTAGGGACTACGTCTTTAAATGATTTAAGGACAGTCCATAATGTTAATTTTTCTACTTTCAAGGAAGCAGCATTGAATTTGAATAGTTCAAGATGATTCGGCGTTTTCTCATTTTTTGCATGAAGCAACAGCTTTTCACATGTCATTACAAATAAGACAGTTATTTTCTTTTTTTGCCATTAGTCAACAACCAATAAACACTGTTCAATTATACTTTGAAGATTCGAATAATGAAGATTATACGCTGCTTTCATCATTTTAGTCTCAGAGATATTATTGAAACACTTAAATTGCATATTTTTCACTTTCATCATTTAAACTGCCACATATTAATGATTTCTTAGAAACTGACTGACAACAAAAACTTGATTATAAAAATCCAAATCTTGATTCAAATCTTGATTATAAAAATCCAAATCAGTTTTCTTAAAAATCCAAATCTTGATTATAACTTGATGGTTCAAGAAGATAATCATGAGCAACTTTTGATCATTACTGAATTCATTCAGGTAATTCAACAGAATAATACAGATAAAAAAAATGCATAATTCATAGATGATCCCGGTGGTACTGGAAAGATATTTGTATATCAGTGCCTTGTACAAAAATGTTTCTATTTAGATCTGAAAGTCATCTTTGTGGCATGGACTGGCATTGCTGCAATCCTTTTAGTTCGCACAGTACATAGTATGTTTAAGTGTCCCTTGAATCTGCATGAAAGTTCTGTAGCATCATTAAAAATTAATAGCGGGGGTGCATCTTATATCAAATCAGCAAGAATAATAGTTTGAGATGAAGGACCTATGGCAAATGTTCATGCATTAATGAATGTCAATAGACTTCTGCAAGATATAATGGCATTGATTTTATTTTTGGTGGGGAAATAATTATCCTTGGGGAAACCTTAAATAGGTTTTACCAGTAGTTCCTCATGCTTCACGACAAATAATAACTCAAAACTGCATCAAGTTTTCACCTCTTTAGCTATGTGTTAAGATTTTTCCGTTACTTCATAATATACGAGCTACCACAGATGAATTAGAATTTTCAAATTTTCTACGTAAAATTGATGAGGAGGAGTATCCTTCAGTCACAGTCAAATTGGCAAACATTTCACTTCACCAGACAATGTTATTCATTTTTCTATGTTTGCGATTCTTGCTCCCAAAAATAAACATTGTAATGATATAAACTCTAAAGTTTTGACCTTATACCTGGTCCACAGAGGACATATATATTAGCGTAAATAATTTCATAACAAAAGAGAAAAACAAAATTCTTTAATTTCCAATAGAATTCCTAAATAGTTTGGAATTCAGTGATTAACTTCACATACTCTCACATTAAAAACTTGTGCAACCTAAGTGCTACCCAAGGACTTTTAAATGGAACTAGATTAATTGTCAAGAATATGTATGACCGTCGTTTAGATTTTGAAATCGTCACTGGAGAAAAGGCAGGACAAAGCTTTTATTAATACGAGGAGCGATTGATAAATAAGGTCTCCATGGCTGTAACTTTTTTATTCTTTAACCGATTTTTAAAATTATTTTTGTATCTTATACTCACATTTGTCCTCTGTGTAATGCACTATTCACTTTTCGACATAGTCCCCATCCATTTCCACGCATTGCGCCAACGCGTGACTAGTTAAGTGCACCCCCTCGGAGAGGAATTTCGGAGTTGTTGTCGACACCAAGACTGAATGGCAGCGTTTACCACGCGGTCATAACCAACTCATATCCCTTAAGGAGCTCTTTCTTCTTTGTGAAGTGACGAAAGTCGCAATGTGCAAAGTCTTTCAATTTTGAACTGCAATTTTTTTTATCTTTGAACTGTATGCGCTGCAACGCTCCTGGTGTGTGTGACTCGTGTGCGGGCGGACGTTATCGTACTCCAGAAGAGGATCCAAAGCTACCATTTAATCCTGGTATCGACAACAACTCCGGAATTCCTCTCCGACGGGTTCACCCAACCACTCAGACGTTGGCGCAATGCGTGGAAAGGGATGGAGACTATGTCGAAAAGTGAATAGTGCAATACATAGATGACAATTGTGAGTATAAGATACAAATGAATTTTTCAAATCGGTTAAAAAATAAAAAAGTTACAGCCATGGAGACCTTATTTATCAATCGCGCCTCGTTGAATTGATTTATCGCCATCAGACACAACAATCGCTTTCTCTTTTAAAAGGCAAGAATTTCCCATCCATTTGGGTTTTTGTATGACAATTAACAAAGCCCAAGGGCAAATTTTAGACCGTGTTGGGATTTATTCATCTCAGCGTGTTTTTAGCCATGGCCAGTTATATATAGCGACGTCTCGGGTGCAATCTTTTCTTTCTATAGATATAAAGAAGGATGTTTGTTTGTGGGTTTGTTTGTTTGTTTGTTTGTTTGTTTTTTTATACAAATCTACAGTTTTATTCCGATCTTGATTAAATTTCGCATACATGACCTTCAAAGCATGAGGAAGGTCACAGTCTACCTCAGATTTCGAAAATATAATAATTATTGATAAAATATCGAAATTCATGGTTAAGGCAGGGCATATTAATTAGAAATATCTCATGAACAACAATGCAAATAAAAGTTTGTGCAACATAGAATTAAATGCATAGAATTTCTGTTATTCTGGCTTTTCTTGGAAAAGAGAATTCTTAGTACATAAGAATTTCTTGAAAATCTTAAAAAATGATCAGTAACTGGAGATAATGAGTTAGCAGATTATTGAGAAAAAGTGAAACACAATAGAGGAAGCAATCCTTTAGCTCAGTGCTGTATTGAGCAAATGGTAGTAAATAGAAAATTCGGCGACTGCTAGACTACACAAAGTGATGAAAGGCTAATTTTTACTTCAAGACATCGAAAAAAGAAAGGAAACTGCAACAACATTAAGTGTACATCTAAAGTAATATTACGATAGTAACAAATTATTTAGACTAGAAGACATCCATGGAGAGGTCCATTCATTGTGAGCCTGTAAAAAATGTTTTTTCGGTAAATCAAGTCCCAGTATATCACCTAGAATGGATTTTTTCAGCGAAGAGGTAAATTCCTGTCTTTCGGATTTTTCTTAGAATGGATAGTCCCTTTGCTCTATATTGTAGTGATTGAGTTATTATTTAACCAATTTGGAGGTTTAATTTAGCTTTTTGAAGTTGTTCTGTTTACCTACAAGCGTAATTATCCTGGGCAACGCCGGGTCCTCTGCTAGTCTTCTAGAGGGTGATTCAGTCAACTTCTGACCATTTCACTCGAATGACGTGCATTAGAGATAAACAATTGAAAGAATATGAGCGCCATATCGAATTTCTAAGTAGTTGGAGTTTCTATTGTTGCAACGGCGCTGCATGAAAATCGTATTGTTGAAAAATGGCGCCCGCTTTATCAACAGAGCAGAAATGCAAGGTTGTCGAATGATATTTCGAGACAAAATCACCTGTAACCGTGCAAAGAAAGTTCCGGAAGGAGTATAAGTGTCGAGACGCACCACGCAGGCAAGCAATCATGGATTTTGTCAAGCAATGTCGTACAACTGGATGTGTTACAGGCAAGAAAAAAGGCGGGAGAGAAGCTCGTGTTCGAACAACCAAACTTGTCAAAAATGTTTGCTCAAGGTTGGTCGATTCCCCTATCAAAAAAATCTCTTCGCCGCCTATCCATTGAAGAAGTGCTGTCATATACAACGACGTGGCGAATTCTGAGAAAGGATTTACACCTGTTCCCGTATAAGATCCATGTTTATCAGGAGTTAACAGACAGTGGATGACAGAAGCGACAACAATTTGCGATGGAGTTTGGAGCAGAAATGGAAGCCAATCAGGACATTGTGTACAACCTGTTGGTGTCGGTTGAGGCCTTCTTGCATCTGTCAGGTGACGTTAATAAACACAATGTTCGTTTTTGGTGGTCCCAGCACCCTCATGAGATCAATAAGTCACCTCTTCATCCACGAAAGGTTATGGCTTGGTGCGCGATTTCCAAAGGAGGCATCATTAGTCCGTTCTTCTTTGAGGGCTCCGTTACGTTACAGGCTTACCTTAACATGTTGGAAACCTTCTTCATCCCCGAGCTGCGAAGGAGGCGTATACCGTCTCGACATCAATGGTTTCAACCGGATGGGGCTAGGCACCAAGAAAGGTTAGGTGCCAGCTGCGACAAAGCATCGTCGAATGCTGCACCCATGTGGATATAGAAATCCTGGATAGAGTTATGAACAAATTCACCATTCCGCTTCGAGCAGTTCAAAACGTTCGTGGTGGCCACATGCAGCATATCATCAAGACTTTTCCACGGGAATAAAAACTCCGAACTGCCTAAAATATCATACTGAAATGCTAAGTTTGTAAACATTATTGGGTCAATAAATCATAGTTCTGAAATGGTCAGAAATTGACTGAATCACCCCGTATCTATCTATATATATAAAGAAGGATGTTTGTGGGTGGGTGGGTGGGTCTTTTTGTATGTTTTTTATACAAATCTACAGTTTTATTCCGATCTTGATAAAATTTCGCATACATGACCTTCAAAGCATAAGGAAGGTCACTGTCTACCTCAGATTTCGGAAAAATAATAAATATCGATAAAAAAATCGATATTCATGGTTATGGCAAGCAATATTAATGAGAAATATCTCATGACCAACAATGCAAGGCAAAGTTTGTACAACAATAGGTATCAACAATGGTATCGGCACGCAATTCACAAACACACTGCATGAACCAACAATATATATCTCAAGACCAACAATGCAAGGCAAAGTTTGTGCAACAATAGGCCCATTGTGTTCGCATCAACAATGGTATCAACGCGCAATTCACCAATAACAATGAGCACAGAATGATGATGTAATGTTAAAGCAATCTTTCCAAGAATTATAACAATGAACATAAAATGATGATGTAATATGGATAAGTTTCAATTTGTAACAATGCATAGAATTCCTGTTATTCAGGCTTTTCTTAGAAAAGAGAGTTCTTAGTACTTAACAGTTTCTTGATAATCTTTAAGAATGATTAGTAACTGGAGATAATGGAGAGTTAGCAGACTATTGAGAAAGACGAGAGAGGAAGCACTCCTTTAGCTCCGTGATGTATTGAGCAAATGGGAAGCAAGTAAATAGAAGAATCGGCGACTGCTAGACAGCACAAAGTGATGAATGGCCAAGTTTTGCTTCAACACATCGAGAGAAGAGTGGAAATTGCAACAACACTAAGTATGCATCTGAGGTAAGATTACGTGAGTAAGATATTATTTAGACTAGCAGTGGCATCTTTGGAGAGGTCCAGCACCATTGTGAGCCTTTAAAAAGATTTTTTTCGAAATTTTCATTAAGAATTTTTACTGTATTAATTCTAAGCATTTTCATGTGTTTATTTTTAAGATATTGCAAAATTTAATTTAATTTTTTGAGATTGTTCTGTTTACATCCAAGTGTAATTATCCCGGGCAACGCCGGGTACCTTTGCTAGTACAACATAAAGTTAATAATAATTCAAATTGGTTCCAAGGTACGTGGTTTAATGGTATCATTATGGTCTATTAGAAACTTTCAATGTTAACATTGGCCAGTTGAAAAATATGGTTGAATTGTTTACTTTAGCCTTTCGGTACTTGGTTATGTAATTCCTTTACTGTTTATTAATTCTAAACTTTGTTCATGTGTTTATTTTAGCTGTACATTCACATTCAGATGAATCAAAGTTTTTTCGAATTTGACCCGAGCAACGAAAAAAGCTTTCAATTTAAACAGAAAAAATTCATGTTCAAAATTCAAAAAGATTTTTTTTTAAAAGTTCCCAATGGATGGCGTCTCCAAATACGACCCTTTAGCAAAATATAAAACATGACTTCTTTCTAAAAAATTCTAATCTCTCTTCATGCGTTCTTTTTCTGGATATTAACTCACAGAAATTGCAACATTTCATCCAAAAAGAGCCCGAGCAACGCCGGGTAAAACAGCTAATATATATATATATATAAGGATGTTTGTTTGTTTGTTTGTTTGTGGGTTTGTTTGTGGGCTTGTTTCTTATGCAAATCTACAGTTTTATTCCGATATTCATGGCATTTTGCATACTTCACCTTCATACCATGAGGAAGGTCACTGTCTACCTCAGATTTCGGAAATATAATAATTATCGATAAAAAACCGATATTCATGGTTATGGATGGGCATATTAATTAGAAATATCTCATGACCAACAATGCAAGGCAAAGTTTGTGCAACAATAGGCCCGTCGTGTTCGCATCAAGAATGGTCTCAATGCGCAATTCACCAATAATAATGAACACAAAATTATTCAAAGACTTATAACAATGAACATAAAATGATGATGCAATGACAGAACATTAGTTTCCCAGAATTATTAACAAAGAACAGGAAATGGATATAATAGACGATATAGACAGGGCAAAGGAGGTACATGTGTCTTCCTTCAGCTCCCTAAAAAGCGTTCAGACGACTGGGAAAAGTGTGTGTGTTTCTTTGTGTATGTGTGTGTGTATTTGTGTGTTTGGCACGTTTGAGCAGTGTATAATCTAAAAAATACATCAAATCGAATCATCAAACCAAGAAAGCATATGATTTATCTATGTTGTGCTATTTAATAATCGTTCGAAGGAACCATTTTAATTCATACCTATCGTAATGCCACCAAAGAAAAGAAACAGCATTGGTCAGGGAAACCCTGCACCTTTGAGACAAAAAACTGTCCGGGCGTCAGAGACACCTGAACAACGGGAGCTTCGGCTACAGCAAGAGCGTAAGCGAGCTGCAACGTTAAGGGCAAGGGAAACTTCGGAGGAAATAGAGCTTCGTATAAGCAGGAACGTATGCAAGCTGTAACGTCAAGGGCAAACGAAAAAGCAACGGGAGTTTCGAATAGAGCAAAAGCTTCTACGTCAAGAGCAAGAAAAAATAGAGTCAAATGTATTTGATCCCGGTATATCACCTAGGCTTCCTATATTTCATATTTTTCGTAGAATAGATAGTCCGATAGCTCTGTGTTGTATTGATTGAGTTATTATTTAACCAATTGGGAGTTATAATTTAATTTTTTGAGATTTTTCTGTTTACCTACAAGTGTAATTATCTCGGGCAACGCCGTGTACCTTTTCTGTTATATATAAAGAAGGGTGTTTGTGGGTTTGTTGTGGGTTTGTTTGTGGGTGTGTTTGTTTGTTTTTTTATACAAATCTACAGCTTTATTCCGATCTTCATAAAATTTCGCATACATGACCTTCAAAGCACGAGGAAGGTCATTGTCTACCTCAGATTTCGAAAAAATAATAATTATTTATAAAAAAATTGATATTCATAGTTATGGCAAGGCATATTAATGAGAAATAGCTCATGACCAACAATGCAAGGCAAAGATTGTGCAATATGGAATTCAATGCATAGAATTCCTGTTATTCTGGCTTTTCTTGGAAAACAGAATTCTTAGTACTTAAAAATGTCTTGAAAATCTTTAAAAATGATCAGTAAGTGGAGATAATGAGTTAGCAGACTATTGAGAAAGTGTGAAAGACAATAGAGGAAGCACTTTTTTTTAGCTCCGTGCTGTATTGATCAAATGGTAAGCAAGCGGTCCATCTTTATTTTGGCTTTGACGTCACTGTCCAAGCGTGGACGATCTGCAGGGCACCCCGCAAAAAAGCCAGCTAGGTTATCTAGAGGCAACGCCGCTTCGCTGGATTTGATCCTCCACTGGAATATGCAAAGGGATGAGCAATATGCGGACTCCTGTCCATGCAGCCGTGTAGTCGTGGGATGCGGTGCGCTATCCAACTGAGCACCTTCTTCGGCGTGGTCTTCGGGCACTTAAGGAGCGTGGGGCTCGTCTTTGATTCGGGCATTGGTCACATCCACAGTAGCATCCACCAATGCTAATGACCTCGATGATGTCTGTTTACGTTCATCCGAGTCGTCCAAGAGCTCGTGCTGACGTCCTTTCTTATTAACGTCCGAGAGCTCTCCTAGTTCGCCATCACAAGAAACAGAGTCAAACAATTCCAGAGAAATAATATTACTGTCTGTCTGTTGACGTGGCTCGGGCGTCGTTGACGAATCAGGCCTCTTGCGCCAATGCACCTTTCGTTTTCGTCCTATGGTCGGTCGGGCTTCGTGGGCTATTGGGTCCGAACACTTGGTCGGTCGTGTTGAATTCGTCTCCTACTTTGGGTGGAAAGCAGTGGGCCGACCTCTGTGGCAACCTCCTCCAGTCGGACTGCCTGGGTTCCTTACAGGGACTGTTTCGAATATGGCAAGATTTAAAGTTATTTTGATTATTGTTCAAATAGCTACTTACCCTGGGCTATCCTCGTTTCTTAGATCCAAGAGTTTTCTGAAAAACTGCAACAAGACATCGAATCTGGTCCGGCTGGTTGGAGAGGTTTCGATCGGCGAGAAGATCATCCACTTTCTGTCTGCCTGGCCTTTGTCTTCGACTTTTATTCGGGCTTGGAAGAGTCTGTGCCGAGTTTGCGCAGTTCATCTTCCAAACCCGAGGCTCAGACTTTTTCTTCTTTCTCCAATCCCGCGGCTCTGGCTTTTTGCTCCTGACAAGGTCGGTCGACTATGGTCGGGTGTATTCTTTCACTCTCTTTCTTTTTTCTTTGTCAAATCCTCGTAAAAACATTTTTTGAAATTTTTCTTCTTTCGGGGATTTGACAATGGTGGCTTATCATACTTGATGATAGACGTTTGAGTATTAGATTTAGCATTGTGTATGTTGTAGCGTTAAGAAATATTATTATACATTTATTGTCATTTATTTTTGATTGCCTTTAATGTATGTAAAAAATCATAGGCTCCAGCTAAATTACTACATTGGGTTAAGTTAAGCAATCGTCAATTTAAACAAGGTTCCAAGTGGAACCCTTGATATTTTATGTTTCTTGTTTTTAAGTTCTTTAAATAAACGTTATCAATTATTCATTTATGCCTTCTGTTAACGTGTACTTAAATTCCCCTCCGCATTACTGTTTGCTCAAATGTCCACGTTACACTTGACCTTCATAGCATGAGGAAGTCACTGTCTACTTCAGATTTCAAAAAATAATAATTAGTGATAAAAAATCGATATTCATGGTTATGGCAAGGCATATTAATGAGAAATATCTCCTTACCAACATCGCAAGGCAAAGATTGTGCAACAATAATTATCAACAATGGTATCAACACGCACTTCACAAACACTCTGCACGGACCAACAATATATAACTCATGACCAACAATGCAAGGAAAAGTTTGTGCAACAATAGGTGTCAACAATGGGGTCTACACGCAATGCACCAACACTATGCAAGGATCAACAATATATATCTCATGACCAACAATGCAAGGCAAAGTTTGTGCAATATAAATAAGTTTCCATGCGTAACAATGCATAGAATTCCAGTTATTCACGCTTTTCTTAGAAGTTCTTAATACTTAAAAATTTCTTGAAAAACTTTAAAAATGATCAGTAACTGGATATAACTAGTGTTAGCAGACTATTGCGAAAGAGTAGAAAGACAACATAGGAAGCAATCCTTTAGCTTCGTGCTAAATTGAGCAAATGGTAAATAGAAGAATCGGCTTCTGCTAGACTACAAAAAGTAATGAATGGCCAAGTTTTGCTTCAAGACAACAACATCAAGTGTACATCTAAAGTAATATTACGTGAGTAAGAAGATATTTAGACTAGCAGTGGCTTCTATGGTCCATCCATTGTGAGCCTTTCAATTTTTTTTTCGAATTTTCATTAAGAATTTTGACTTTTTTAATTCTAAGCGTTTTCATGTGTGTTATTTTTAAGATATTTATTTTCCATTGTAATCCAATACGTCCCTCCTGAGCCTGTATGGCCTGAGGCCAACGAGTTGGGTCTCTGGATGGACCTGGATTAACGACTGCTGTATGATGGTCACAGCAGCCGTGGGGGGGGGGGTAAAGGTCGTGGATCATGGATGGTCACCCATCCAGTGACTGGCCGTGCCTGATTGCAAAATTTAATCCAAAAAACAAGTCCGAGCCACGCTGGGGTTATCACCTACCTTATTTGGTATCGCATCAGATCCAAACATTTCATAAAAATACATTTTGACTATATTCTGAGGGAATGTGTATATTTTGGACACTTAGATGCTGATAATGCGATGATTGTACGTTCGTTTCCAAGAATTATTATTAATGAGCATAAAATGATGATGCAGTGACAGAACATCAATAAGGCAGCGTCTATTGATGAGGCAAAGGAGTAAGGCGTGTCTCCCTTGAGATCCCTATCAAACGTCCAGACGACTGGCAAAAATTTATGTGCCTGGAAAGGAAAGAGAAAGAACGAGTATTGGTCAGAGAAACTCTGCAACTAAAACAGAAAAAGCTATACAAGCCTTTGAAACATCTGAACATAGGCAGTTTCGAATAGAGCAACAGGTTTAAGAGCTTCTACGTTAAGGGCAAGAAAAACTTGAGTCTAAAGTAATTAACCCAGGCAATGCCGGGCAACTCTGCTAGTCACTTAATAACTTAAAGGTTCAAATAGTGACTAAAGCTAACAGAACAATTAATGTAGTTTGCCTATGTACAATTTAAATTTTAAATAAATAAATAAATACAACCAGATTCTGCAATAAATTTTTGTATGGGCAATATAAATTGAAGAAATATGAGGCTCAAATATAAGATATGCTGGCCATTCAGACATATTGTTTGCAGGAGTAAATCAAGAAAACTTTAGGGGTGGACAAGGTGTTATTTACAGTCGTGAAATAAAAAAATTTCGTAACTACATAACCTGTTTCATAAATTATAGGTAACCAACTGCGCAAACTTTAAGACCACCTTTATTGTACTTGATGATCTCCTTTTGTAATTCGAGAGGGCTAGGGCGTAGGCTTTCTAGTTCTCGAGTCCGCCTGGCTGCGGGTTCGAATCCCGCCGTGGGCATGGATGTTTGTGTTTGTCCCGGGCTGCGTACTGTTATAACTTGTGTAAAAGGCGCAAAATGACCTTTGTAGTCGACGCCAAAATTTCTAGAACCCCCCCCCTTTTGTAATTGATACAAGGATAAGAAACTACAAATTGAACAATAAGAATTTTTTTCTTCTTCAACTCGTTTCGGAAAGATACCATTATAAAATAGCATAACTACAGTAAATGAAGGCATCGTAGTTAAGTTGGAGTAGGATGTCAAATGAGTTTCAAATGTGTAATAGAGGATTTACAGGGAACGTGTGATTATGTTTTTGGGGGTGCATGGGTTGAGGGTATAATGAAGAAATTTAAACCGATACAAATTTTAAAATGTAAGAATTCATAAGTTGGATGGCATTTATACGTTTGGATTGAAATGTAGATTCCACTAAGTAACCGTGAAAATTAAACAAAATTATAAACAAAATAAAAATAAAATAGACTAAAGGAAAATAAATAAGGAGGCGAAAATGAAAGAAAAGAAAAAAGATCATGGGAAGAGATGTATGAAGCAAAAAAAGCAGGTCAATGCATGAGGGGTAATAAATATTCAAGAGAGGAACATATGGCACTAGTTAATCATTCTATTTCATCCCTTCTGCACTTAACAATTGGGTTTGCAATCCTCCTGTTTTGATATTACATATTCTTCGCTTCGCATATCACTTCCCATCTCTTCTCTATCTCTCTTCTATCTTTTATAAATAAAGAATCCCCTTCCACAGATGCTCAATAAGAATAATATGTAATGCTGTAATTCACGAAAACCCTCCGCCTATTTTATGTTTAATTGAAAAGAGAAGTCCACAATTTAAACTCCACACCTTATTTTGTGCAATAAATTCAATGGTATATTTCTCTGATGCACAAAAATAGTGAAAATAAGTATAAGTAATTAATAATCGGGATCGGTTATTAATTTTTACATGTTTTTATATCCCATTATAAAGTATAATATCGAAAATTTTTTATTATAGAGTATACAATTTGCTATCTATATATTTTATATATTCGAATTTGTCCAAATCATTATCACAGGAAAGGTGTTTTGTTTTGTCAGTGGGTATTTCATCCAGTGGGTATGTCACGTCCCCCATGTACATATAATATGTTGCTTGTGATAATACTTTACAATGGTGTCTTTGCAGTACTATGCCAATGCCATTATTCTTGTGTTTCACTGTTTGCAATTTATAAACGCTAGATAAGGCCATTAGGTACTTTTATATAAGTTTACTAGCAGAGGTACCCGGTGTTGCCCGGGATAATTACACGTGTAGGTAAAAAGAACAATCTGAAAAAATTAAAAATTATAACTCCCAATTGGTTAAATAATAACTCAATCATTACAACACAGAGCAAAGGGATTATCCATTCTACGAAAAATACGAAAAACAGGAAGTCTAAGTGATATACCGGGACTTTATCTAAACTCTTCTTATTTGCCTCATAACTGCGGAACATCACCAGATACTTTAGACTCAAGATTTTCTTGTCCTTGACGTAGAAGCTCTTATACCCTCTTGTCTATTCGAAACTTCCGTTGTTAATATGTTTCAAATGCCCGTAGAGCTTCTTCTGTTTTAGTTGCAGATTTTCTCTGACCAATATTCGTTCTTTCTTTTTCCTTTCCAAAGACATAAATTTTTGCCAGTCGTCTGGACGTTCGATAGGAAGCTCAAGGAAGACTTGACTGACTCCTTTTCCTCATCAATAACATCCTTATTAATGTTCTGTCACTGCATCATCACTGCATCAATATACACATTTCCACAGATTATAGTGAAATGTATTTTTATGAATTGTTTGGATCTCATGTGTTACCAAATACGTTAGGTGATAACCCTGGCGTGGCTCGGACTTTTTTTTTGATTAAATTTTGCAATATCTTAAAAATAAACACATGAAAACGCTTAGAATTAATACAGTAAATATTTTTAATGAAAATTCGAAAAAAAAAATTGGGACACAATGGGCCATTCTGAATCCTGCAGATTCAATAGTAGCTTCAGAGCTGAACACAGTGTTCGACCACCAACATACATTGTAGAATATGCCGCTAATTTTAAATCAGAATGTCGAATCAACACCCTTCATTCTTCCGTTCTACGTCGAACTCATTATACACGCAGCTCTCTTTCTTCCGAAGTTTCCCTTGCTCTTGACTTTGCAGCTCGCATAAGCTGCTGCTGTAGACGAAGCTCAATTTCCTCTGAAGTTTCCCTTGCCCTAGACGTTGAAGCGCGCATACTTTCCTGCTGTATGCGAGGCTCTCTTTCCTCCGAAGTTTCCTTTGCCCTTAACATTGCAGCTCGCATATGCTCTTGCTGCAGACGAAGCTCCCGTTGTTCAGGTGTCTCTGACGCCCGGAGAGTTTTTTGTCTCTTAGCTGCAGGGTTTCTCTGACCAATGCTCTTTCTTTTCTTTGATGGCATTAAGATAGGTATGAATTAATAAAGGTCATTCGAATGATTATTAAATAGCACAACAGTTAAATCATAGGCTTTTTGGTTTGATGATTTAAGTTGAAGTGTTTTACTGGGAATTAAACTGTAGTAGGTTATGCACTGGTCAAACGTGCGAAACATAGAAACACACACACAAAGAAACACAAACACTTTTTCCAGTCGTCTGAATGCTTGTTAGGGTGCTGAAGGGAGACAGGTGTACCTCCTTTGCCTCAAAGAGTGAAAGACGATAAAGGAAGCACCCCTTTAGGTCCCTGCTGTATTGAGCAAACGGTAAGCAAGTAAATAGAAGAATCGGCGACTGCTAGACTACACAAAGTGATGAATGGCCAATTTTTGCTATAAGACATTGAAAGAATTTTCGGTCATTGCATCATTATTTTATGTTTATTGTTATAATTCTTGGAAAAGAATGTTCTGTCTTTGCATCATCATTGTTATTGGTGAATTGCGCGTTGATGCCATTGTTGATGCGAACACGACGGGCCTGTTATTGCACAAACTTTTCCTTGCATTGTTGGTCATGAGATATATATTGTTGGTCCGTGCAGAGTGTTTGTGAATTGCGTGCTGATACCATTTTTGATAAGTATTGTTGCACAAACTTTGTTTTGCACTGTTTGTCATAAGATATTTCTGATAAATATGCCTTGCCATAACCAAGAATATCGATTTTTTATCAATTATTATTTTTTCGAAATCTGAGGTAGATAGTGACCTTCCTCATGGTTTGCAAAATATGCAAAATTTCATCAAGATCGGCAAAAAACTGTAGATTTGCATAAGAAACAGAGAAACCCACAAACAAACAAACATCCTTCTTTATATATAGAGAGAGATTTCGGCTTTATCCAATAGATATTTTAAGCCTAACTTACAGATAGGTATCATTAAGGCTAATATACATTATGTGACACAGTGTAGGACTAAACATCGCGATCCCCACTTTACCTCGGTAACCGGCGTTGCCTGGGATATTTACACTTGTAGGTAAAGCGAACAATTTCAAAAAATTATACTGTAACTCCCAATTGGTTAAATAATATCTCAATCAATACAATAGAATATAGACAAAATGTATTTTTATGATATGTTTGGATCTTCTGTGCTATCAAATAAGTTGGATGATAACCCTGGCATGGCTCAGATTATTTTTTTGGAATAAATTTTGAATTATCTTAAAAATAAAACCATGTATACGCTTAGAATTAATACAGTAAAAATTCTTAATGAAAATTTGAACAAAAATTTTTAAAGGCTCACGGTGGATGGACCTCTCCAAGGATGCCACTGCTAGTCTAAATAATTTCTTACTCACGTAATCTTACTTCAGATGTACACTTGATGTTGTTGCAATTTCCTTTCTTCTTTCAATGTCTTAAATCAAAACTAGGACATTCATCTCTTTTTGTAGTCTAGCGATCGCTGAATCTTCTATTGACCTGCTTACCATTTGCTCAATACAGCACGGAGCTAAAGGAGTGCTTCCGCTGTCGTCTTTCCACTCTTCCTCAATAGTCTGCTAACTTTCCATTATCTCCAGTTACTAATCATTTTTAAAGATTTTCAAAAAATTGTTAGGTACTAAGAACTCTCTTTTCTTAGAAAAACCTCAATAACCGGAATTCTATGCATTTGTGGTCATAAGATATACCGGGTGGGCAAGAAATAAAACGTGAGGTGTTCAGAGCTCGCTAGCAGGAATTCTATTAGGCCAAATGCAGTACATTTTGGTGTATATACTTAATGGAACATGCAGTTTCGATTTCTGTAACAAAAAAATAGTACTAAAAGTCGCCATAGGGGGTGCTTATTTCATGAAAACAATGAATACCTATTTGTCAAATGAACAAATACCGTACAAACCAACTTTAGTACCAACAATAAACAATGTTTTATTTTTAA
>JAHWFO010071947.1:270605-342737 GCA_023313115.1 Rhysida immarginata
TTTAACAGTTTCTTGAAGATCTTTAAAAATCATCGGTAACTGGAGTTAATGGAGAGTTAGCAGACTATTGAGAAAGAGTGGAAAGACGACAGACGAAGGATTCCTTTTGCTCCGTACTGTATTGAGCAAATGGGAAGCAAGTAAATAGAAGAATCGGCGACCACTAGACTACATAAAGTGATGAATACCCAAGTTTTTCTTCAAGACATCGAGAGACGAAAGGGAAGTGCAACAACATCAAATGTACATCTGAAGTAAGATTACGTGAGTAAGAAATTATTTAGACTAGCAGTGGCATCCTTGGAGAGGTCCTGGCATTGTGAGCCTTTAAAATTTTTTTTTCGAATTTTCATTAAGGATTTTTACTGCAATAATTCTAAGCATTTTCATGTGTTTATTTTTACCATATTGCAAAATTTAATTTATTTTTTGAGATTGTTCTGTATCCCGGGCAACGCCAGGTACCTTTGCTAGTCTCTCTCTATGTATAAAGAAGGACGTTTGTTTGTTTGTGGGTTTGTGGGTTTGTGGGTTTGTTTTTTATACAAAATCTACAGTTATATTCTGATCTTGATAAAAATTTCGCATACATGACCTTCAAAGCATGAGGAAGGTCACCGTCTATCTCAGATTTCGAAAAAAATAATTATTGATAAAAAATCGATATTCATGGTTATGGCAGGGCATATTAATGAGAAATATCTCATGACCAACAATGCAAGACAAAGTTTTTGCAACAATAAGTAACAACAATGGTATCAACACGCAATTCACAAACACTCTGCACGGACCAACAATATATATATCATGACCAACAATGCAAGCAAAGCTTGTGCAACAATAGATACCAACAATGGTGTCAACACGCAATTCACCAATAACAATAAGCACAAAATTATTCACAGTATTATAACAATGAACATAAAATGATGATGCAATGACAGAACATTCGTTTTTATGAATTAATAATAATGAATAGAAAATGTGTATAATAGACCATATAGATAGGGCAGTCTCTCTCGATGAGGCAAAGGAGTTACACGTGTCTTCCTTCAGCTCCCTAAAAAGCGTTCAAACGTTTGGGAAAAGTGTGTGTGTTTCTTTGTGTATGTGTGTGGGTTTACGTACAAGCGTAATTACCCTGGCCAACGTCAGGTCCTCTGCTAGTAGAAGATAAAGAAAGATGTTTGACTGTGGGTTTGTTTATTTGTTTGTAGGTTTGTTTCTTTTTTGGGGGGTTTGTTTGTTTGTTTTTTATGCAAATCTACAGTTTTTTTCTTATCTTGATGAAATTTGCATACCTGACATTCAAAGCATGAGGAAGGTCACTGTATACCTCAGATTTCGGAAAAATAATAATTATCGATAAAAAATCTATATTCATTTATATGGCAGGGCTTATTAATGAGAAATATCCCATGAACAACAATGCAAGGCAAAGTTTGTTCAATATAGATAAATTTCAATTTGTAACAATGCATAGAATTCCTGTTATTCATAGAAAAAAATTTTGAACATTAAAAAAAGCTGAATATAATTTATTACTTCTAATGGAATTCTAGGGACTTTTTTTGGCAGTAGAATTTCAACAGCAAGTTATTAAAATAAATATTTTAAATGAATATTTAATGCAATTCATTATTCTTTATTGTTCTTGATGCCACTAGTTTGAACGTGTGTCCACATTATTCACCGACAACTATGCCTGTTGCTTATCATTTTCTTTGTGTAGCATGCCAATTTGATTCCCTAACTTCAACTTTTGTGGGTTAAATTTACTTTTCCCCGGTGTGTTTTGTTTTGAGAAAAATATCCTTTGCCAAATAATTTATTGTATTTCATTATTTTTTCCTAATTTTTAGTCTCGCGATTGTTGCTGCTCGTATTTATATTTTTGTGTGTTTTATCCTTTTATTGCTATCTCCTCAGCTAATTATGTCGTGTTTCGTGCATTCCTCTTGTTAAGCTCGCGTATGTTCGTTTTTGGATTTTTTGGTAACGCTGAAGTTTATTCAGTTATGAGTGGTAATTCAGTCTTGCTCTGGCCTTAACTAGGTTGACTTTATCGTCATTGGAGTCGACTTATCATTCATCATCAGGGTTGAAGTGTTTACTTCATTCTTTCTATCTACTGACAATTAGCTATGAGTCTGGAAGCTTCCATCAATTTCATTTACCTTATGAACCCATTCACTTTGATAAAATTTTATTTCCTCCATCGATCAGGTTAAATGGAATAATTTTAAGTGGCCACCATATGTTCCGTTTCTTAACATAATATTAAAATCGTTTTCATTAGAGATAGGAACACCATAAGATGCATCACTGGTAACGAAAGAATTATCGCGAAGTGGAAAGAATCATCGAGTCCACTTCTCAACGACATGTTTCACATTTTTATCGCGAATAAGCGAGTGATGAACTTTGGTGCCATAAATACATACTGACAAAGATCAAAATAAACAGTCACCATCCCCTTCAATTTGTTACGCATCGTAAGAGCTTAAAGATCTCATAATGCCATATGAGAAAAAGAAAAAGAAATGAATGAACTAAATATCATTAACTGCAACACACTTTTTTAAGAACATGCATGTTCCTTACAATCTCGTAGTTACATTATATTAAATATGAAGTAGAGTACATATTTACGACAAGTAATCACTCTGATAAGGCTTGGTCAATTGTACATTAATCTAATTTTTTATTTCATACGTAAATAATGAAATAAAAAATGTTTATTTCACTGCAGGTGTGCTGCAGTACAGGAAATAGCAACACTCTTGGTTAAGAACGTGCTGTTTTATTGTTCCAAAAATAAGATTCTTATTTACATCATTTAATACTTACATTGTATAAGAACCATTCATTCGAGAATCATCTCAAAAACACGAGATTTCATTGAATTAATCTGATATTTCAAAGTTTCTTGAGGAAGTTTTTGCCACTCCCTTCTTACTTGAATTTCCAGTTCTCCTTTGCTTTCATATAGTCATATTGGCATTAGACAGCCCGAGATAAGCATGACCACAAATTCTCAATAGGATTTAAAACCGGAGAAAACGCAACATGTTGGCAAAGTTCAGTATTATTCCTCCTAAACCGGTATCCTTGTGGTCTTGGCAGTGTGGATTCTAGCATTATCTTGCACAAATATTCCATTGGATCAAGCAATATCCTGCCAGACTGGCAGGAGATAATGCTGCAGGGTTTTCTGATAGTCAGTTGCGTTTTGGTTTCCATGAAGAATAGCAATGTCACTTTTCCCTTTGAAAATGGAACCTGGCATAACCATCAATTCCCCTGCTCGAGCATGATGACTATGGAGATTCTTGGTTTTCTTTCTGAGGTCATGCCAATAGTAGGCATAACCATCAGGTCCATCCAGGTTGAAACACTTTTCATCAAAAAGCACCACATTACACCATTCTTTGTCCCATGTCTGATAATTTTTAGCCCACTAGAGTCTTTGTTCTTTATGGTGTTTTATTAGGGTAGGTTTCCTCTTAATTTTTTGCCATTAATATTGTAGGATGCTTTCAAAACTCTCTGTATTGTTTCCTTTGACACATCCAGTTTCAAATCGACTTTCTTCTGTCCCAGGGATAGTGCTTGATTGAGTGTGGATGTATTTCAATGAATGTAATTGTAAATATATCACAATATACATAAGTAACAATAGGCTGGATTACCTTGTGACGCCCCTCCCCCTACTCTACTTGTGGCGACACCTAGTGTGAGGTGGGATGGGCGCCAATTGTTCGGGACTGTTGCCCGAGGGTTTGAATTCTAAAATTAAAATTACTGCCAAAACTATTTATCATCGCAACTCTCTTTATTTCTGACAAAATATAAATACAATATTAACTCTGTATATTAATTAGATGGTAATTAAAAAAACAACATTTAGTTTAGCTTCGTTTGACATACAATTACACCTGAATTACACCTATCATATTTCATAAGGTAACAGATGTAGAGGGCCCTCCCAGTCTCAGGATGCCTAAATGATCATCTTATCAAACATTGTTATTCAAGGGACACAATTCTTATATACGCAAAATAAATAATGGCGTGTGGTTACTCCTAATTGACAGTGAGGCTTTACAATCGGCTCTAACCTATGTTACTACATGAATCGCACCTCGACAGTTCAGACGGGTTTTCCGACAAATTATGCAAAAGTTTAGCTACAGTGATGCAATGGTAATGCTTTTATTTTCCTATATCAACCAAAACCCGCGTCGTACGGCCCTTTTATTTTACTTAACGCCCAAAAGGAGGACCGTGGTAACCCTTTAGCATTCCAAAGCGCACATCACTCAGTTGCAATGTCCTTGCCCTGTTCTTACAGTCGCACTCATAATGAGGCTCCTAGTGTGCGAACATGAAGTAGTTCGTCTGTTTAAGATTCTGTATCGGAATGATAACTTCGAATAGATATATCCGCCTTTTGTGTTGCCAAACCTCCTCCTATATTTACTTATTCAGACCAATTTACTTTACAAAGCAATGTAATTATAAAATATCATAGCGTGACATGACCGGAGCGCTCTCATTACAACGTTTTTTTTTTCAGATGACGATAAAATAATTATAATCGAACTCTATGTATTCAAACTCCGTTATACACAGGTACTAATATAGTTAATGATTGTTCTGTCTTCTTTTAAATTCTTTTACGGTTTGCAATTAGCGAACTGTTTATTTAACTTGTTAAAATGTTAGATACGTTCACAACAAGGAATAAACTCACCAACTACATCATCTAATTGGCTTGCCGTCTACATCATCTAATTGAATTTTGGTTCCAATGTTCAATCGAACCAAAATCGACACTCAACTTGAGGGCAGCAAATTCTACTTTCCTTGGATAAACTGTGAGGGCGAAAAATTAATGCGTTCACAGCTTTACCCTACGTCACTCTCTCAGATAAACAGCAGCAGCAGTAAACAAAACTCACATTTCAAACGAATAGAGGTTTTTCACACATCTTTGCAACCTCTCTTCTCAGTTGCTCAAAGCCAAAAAAAAACTTAATAACATAAAAAAAATATTGAAACCCAACAATACCCACAATCGAAGATGACACAGCTTCTCTGAAAATTTCCCAGAAATAATGCTCAAAGAAGGTAACAATTACGATCTCTGTTGTACGACCAACGTCGTAAACAGCGATCATCAACAATTAGTTAAATTGAATCTTTGCACTTTATAAAACAGCTTACAAAATAAATTAAATAAATTAGATAAATTACCAAACGAGAAATAAAAAATAATAATAATTTGAATCAATAAAATTCAGAAATAAAGAGAGAAAAACAAATAACAACCAACTACTAAAATGCAAAATTTTATTAACTCCCCTTAACGGTGCACAGCCTGAAAAAAAAACATATACGGCTTCTATACCAGTTTTAGCGTGAGATGCACGCAGCTCATAATTTAAAACTCAATAACGTTAAAACTTTTGGCACTTTATCGCCAATTTTTTTTATATATAATATGGAAACCTTCCTTTAAATTATTTGTTTAATGCTATTCACATGCAAACATTAGAAGTTTAATAAAATAATATTTATAACATGCTCCTCTCATAATGAAAAGTGTTGCAACTTGACATAGCGATGTATATCTGATTTTATAAATAATTTGCTTATGCAGCTACATATCTCAAACGGCTTGTATATTTCAACCCCTACATTTATTTTCTAGTAATAGGCAGAAATGTTTATCAGAGTGTAATAAAAAATGACATTTAGACTTACTCAGAGCACTGGAGCATAAAAGGAGAAGATTTTCATATTTCGCGCGCACTAACACCTCCATTATACAATACCGTGGTCCAGAACAGGAAAAAAACAATTCATAACATGGCTAAAGGCACTCCTGCTTTCGATGTCCTTATTATTTATAAATGGAATTAGGAAATATTATAGTATTTCAATAAAAAACTGAGCCCTTGCAATCGCCCTGCCCCCGTCCCTACGTTACTTTTGGCTGCGCGATTGCATTACGTCGTCAACCCCGCTAAGAGACAACAAAGGAAAGTTGAACTTCACGCTGATGCTCAAAATAGGGGGAACAAGTCACGTGGGTATCAAATGACGTGTTTACGTTAGCGAGCTCAAGTTACAATTTGATATAAATAAAAATGAAAATTCATAGAAAAATAACTTTCAAACGTATTTTAAAAATTTCTTCACCCTTCTGTTAACAAAAATTCCTAAAATATTACTATTTTCATTTTTCATGAACAATGTTGGATAAATTCTGAAAAAATTTTAAAATTGCGTATTTTATTTCTGTGACAAAATCTACCGAATTCTATTATTTTTTCAAAAAAAGTGAAATATATTATATGAAAATGAAATATACGCTATAAACCTACACACATCTCCGATTTCTTACAAAAATTTTTGGTCCCAAAAGATCATTTATTAATTTACAAAAAAAAGTTTCCTGAGTTATCACAGAAATCACTTTTTCCTTCATAAAATGGCGTGGCTCAGGAAGGTTAATTACTTATTCACAATTATGACACCCCCACATTCCCGCCGGACCCATATGACACTCACTAACATGAAATGTCACATACGCCCGACGGAAACTCTTGAACATGCCATTTCAACATGTTCAAGCTTACACTTATATAAGTCGCAAAAGCCCATACGCCTCCCACCATTCATTTCCCCATCTGCAGGCTACAGTAATCTGGACCTGGCCATTGCCTAAGATTATATCGACCCTGTCTTCTGGCCACATCCAGTTCAACAATATCCACATTCGGTTCCACAGGTACGTTTTGTTTAAGAACCACCTCTGGTTCCTCCATTTCCGGCTCCCTCTCCACAGCCAAACGCAACTCCAGGAAATGTCTACGCACCACCATTTAATCCTCTTCTGATTCCGAATCCTCACACTCTATCTCCCTCACCGGGCTATTTCTCGGTACTCTCTTTCTTCCCCTTCGTGCTGGAAACATACCAACATACAGTTTTAACCAATCAACAAGAACTGTGATTAAATCATGTCTCTTAGTACCCTCGATTCTGTATGCCACATCGGTTACCTTTTTCACAAGTCTAAATGGGCCGAAATATTTGGGAGAAAACTTCTTTTTCTGCCCTCCCTGTCTTAACAGCCCAACTCTCCCACCGATGTTCAACATTCTGGTGGGCCGTCCTTTATTGATGCGGTTTATTCATTCCAGCCTATGCTTATGATCGAGGCCACTTACCTCTTGTCTGACCCACCACAACCTCTGTATTAATGTAGATCGATATTCTTCTGTCTGCATCTCTTCCTGAGATAATACCTCTTTTTCATCCCACCCTCTTGGCGCTATGGGATCGAACCCACATAAGAATTATGCAGGCGCCTTTCTCAACGATTCATGTCAGCTTTTTCTTATGATTTGGGATGATTTCCGCACAGCGCTGCAATAGTCTCGCATAAAGATTTGTTGCATCTATCTGCAAGACCATTGGATGTTTAACGATAAGATGTGGTCACTTTGTGCGCAATACCCAGCTCCTTACACAGTGTGTTAAATGTCTCCGAAGTGAAATTGGTTCCCCTATCACTTATGATCTGTCTGGGTACACCATAACGGCACACAATGTCACTGGCCAAGGCTTTTGCTACATTATCAGCCGTCTGATCCGGCAGGGCTCGAGCTTCTACATAACGCGTTAACACGTTGTACATGAATAATACGTATTTATTCCCCTTTCTAGATCTCTGCACTGTTCCTACATTATCAAACCACAACTTTCTCGAAAGGGTACCTGGCCAAAATGCCCTCCTGCCATGGTGCCTTGACAATATTTCTTTTTGTCTTCTGACATGTAACACACTGGTTTACTTTACGAACTACGTCGTTTTGCATACCGGGCCAAAAATATAATTTACGGATTTTGCGGAGCTTAGTATCCACACCGCGATGCCCCCCCAGCAGACCATCATGGAAACGAGTCAACAGCCTTCCCCATAACCCAAGTGGGGGTATGTGTTATACCCTCAGCCGAGCATTTGGGTGTTTTATGTCATGCCGGACCACTAGCTTGACCACCAATGTCAATTCGCCCCAAGATCTTGACACCCTATCCCATGCTTGTAGTTCTGTCCAAATCTCAGATAGCCAGGGGTCCATTGGTTGCCGTTTTAAAGACTCTTGTTTCATATTTGGATCTGCATCCACAATCATGAAATTAGCACATTGTCGGGATAATAGATCTGGAACACAATTGTGTCTACTCGCCATGTGCTCATACTCAAGGCTGAATTCCTCCAACTGCAACGCCCAATGGAGCACCCGTTGGTTGGAGTCCTTCATCCTCTGTATGAACACAAGGGGTTTATGATCTGTGATGATCGTCGTCGGGAACTCTAGAATAATGTGGCAGAACTATTTAGTCTCCATCACAATTGCGAGGGCCTCCTTTTCAATTACTGCGTAGTTAAGTTGCCCATCCTGCTGCTTATGACTGAAGAAAGTGATTGGTTTCAATTCACCTTCTACCTTCTGCTGCAATACTGCCACAATGGCAAACGATGATGCACCGGTAGCATGCAAAAAACCTTCCTTCATCATTGGGCGCGATTACAATGGGTGCTCTGAACAACTTAACTTTTATCACCTCTAATGCTTTATGGCACGCATCACTCCAAAAAAATTTTTTTCCTTTGCAGGTAAGTTGAGCAATGGGCAGGAGTATTCGGGATAAGTCCTGAATGAAAGGGCGATAGAAATTAACTGAACCTATCAGTCCTCTAACCTCTTTCACGTTTTTAGTTTCCTTAATCATATTGATCGCTGCCACATTTTCTTGGTCAGGAATAATTCCCGACACCGAAATCATATGGCCCAGATACCGGACGCAAGGGGTACAGAATTGACACTTACTTGGCTTGATAATCAAGCCCTAGGTCCGGAATCCTTCAAATACCCATTTTAGGAAGTCCATTTGCTCGTCGAATGTCCGTGTTGACACAAGGATATCATCCAAGTAGGAATGCACCCCGCACTCCCAGGTTTTCGCGCAGTGTCTTTACGACGTACTGCTGGAAAAGCTGAAAGGTGTTTTTGCCCCCCTGGGGCAGGCTAGTAAGCTGATATTTTCCCCAAGGACTCTGAAAGGCATAGTATTCCTCAGTGACTTGACCAATATTTGAAAACACCCATTATTGAGATCGAGCACTGAGAAGAATCTATGCCCGTTCAGTTGCTCTAGGATGTCCCACACAATAAGAGCGGGGAAGTCCACTTGTGCATGCGTTAACCTGGTGAAGATCTAGCGTTATTCACCATTTTTCTTTGGTACCACATGCACCAGGGAGTTCCACGGGCTTAAGCTCAGTTCAATAATCCCAGCCCACTCAAGATCCATGATTTTCTGCTGGTAGGCATCTTTGTATACATGCGGTATCTTATACTGTCAGATGAACACAGGCTTAGACTTATCAATGCTATACTACGCTTGATAATTTGTGACCCCCCGGACCTCTGTTACCTGATTCCGAAAACAGTCAGAAACCTCATGAATTAAGATTGTTAACCCCTTCCTTCGCTCAGAATTAACCTCCCCAAAATTTAGCCCCTCAATTGACTTAAGCACCTCTATCACTCCTGATTGCCATATATCCCCGTGCATATTATACTATCTAATATAGCTACTCACCACATCCCAACTATTATTACCCATAATAATATCACCAACATACACGATCTCGAGGGATCCACTGGAACCGGCATCACCCTCTGTTAAGAATTGTCCTGGTACCAATTCCCTACCACTCTAATCTACTGCCTGGTGGCAAATCTACTGCCAGAGCATCACTTCCTTCCACAGCGCTACCTAACTTACCAGTGCATAAGAAATCCTCCCATCCTATTTATCAACAAGAAAAAAATATAGTTCCCCCCCCCAAAAAAAAATCAGCAATTAGATTTCACACCTCGTATCAATTAGTGGCAATTCCGGATTATCAGTCCCTGTTCGGGCGCCAAAATGTGACACACCTCTCCCTACTTTACTTCTGGCGACACCTACTGTCATGTGGGATGGGCACCAAAGGTTCGGAACTGATACCCAAGGGTGTAAATTCTAAAATTAAAATTACTACCAAAACTATTCATCATCGCAACTCTCTTTATTTCTGACAGTATATAAAAACAAGATTAACTCTGTATGTTAATTAGACGGTAATTAAAAAAAAACAACATTCAGCTTAGCTTCGGTTGACATACAATTACACCTCAATGAGCGTTATCATATTTCATAAGGCTACAGCTGTAGAGGGCCCTCCCAGTGTCAGGATGCCTAAATGATCATCTAATCAAACATTGTTATTCAAGGCAGAATTCTTATATACGCAAAATAAACGATGGCATGTGGTTACTCCTAATTGAGAGTGAGGCTTTACAATTGGCTCTAACCTATGTTATTACATGAATCTGCACCTCGATAGTTCAGACAGGTTTTCCGACAAATTCTGCAAAAGTTTAGCTACAGTGACGCAAAGGTAATGCTTTTATTTTCCTGTATCAGCACAAACCCGCGTCATATGGCCCTTTTATTTCGCTTAACGCCTAAGAGGAGGACCGTGGTAACCCCTTTAGCATTCCAATGCGCTCGTCACTCAGTTGCAACGTCCTTGCCCCGTTCTGACAGTCGCGCTCATAACTAGGCTCCTAGTGTGTGAACATGAAGTAGTTCGTCAGTTTAACATTCTGTATCGGAATGATTACTTCGAATACAGATATCTGCCTTTTGCATTGCCAAACCTCCTCGTATATTTACTTATTCAGACCAATTTTGTTTATAAAGCAATGAAATTATAATTTATCGTAGCATGACAAGACTGGAGCGCTCTCTAAGTATTTAAACTCCATTATACACAGGTACTAATACAGTTAATGACTGTTCTGCCTTCCTTTAAATTCTTTTACTGGTTGCAATTAGCAAACTGTTTATTTAACTTGTTAAAATGTTCGATATGTTCACATCATGGAATAAACTCACCAAGTACGTCATCTAATTGGCTTGCCGTCTTCAGGTGAACGATACATTCCAATGTTCAATCGAACCAAAATCGTCACTCAATTGAGGGCAGCAAATTCTACTTTTCTTGGATAAACTTTGAGGGCGAAGAATTAATGCGTCCACAGCTTTAGCCTATGTCACGCTCTCAGATAAACAGCAACAGCAGTAAACAAAACCGATATTTTGTATGATTAGAGGTTTTTCACATATCTTTTCAACCTCTATCCTCAGTTGCTCAAAGCCAAAAAAGAAAAAACTTAATAATATAAAAAAAATATTTAAACCCAGCAATACCCACAATCGAAGATGACACAGCTTCTCGGAAAATTTCCCAGAAACAATTATGAACTCTGTTGTACGACCAACGTCATAAACAGCGATCGTCAACAATTACTTAAATTTAATCTTTTCACCTTATAAAACAGCTTACCAAATAAATTAAATAAAGTACCAAACAAGAAATAAAAAAAGTATTAATTTCATTCATTAAAATTCAGAAATAAAGAGAGAGAAAAAAAACAACAACCAACTACTAAAATGCAAAATTTTAATAACTCCCCTTAATTACTTATTCACAATTATTACACCCCCACGTTCCCGCCGAACCATGTGACACTGACTGACATGAAATGTCACAACCTAATTTCCAAAGTAAACTTTTCAAATATGTTTTTAAATTTCCAAATATCCTTTTGTTCTTAAGCAAGTGTGCCAACAAATTGTGAAGAATGCTTGAAATAATTGTTTTTCCATATATTGCAACAAATAGGTTTACAGTTCTAGACTTTTGCAATTATCTCGGGTCGACCTCACGTTCCTATGTAGTGACAGGGTAAAAGTACAAGCAATACCTCCTCCTGCTTTCCAGGATAAATGGTACGTTTTTAAGAAAGTGTATTACAGTTTTTATATAAAATCAGAGACAGTGGACCCTTGGGTAAATTATACAATCGGGTGGGCTCCCTTCTTATAAAATCAAACTAGCTTCAGAACAATAACTGAATATTGTCTTATCACAACTGTGGCCGACATGATAGATAAAGGACTGCTCATTTGTCATCTCTACAATAGTAGCACATGAAATCGGTCCAGATCGGCTTTCCTGCATTGTATTTGTTTCTTATTGGCGATACCTAGAGGGAATTTAGAGTATTAACAGATCAGATATTACGCCAGGGCTTTAGCATATACGACATTTATGGGGGTTGAGATCTATTATCATAGCTTTACTCAACTTTAATAACAATAATATTGACATATATAAAATCAACGACGGTTGACTATGTTGCAACAAAGAAAAAATCTAACAATGGGTTATTTCCGGATTATACAATAGGGTGGGTTTGCCTCTAGCAATAGTTAAATTTATTATAATATTACAAAGAAAATTTGGCATTTACAGAAGCCATCATTGGCTTATATGAAAAAATAAATATACAAAATTAGAAAATTCGTAAAAAGAAGTTTTTACTAGATAAAATTAGAAGGTGTTCCGATTATTATTCACATTTTATTTTTATTAGGCTGATAAAAATTAAAATTGATGTTCTAGTTTCCGACAGCATATATTTCATTTACCTTCATTAAGTTATGAATGAACAGATATTTATAAGAGAAAAGGACGAGACACAAAAACCCTGGAAAACAATAAATATTTAAGTTATGAATGAAATTCAAGTTCTTAATGATGATCAAAAAAATGTAGATAATTTATTACTGAATTGGAATTAATGAAGAAAAAAAAGACTTTCATAATCATAGAAAGACATAAGACAACATATGCTACTGACGGTTTAAAATTAAAATTTATTTGTAAATTTAATTTACAAAACTTTAGAAACAGCAAAAATCATTAGGATTCTTAGTTATATAAAATATTTTGTACAGCGTGTTTTAGGTTCGGTGGACATAAAGTGCCTAGATTTGTTCTTCGTAAAATTCTAACCATAATTTTCCTTATCCAGTTTTCAAAATTTAAAAAAAAAAATGCTTGAAATCGTTATCCAAAGTTTGGCTAATATGACATCAGAAGGCTATAGGAGTGGATGAATTATGATGTCAGAAGGCTATTATGACTATTCTCATAGCCTATTATGACGTCAGAAGGCTATCCAAATTGGTTCCTGGTTATTATGAACAGGAGCTAAGGAAAAATTATGTCATTACGGCATGGCTGAATTACGTCAGAAGGCTTAAAATTACGTCATAATAGCCAAACGTTTTATTGAGAATTTTGAAAAATGGATAAGGAAAATTATGCTTAGAATTTTAGGAGAACAACGCCAGGTACTTTTTATGACCATCGAACCTGCTATTGAAGTTTTAAAACTTTTCTGGATAAAGGTTTTTTTTTTCGATAGCAGCAGAGATTTAACTTCTTTGTCAATTTTAATATTTGCTTGAGGACTTGTGCCACGGCCTTCTAGAAATTATCATGCTTGTGCTTTCTAGAAGGCCGTTCTTGTGCTTCCTACTGCAGACCTCTACCGGCAAAAAGACCCTGGTTTCACGATATTCGTAGCGAATGATCAGGCCTTTATCTATCACGTCGGCCACGTCACAACAAATCCTAGTCATAACTTTCTTTGTTGCTTCAGATGCGCATGAGCAGAAGTGCCGATTTTGGTCATACAAAAAAACCTTTGCATTTTAATATACAAGACTAGAAGCAAACCCACCGGCTTGTATAATCGGTCATTTTGATTTCTTCTTTATTGTGACAAAGTCCACCGTCGCTGATTTTATGTATATGATTATTTTATTCTCTCAACCTTTATAAATGTTTATTTCGGAATATCTTTAATTGTTTCGCTTTACGATTTCTCTTACTGATAAAACGTTTGGGTATAGTTATTTTTCTAAGTGAATCCAAGGAATTGTTCAAAAATGCTTTTCTTCATTTTTTTTCACGTGTTGGCCTGTGATTTGGAACGGGTTAGTTGCGGTTGAGGCTGGGAAAGCTTCAGTAGAAAAAACAATGATTAGTTGGTAAGATGTGGTGGAAGCCGTTGGGTTCTACTTGGGCCATCCGTGGACCCTATGGATTAACATATTTTGTTCATATAACATAGAAAAAACCTAGCTTGCTTTTGCAGATATTCCACTGTGTTCTCAACAAAGAAACATGCAATGCTTGATTGTCAAGAGGAATGTTTCACAATGATCGAGTCCGTGGGAGTCTGAAAAATACCCATATTGTTTTCTGCCTATCTGAGTTCCTCACACAAGTTCGCTTCTATGTTGTAGCAGTTTGATTGACGGGTCTAACTTCCCCTACTACTTGCTCAAAGGAAAAATCGTATGTCGCTCATCGTCTTTGGAGAGATACGGTCAGTGTCTGGTGTAGTGTGTGAGCTTTTTTCAATATTGTTCGACCGTCCATATTTGTTTTGCACCAGGCATATATTCTCGTCATCACAGTCTTTGAGATATTTCATGCTTCTGTTCAACTTTGTGTTCAAGAGTGTTGAATTCCGTGACTTCTAATAAGACAATATGCAATCAAGTACTTTATGACTTTTCCTTTTTGCGTTTTCTTTTTCATTTTACTGCATTATCCAGGTGTAACACTGCCTTCTACTTTCCACATCAAGACTGTATCTACGCTCTTGAAACTTTTCACTATTCAGTGACCGCAGTTTTTCTTTTGTTTCGTTTGTTTTTCTTCCCAGTAAAAACTATCATTACTTTTGTTGCCCATTAGTCACCCATTTTGCTTGCTCCTATCTATCCACCCCTCCTCACCTGGCCGTTCCAGCTTTCCAAATACCCCTTGTGTCTTTTCCCACCTTTTGCACTGGTTAATCTTATTTGGTTAACCCTTTTAGGACGGGAAAATTTTGATCAAAAACGGGAAAATTGCGCTAATTTATTCAAAAATTTTTTCTAGCCAAAGTATATCTATTTATAGCGAATTTTTTTTGGCATAGTTTTTATTGATGTTTAGGCCACTATATGAAACAGTGTATTTTATATTATGTGCATAATTTATTTTTAAAAATAACTCTGAAAAATACAAATATGAGTAAAGAAAAATTAATCTTGTTTTAATGAATTTTTAGAAAAAAAACGAAAATTATTTCCAATTAGTAAGATAGGCTGAAAATGTTAAGTATTTCATTGTCTGTATGAGAATTAAAAAATAATTAAGAAATTTTATTTATTATCAATGTTATGAATTTTTTTTCATAACTATGTGGAGATTTCAAGGGTTTGAAGTTGGCGCCATGACGTAATTTAATGCTAGTTGACGTAATCGCGTAGAATATAACTACAACCAATCAAAATCCAGGCCCCGCCTCGATCCACCAGAGAGCTCTTGAGAATGTAATTTTATGTGCATTTTATACAAAAAAATAGCGCTTGTAAATTGCATATATGCTAAAATGAAATTAAATATTCATTTATTATTATAAAATTTGTATTATTTTTTTTATAAAATTCAATGACATGTGTTTATAAACATGAAAATTCATATATAAACAAATGAATACTCTTTACATAATAATGAAACGTTAACCAAAAATTTTTAACTATAATATAAACATTCCGAATGCATATATACTAGCAATAGTATTTACTAGTCCGCATCCAAATTATAAATCTTTATAACAATTGTTTATAAAGTAAACAATAAACGAATAAAAACAAAATTACATTCCAACCTTTCTAAGCATTAGTGCTGCGCGATGTCGATGTTAAACATCGACACATCGATGATTTTATAGTATCGATTTGGCATCGATGATTTTCCTGCTACTGCATTATCGATGTTGTTAGTTGTTATGGCAGCATCGTTTTTTCTAGTTTCAGCGCTCATAGCAGCGAATTTGTAAGTTCTTTTAAGCGGCAAAGTTTTTTTTAACATATCTTATATCGATTCCAAAATCGATTTAACATGGAATGGTTTTGGAAACATCGATGTTTTCCACTAAGCATAGAAGCGGCCCTGGGGTGGGGGTGGGGGGGGATTTCGGAATGCATTCTGAAATGACATCATGGCGGCAGTCACACCTTATTGTTGTGAATCCACCAACATTTTACTTTATTTCTATTTTCTAAATTCATTTTATGAATTATCATTGTAATTAAAATAAAGAAGAGACTCTGAGGATGAAAATAAATAAAAGTTCCTATACCCAACTGCAATAACAATCTCGCAATTTGGCGCCAAATTTCAACTCCGTGAAATCGGAAACAAAGAAGGCACTCAAATTACAAGGATGAAGAAAAGGTAAGATAAAAAAAATTTTATATATATTTATGCAGAAAAACTTGTATGGAACAATTAAGGAAGCTACGAAATTTCATAAAAAGCAGGTTTTTATTAAGTAGAGAATAAATATATTTTAAAATGAATGGGTATATAAGATCGACGTTTAGTTTGTAACATCCACACCTGTTCATTTTAAATTAATTATAATAAATACAATAATTCATTCTCCAAGCTAATTATACTGTATTATTATAGAGAAAGGTTTACTGTATAGAATACAGTAATTTTCGTTTTCTTAGACTGAATGAATAAAAAGATAAAATTTTTATTTTTGACTATATTATAAAAACGAGTAAAAGTGCCGTAAAGCACTCTGCCGTCCCTAAAAGGTTAAATTTATTTTTCTTTATTTAGTTTAGTTCACTTTATTCTTTTTCTTTTTCTTTGTTTTGTGTTTTTTTATTCTTTTCTTTTTTCTTTCAAAACAGACATTAACTCATGCTTACTGTGTGGTTATTCTTTCAAAATTCGCTGGTCTGCGCTCAACATAAATCGCATACGACATTGGTTAATCTACTTCATCAGCCATGCCTACATCATTGGTTAATCTACAGTTTGCCTTGATGCCTCAGGTCGACTAACCGTTATCTCAATGCTTCCAGCTCATGTGCTACATCATAGCCTTAGGTTCATAGCATGTTCAGTGTTATATCTTATTTAGGTTGTATTACACAAAATTTTTGATTTCCGAAACCTTCTTTTATTCTCTCAGACTGTTTTTAAAACCTTTTATTAAAATTGCAATGTTAGTTGGTTTAGGTCAAATCTTGTAATCAATATTAAACCAACTTCCTGACAAGCTAGGGAGCTGAAACTTGTCACACATACAGAGAATCGATGCAATTTATGATAAAGAAAAAAATTTCAAATCTGTTTATTGGTTCGTGTTATAATGGTACTAATTCATTATTCTGAATTGTCCAATCGCCACAACAATCAATTCGTCATGGCGAGAGTTAAAAGTATCTATTGTTTATTGTTGCAAAATTAAGCTTTATTTAGTTCACTAAATAAAACATTTTAAAAGCTTGTTTTGAAAAAATCCTTTTCCTCCTATCTTGTCTTTTTTCCAGAGTTTTATTACTGCTGATTAGGCGGATTTACCGCCTCATTAGAGCGAACCTTTTTCTCCACCTTTGTCAAAGACCTAACCTAAACAAGCAAGGTTGCTTAAAAATGTATCATCTTATCTTATGTCAGCTGCTGTCACCTGCTTCCAGTAATCACTGACAGTTTGGCTTTATTTCGGTTGGGTTTTATCTACTGGAAAAAATTCAGCAATAGTAATATTCTCTTAATTTGTATTTATTGTAAAAATTACACCTTAATTTCTCTGTTGCACAATATTGTCCATAACTGTAATAAAACTTCAATTTTTGCTAGGACTCTTCTAGTACCCTCCTTTTATTTGATTTGTTGGGGCCAATTCCTGTTTTATTTTTTAACTAAAACTGCTTTACTCATCCTTAAACCTTTTTAAAACAAGTTCATTAAATTTTTACTCACTATTTAAATTTCTTCGTGTAAACCAGTCTGGTTTATTCCCTACCCCTCTGATCTCTTCACCTACCCATTCTGTGCTTGCCCTAATGAAAAAGGCACGCTATAGAAAACTTTGTCCAAGCAAAAATTGGATAGCTATGTGCCATTTTTGGTTTTTTTTGGGGGGGGATATATGTTTTGGTCCTTCGGGTTTTTTATTCGTTTTCTAATAAAAAGAATTGGAAAGGATAGTTCAATTGGTTAAAAACTATTGCCCTAATCAATGTGTTTTAGTTTGTTTTCCAAACCAAAACTTAGCGACTCTTACACTCACTGAGGTTCACCAATGTTTTTTGGGTGAAATGCGGTCTGTAGTACAATTCGGGCGAGAGAGAGTAAGTTTCTTAAATTGATAGAAGAGGTTGTTTGTGTGTGTGGGGGGGGGGGGGACTCACGCTTTCTTAGTTTTTGTACTTTATAATTTAACAGTTATCACCGAACAGAAAATGGAAGAAAGACACTTAATTGAATGGTCCCATGAAGGCTTGTCACCTCTTATTTCCTTCATGGAACCAATACTGGCTAACCCACCTTTTGACTTTTGGCAAGAACTTGATTGTGCGAGTTATAGCGAACCCTTGAACTCTTTGCCATGCCGACCTATCATCTAGGGATGGATATCGAAAGTTATAAGTAAATAATGATAATTATTAACTGGAGATGCTCTCCAAGCATAGGTAATGATTTTTAGATTGAAAAATGGAAGGAGAAAATTCTGCGGCTTGGATTCGAACCAGGAACCTAAACTATCATGGCCGACGTCTCTACCGATTGGGCTATCGCTAAAGGAAGCCTGATTTACCCACAAAGGTCATCTCCAGTATGAACAAATAAATTTACCTCCTTCTAGAGAGGGAAATTTGACTGACGATGTCTGAGCTTGGAGTATGTCACTAAATAAAGCCAGTGATCTGACAATCGAACAGTTAAGGGTATATTTGTTCTGGTGGGACAGAAACAGTACTATCACCCTTCCAGAATAAATTCCAAATGAAATCAACTGAAGTAGGCAAGCAGCCTGGCTAACCGAAGAGGTCTTCCACATTGTGAAAAAATAATATGATTGAAGATTGTTAAAAGATTAGAAGGGGGGGGGGCGGGCAACATCTTCCAATAATCCGGGAAGGAGACATTGCCTATGTCTTCAAAGTTGACATTAAGAATATGCCTCGGCTTTCTATATTTCGTGTGCTATTTCATTTCCAGAAATGTGATCTCATACAGACGTTATATTGTGGCTATTACAAGTATGCATATTGCACAGACTGAAAGGTTTCGTATTAAATTATTTCTTAACCATTTTTGAAAATTCTCAGTATTCACATCTTCATGTTAATAACCGTACGAGTTCCAGATTTGAAAACAAGGCCATCGGTTTTAAATTTTTCTTCCTCTCCTGCGTGAATAATAATAAATCCTACTCCCTTACTACAGTTTTCTAAAACTTCATTTTTATTGTCATTTTGCCAGCACTTTCCGAAAACAGCAATTATATGAATACACGTTTCATCCAAATATATACTGTCATATCATCGAATTATGAACACCCGCATAGTAATAGGAGTAGCCACCCTTCGCCACTATACGTGCTGCTAGGCATCGTGGTATGGACGCAAGAAGTGCGCGGTATGTGTCTGATGGTATGGCAGTCCATTCCGCTTGAAGCGCTGTCCACAAAGCTTGGAGAGTTATAGGTGGAGGGTCCAGCTGCTGTACATAGCGATCAAGGTAACCCATAGATGTTCGATTAGATTGATGTCCGACAAATTAGCGGGCCAAAGGAGCACTCAAAAGTCAGTAGAGTGTTCCTCGAACCAATCTAGAAGGACACGTGCCTTGTGGCAGAGTGCAATGTCCTACTGGAACACACCATAACATTGGAGGAACATCGTGAGCACGTACGGGTGCACCTGGTCCACTACGATTGACAGATAGTGACAGGCCTTCAAATTGCCCTCTTGACGAATCGGTACACCTAACTGCTCTCAACAAAAGTTCCCCTACACATGCATACTACCCCCACTAGCTAGTTTTCGACCCACAATAGCTTCCTGGCGTTCATGACGCACTCGCCATCGCCCATCAATCTTATGGAGCAAAAACCTTGACTTGCCAGAGAAGGCAACCTTAACCCACACGTATGTGGTCGAATGGCCGTGCTCACGTGCAAAGTCTAGGCGTCATTAACGATGACCCCTCGTCAACATGGATGCAGCAACCATGCGTCGACTGTTCAGGCCCATCCGTAGCAGGGTACGTTCGACGGTAATGTCAGATACACGTCTGCTGGCACCACTGTTGAATCTGGTGGTAAGTTGATGGACTGTGACTTTCTTGTCACCTTTTACGAGTCGTTGTTGGTCGATGGCTCGAGACCCTTTACAGTGATGGCGTTGGGACGCGATTTCTGTCCCTGCTGTCCACTTTTTGTTCACCTTCACTACAGCAGACTGTGAACAGTTCACAAATTACGCCGTTTCGGAGATGGTCCCACCCTTGCTGCAATAGCCTATTATCATCCCTTTTTGGATGTCCATTAAATCCGGACGTTTACCGATCTTGAAGCTCGTGCACCTGCCGTTTGATGCACCAGCTTTAAGGCTTTCTGAGCCTTTTATGTAGATTTTGCAATGTCTAATCGTTGTTGGGGCGACCCATGCGTGTGCCTTCAAGGGGTGCTGGTCATAAATCATTGATATGGCAGTCTATATGATGGATTCGTTTTCTAATTTCTTCCAGAAACGACGTCGAGCTGCAGCTATTTCAGGATTCTATAAGGAAATGCATTTATTAGATTTGCATTACATTTTTTTATGCAAGCTCCCCTATTTCTTCTTCTATCATGCTTACATTCACTCATCAAAAGTCATGGCACACATGTCTATTAAAGTGTTGGGCCCCCTCTGATCCGGATAACAGCGGCGATCGTCATGTAAGAGAGTCTTCCGGTCCCCGGAACACATCCACAGGTACTGCAAGCCATGTCGCGTCCACTGCACTCCATAATGATGCTGCATTTACCAGTTGTGTTGGTGACGACCTGACAGATCGTTCAATGACGTCTCACAAATGTTCGATGGGATTGCAATCTGGGGAACGTGGAGGCCAAATCATTGTCGTGAATTTAGTAGCATGTTTTCTAGCCACTGCCGTGTCGCAAGGGCCGTGTGTGGAGGTGCATTAACTTGCTGAAAGTTGCCATCGCCCGCGGGGTACAGGTGATCTCCAAGGAGACCAATGTAGGAATTAGCACGCAGAGTGGATGTCAGATGCACCAATGGACCAATTGCAAGCCACGAGAAAGTATCCCAGACCTATATGGAGCCTCCATCTGCCTGAGTGGTCCCTGACAAGCGAGGTCCATAGATTCGTGTGGCCTGCGCCAGACAATTACACGACCATCGACCTGATACAGTTGAAACCGTGACTCGTTGGACCAGGCAACCCTTCACCAGTCCTCAGCAGTCAAATGTAGATGTTGGTTGGCCCAGGATAGGCGTTCCCGTTGATGTGCAGCTGTCAAGAGTGGCAACCGTCGTGGCCTCCTGCTCCCAAAGCCTGCACCGGCCAAGGTTCGCTGAACTGTCATCACAGACAGCTGAGGGACGTCCCTGGTTATACCTCATGGTGATTTGGTCCGCTGTCGCCCTTCCGTCAGAAGTTGCAAGCCAGATGACCTGGCGAACACGGCTGGCATCAATGATGCGTGGGCGGCCCGTCCACTGTCCGACATGGGTTGCAAGCCCTCATTGGGTGTACTCTTGATAACCGTTACAAGACCCTTGTAACGGTTGTGCGGACAAATTGCAGTGTGCTGGCTACATCTGATACTGAAGCACCCAGTCTTCTGGCACCAACAATCATTCATCATTCAAGTGCAGATAGCTCTCGGCGTGCTGCCATTTCTGCAGCTAGTATTTTGCTCACAATGATTATGTGATATCAAAGAAATCTATGTACCTGATTTTCGAGAATGGAAATAGTGGGATCTGTCTCATTACTGACAGGGAACCTGATTGGAAGGGTGTGCCATGACTTTTGGTGAGTGAGTGTTAATGAATCACCTTTATTAATGTTAATGATATAAATAAAATAGAATAAATAGCCACCAATATACATTGAAGAGCCAAAACATTATGACCATCCCCACTTTGGTGAATGAACTCATCTGTATCAGGTGGAGGGCACGCAATTAAGTGGGAATCGTATTTAACTGCTGCTGGAGAAGGTACGGAATCGGACTGCTTACTTTACGAGTGAAGGGAAAGGCTGCTGATCTAAGCGAATTATAAAGAGGGTAGATTGTAATGGCCCGAACACTCGGATCGGCTTTGGTGGCTCAGTGATTACATGATGCCCGAGTACGCGGGTTCGATCCTGGCTGAGGACAACGAGGATATTTCAGGGAGGAAATTCTGAGATCACGCACTTCTTTCGGAAGGGAAGTAAAGCCATTGGTCCCGTGTACTCGTTTACCACCTGCACGTTAAAGAACCCTTGCGAGGCAAAATTTGCAGCCTCTATAACGCCGCCTTGAAATGACCATAGCAGTTGAAAAGAACGTTAACAGCAAACAAACCAAACCAACCGAAGACTCGGAACGACTATCTCTGAAACTGCAAGATTGGTAGGCTGTTTGCGATCTGCTGTTGTTAGTATTTATGCAAAGTAGATAAATGATGGTAAAACCAGCATTAGATGCCAAGATGTTGGATGTTGGACTTGTTTTTTTTCTTCTGCGCTTCTATGGCACAGTACCTTTCAAATGAAATAAGTTTCATTCCCCTCCTTTTATAATAAATACCCCAAAAATGGTCCCCAATTTCGACGTTCGCATCAGAGAAAAAGGACGTCGGAGATTGGTAATGTCAGACAGCGGCTAAGCTGACAGCCCACTACAATATAGGTCCAAGTGCAAGCATTCTGGAACACACAGTTCAGCAGACACTATCGGATATGGGACTGCGCAACAGACGTCCTACCTGTGTGCCTATGTTGATCAAGCTTCATTGTCAACTACACCTTCAGTGGGCCCGGAAACATCGAGACTGGACCATGGATAAGTGGAAGAGAGTTGCCTGGTCGGATGAATCATGATTTCTTTTTCATCACGTCGATGGTCGTGTTAGGTAACGCCAACAACCAGGTGTAGAGTTGCTCTCCCCCTTTTATGGCAGGCCATACACAGGCTGGTCATGGCAGTTTTATGTTTTGGGGGATGTTCTCATGGGCGGCTCTGGGAACCATAGCTGTGGTAGAATGGACCATGAAAGCTGCGGATTATCTGAACATCATTGCGGACCAGTTCGACCCTTACATGGCGTCTGTCTTCCCAACTGGAAATGAAATTTTCCAGCAGGACAACTCCCCATGTCACAAGGCTCGAATTGTGTTGGAGTGGTTCAGGGAGCATAAGGATGAATTCCAATTAATGTCCTGGCCATCTAACTTGCCGGAACTTAATCCGATAGGGCACATTTGACATGTCATGGAGCAGCAGTTCAGAGCTCAAACTTCACCATGTCGGAATTTCACGATGCTGCTTATACATTTGGTATAACCTGTCTCCAGTCATCTAACAAGAACTTGTGGCATATCTCAAGGCGAGTTGCACCTGTTTTCCAGGCCAAAGGTGGTGCAACGCATTATTGAGTAGGTGGTAATAAAGTTTTGGCTCTTCAGTTATGTTCTGATGAAAGAAACTTGTTGAGGGATGGAAGAAATTGCATCTTGTAGATAGACAGACCTAAGACGGGCGAATACAGATGAAATACAGAGGAAATGTTGAACAAGGCACAGATATTGTAGGAAGGAAGATGGTATAGTTGGAAAATAGAAGAAATTTTGACACAAGGTAGACTTCGGAAATAGAAATGTTGAACAGGGCACTGATATGTATGTAGAAAGGTGTAGTAGGTGTCTTGATGTCTTCATGATATAAAGGTACGGTTCAAAATTGGGGATTTAAGTAAAATTACATTTTCTCTATAGTATAGCATTTATAAAGCCTAATTTACTCTGTGGATGACAGGAGGCTTGTGGGATCCGTGATTGAAAATAAATCCATCAATAAATGTGAATTCAAAAGTGGAATATTCTTTTGTTTTGTGATACCTGATAATTTTATATTGTTAAATTAAACATTAGACAATGTTTAAATCAAATAGCATTGAGTAGTGTACTTTTTTTTTTTTACAAGAAAACCCCCTGCTCGGGATAAGTGGATATTTTCATCCGGTCCCGAGGCTGTCCACTTATCGAGGTTCGACTGCATAATTGTTCATACAGGAATTTTTAAGGATTTTGCTGATATCTGGTAGAATGATGATGATGAAGACGAAGATCACACATCGAGTGATGAAAATCCGTTCGAATCCATTCAAGAATATTAAAAACTGTTTATTAATTTTCGATTATGTTAAGTGCATCTTACTTTAAAATTACGTTAAATTTTTTATTTCTAAGATCATGTTAAATTTATGTAATTTTTAAAAGAAGGATTCTTAAATTATAAAATTTCACACTGAATTTCTGAATATATTATTAAATTTGTCTGTAAAGAAGTTCAAACAATTATTTATAATTGTGTGATTAATTCAATAGGTCTATTTTATTAAGGGTTATAGATCATAAAATCCAAATATGAACCAAAATTTTTTGAATCCAAAGTTGAATCTCTTTATAAGCATAGAACGATAATCAAGAGGAGCATTGCTGTATACATTTTGGCATTTCAATGAAAAAGCCATAAAAATTATTGTGTAAATTAAAATGAAAAAATTATGATGGAATTGGATAAATAAAAATAAATTAAATAAATTAAATAATATGATTAATATAAGAATGCATTGATTAAATGATAAACAAGTACAAAAAAATAAAATAAAATAAATAAAGTGAATAGTTAATTTATAAATAAATTAGACTAAATGAATAAATATAATAAAATAAATACATAAAATAATAATAAAATAAAATCCTGTAAAATAATAATAAAATTTAATCATTGCTTTGAAGACAAATGCGTCTGTGAAAATTCAACAATATGAAATAATTCATCGTTTCACAAATGGTCTTGCATTTTTCTGTTAATCGAGCATTCCACTCAGGGCTCTAAATCAGAGACAAATGAGAGAAAGAGACTGGTATTTGTACATAGCTATTTCAATATAGACATTTCAATATCAACTAATAATGATTGGATAGTTACTAAGCAACCTAAAGAATGGCATAATAATGTATGTTATAAATGATACTTTATTGTTATCCCATTTGGTCACCCATGCCAGACAGGCTTTAGCAGAGAGGCCAGACTAAAAGTGTCCAGTCGGTTGTGGACCCACCCAAAGGGACTGGTGCTCACAATGGAGGCATGTTTTTGACATGGCCTCCTTTACGAACTGTACGTTCACCTGCGTGTTTGCCATGCACAGCGATGCTACTTCTAGGGAAAGGGGTATCCTGGTGGTTGACGGAAGGCTTTCCTTATAACATACCACTTTGGTCCCTGCTTCTCGGAAGGATGGGTGGTCTGGATGACCCGTGCAGATCAATCGACTGGTCGTCGCTCCTTGGAGTTTCAGCCATAAGGTTAGGTGCTGCCTATATCCCCCTCGTATCCCTAGTGCTAATGTGCATCCCCTTATTGGGCTCGGTGGTAGGTGGGGAGCGAGGGAGATGAAATTTCATTTACTATGAAAAACACACAGCCAAAGAATAATAATCGAAAAAAATCACGATCTTGAAGAGAGATCTAGTCGAAGACCGCCAAAGAATCCGAAGTTTTTGGAGATGAAATTGGCAAGTGGGGAATCCTTTAAGACCATCTCCCCATTTTTAATTTCAAAAGAACTGAAACGACTTGTTGGGGATAAAATACATGTGAAGAGGCTTTTTAATGGCCATCTACTGATCGAAGTTGTTAAGGATATACAAGCTACCACCCTTTTGTCCTTGATAAGGTTCACAAGGAAACGGGTTTCAGTTTCTCCCCACGCAACCTTGAATTATAAGAAAGGTGTTTTCATGTGCCAGGTCCTGGGGGATGAGGAAATCATTGCCGAATTGGATGATCAGTCTGTTGTTGACATTCGCTGGATAGCTCCAAAGAGAAATGGTGTTCCTTGTCCTACAAATTCCTGCATTGTTACCTTTGAGGGAACAGTTTTTACCAAATACCATCTATATCGGCTATATCCACTGTCATGTGAGACCCTTTATCCCAACCCATTGAGGTGCTTCCAATGTCAGAAGTAAGGTCACACGATAAGTGTCATTTTAATGCCGTTTGTTGCAAATGTGGGCTTCCTGGACACGAGATGGATGCTTGTTCAAACGAGTTCCAGTGTTGTAATTGTATGGAAGCCCATCCTGCCCCTTCAAGAGACTGTCCTATTTGGCGGAAGGAAAAGAAAATCCAGAAGGTTTGTGCCCTTGGGCTTTTGTCTTTTCCGGAAGCACATAGGTAGATATAACGAAATGAAGTCTGAATTTAAGCATCTGTAGTTAAGAGTTGTCCTTCTGTTAGGACAGTTGGTACTATGACAGACTTGCGTATTGCATTATTTTCCTGTGGAATGTCTACCCCCACAGAACCATCTGCTAGCATTAGTCAGACTTCGGAATCGATTACACCACCAGAACTCTTCCAAAAACTTTGGAAAGAGAAGATGGCAAGAAATGTTCGTCAGAGGTTTCAGCTTCTGACCCCTCGAAAAAACGAGTAGTAGAAACTACACCATATTCCCTAGTTTTAGGTGGAAAGCCAGATTTCTCTATAAGTTTACAAGTGTCTCCTATTGAGGAGATGGAGTTATCTCGGGAGTTTAAAACTACATCTTAAAATCTTCATCATGGCACTGTTACAATGGAACCTTAATGGATTCTTTTGTTGCTTAGAAGACTTAAAACTCTTAGTCAATAAGTTCTCTTTCTTATTGGCTTTGCAAGAAACGTTCCTCTTGCCATCCCAGTCTCCTACCCTAAAAGGGTTTAATTCTATTTGAAAAGACTATACTCGGGAAATAAATAAATAAATAAATACTTCAGTAGTGATCATTTCCCGATTAGTATTTTCCTGAGTTCTTCTACTTTTTACAATCCTCTACCACGTTGGAAATTGGATAAAGCAGACTGGCAGGTCTTCCAATCCCATCTATAGTTTGAGAATAAAACATCCTTTCCATCTGTAGATGAGGCTGTAGAGGATTTCACTTCCCGCATCCTCCATTAAATAGAACAATCCATTCTTAAGTTTAGATCCTCTTCCACGAAAATTCCAGTGCCATGGTAGTATGAAAAATGTGCCTTAGCGATTCAAGAACGTAAGAGAGCTCTCGGCATTTTTTCCGCAAAACCCACTGTTGAGAATCTAATTACTTACAAGAAAAAAAAGCCAGTTGTAACTCATCATTTCCACAAATAAGAAACTCTGTTCGAGGGATTATATCTCCTCCATTAATAAGAACACCCCTCTTCAAACTATCTGGAACATGATTAGGAAAATAAATATGAAACGACTCCCGGATAAACTCCCTTCTCTCATTCAAAATGGTCATATTTACTATGACCCGAATGAGGTAGCAAATATTCTTGGAAAAACATCTGCTGAGATTTCACGAATAAACAATTACAGTGTCTTTTTTCAAATACGTTAACTTTTCGAAAAATTGCATGTTATAAATTTTAAATTTCAGAATCTCAAAAAATATAATCACCCGTTTTCTTTACGGGAACTACATTATGCCCCTTGTTGCTCCAGTGATTCTGCTGCAGATCCAGATGGAATCTTATACTCTTTCCTGCAACATCTGAAGCAGGAAGCTTATGCTCACCTTCACTCATTGTATAATTACATCTGGTCCTTAGGAGAGATTCCAGCTTTTTGGAGAGAGGCAATTGTTATTGCTATTCCAAAACTGAATAAAGACCACTCTTGCCCTATAAACTATCGACCAATGGCACTAACTAGCTGTATGTGCAAAGTTTTGAAAGGATGTCCTCTGTCCGACTTTTGTGCTATCTGGAAAAAACCCACCTGCCGTCTAGGTTTCAGAGCGGTTTCCGTAAATCTTGCTCAACTGTTGATCACCTTCTTCGGTTGGAGCATGAGATTCATGTCGCACAGAGACATAGACAACATGTCATAGGGGTCTTTTTCGACCTAGAAAAAGCCTATGATACAACCTGGAGGTATGGAATAGCGATACTTTTGCGGCAATATGGCCTTATAGGACACCTTCCCTCTTTCCTGCGCAATTTTATGCAGAATAGAACGTTCCAAGTTCGCGTTGGCTCAACGCTCTCAGACTCTTTTATGCAAGATAATTGTGTGCTGAGTCCTTCCTCATTTCTATTAGTGAGGCTTGTTCACAACTTCCCTCCACTGTAAACTATTCCTTATATGTTGACGACATCGCCATTTACTGTCAAGGGTCCTCAATGTTCTTTATTGAGCATCAACTGCAACTAGCCATTAACAAACTTGCGACCTGGAGCAACGAATTAGGCTTTATATTTTAACCCCATAAAACATAGGCCCTCCAGTTTTGCTTTTTGAGAGATCTCCATCCAGACCCAGACCTTACTCTTTATGGATCCCCTCTCTCAGTGGTGGACTTCCACAAAGACTTCGGTCCGACCTTTGATAGGAAATTATCATGGCTCCCACATCTTCGAAATTTAAAAGTGAGATGCTTACAAGGCATGAATGTTTTGCGCTCGATTTCCGCTACTAAATGGCGCGCTGATAGGAAGATGCTTCTTTTTTTATATGGCTTCCTAGTTAGGTCTAAATTAGTATATATGAGCATTGTTTGTGCCTCAGCTTCAAAAAGTATTTGAAATTGTTAGATCTCGTCCATAACCTAGGCATAAGAATTGCAGCAGGAGCTTTCCGCACAGGTCTGATAGAGAGTATATTATGTAGCTGCTTCTGAATCCCCGTTATGTTATAGACGAAAAGAGTCAAACTCCTCCTCATATATGCTCTCCGTGTACATGGCAAAAGCCTGCATCCAGCTTTTGCCTGTCTATTTGATAAACCTAGGATCTCTCCTAATCATACTTTTAGAAGCATTAACAATTTGTTCCAGAATCTTCCAGGAGAGGTCATTTCCAGCCATGCATGGCCGAGAGGTCAGAGATGTTCCTTAGTGGATTCTCCTCCAACCAGATATAAATCACAACTTATTCGCAGGGAGAAAATCAAATTTTATGGAAGCTGAAATTAACGCACTTTTTAAGGTTTTTCTAGAAACCCTTCCAGATGGCTTCCACATTTACAGAGATGGGTCCAAATCAGTGGACGGAGTTGGCTGTGTGTTCCTTATAAAAAACATTATATTTTCTTATCATTTGCCAAACGAATTTTCCATCTTGTCAGCGGAATTGTTAGCCATAGCCAAAGCATTAGAGTTTTCTTACAAATATCCAAATTCCAACTTTTTGATATTCTCTGAGTCTCTGAGCGTTTTGCAATTCTTGGAATCATTCAATACAGACAATCCTTTTGTTCAAAGAATTCAGAAATGTCTTTATTACCTGGATTTCCAAAGTACCAGAATTCATTTCGTTTGGATCCCTAGTCACATGAATATTCAGAAAACTGAACGGGTTGATAAGGCGGCAAAAGACGCTATTATACATTTACCGATCACTGAGATACTCTTAATCCCCAAAGACTTGTTCCCAGTTATCTCCAAGAAACTCGTATCTTCTTGACAGGAGTCTTGGCCTCTTAACCCAGCGAATAAATTATTTGAAATGAAGCGTACTATCACTCCGTTGGTCTTACCTTGTCTAACGAACAGGCCAGAAGAAGTCGTCCTTACTCGGCTTAGGATTGGTCACAGTCGTCTAACTCATGGCCCTTTAATAAAAAAAACTCAGCTCCATTGTGCTCCTGTGGAGTAATGCTGACTATTAAACATATTTTTCGACAGTCCCCTCTACACACTAACTTACGACGCTCATTAGGGCTGAACTATTCACTAGAATTTTTATTGGGGAGCAACCCAATGATTTTTAAAAAGTGTTCCTATTTTTAAAAATTATTCATGTTTTTAAATTCATACAGTCATCCTTTTATTGCTTTTGCATTGTATATATGTGACCATTGAGTATATGTTTTATTTAGTGCTCTTTACACACTAATCATATTCACCAATTTTTTATTTGGAGACAACCCATAAAAAATAGATTTTAATTATTTACTATTTAGTTCTTGCCTTTTACAAACTGATTTACATTGTTCAATGGAGCTATGTTATTCATGAGATCTATTATCAGGGGAGAAATATAGAATAAAAAAAGTTTGCTTTTAAAATTATTTGTGATTCTAAATCAACATAGTCATACTTTTTATTGCTTTTACATATTTATACTTAACGTTTTTATTCTTTTTTTATCTCAGTTTTAAACTTTTGGTCCATAAACTGTAGAAATGTAAACATTTTGTCGGGCGCAAAATGGCCATAGCAGACGACGCTCTAAAATTTCAACTAACCAACCAACCAACCAATACCTTGCCATTATTTCGTGAGACATGATTCCATCATAATACCCATGACCTAAGTTAACTTATGCAGGAAGTGTGTTGGATTGAGTACGTTGTGTTGCCCTCGGAATGGGATCTATGCCGCTCTAGCCCAGGGCAAATGAGATAGCAGAATATGATTCTGACAGAATTTCTATTAGCGCAGATAAATCATGACTGTCTCGGGAGCGAGATGGAGATAAATCGGATGTTGAAGATGACGAATTGGTCGCCACTACGAAACAGGAGAGGTGCTACAAGAGGTATTTATGGGTTTAACAGGTGTACTGACGAGGGGATTCCCCTTCAAGAGCGAGTTCTGTTTGGTAAGAAATGAGTCGATCATGAGCTGTCTTGATATTGCTGCTTGGATGGCTTTGATAAAAGAAGAAACTAGATACTGGGCTGAGCTGAAATCAAAATAAATGAAAATATTCATTTCTCACGAGCATCGTGTTCATGCTGAGCCAGCATTGTATGACACTCGACAAGAAGAGGGAGAACCCTTTGTTGAGTTTTGGTGCCGCTTCTAAGAACAGAAAATGCCTTAAAACTATCCCTTACCCCACTACAACTTGTTGTCTTAGCGACACACAATGCCTTGCCTTTATTTCGTGAGACATGAGTCCGTCATAATCCCTATGACATAAGTGAACTTATGCTAGACATGTGGTGGATTGAGAACATTGTGTCGCCCTCAGAACGGGATTCATGCCACTCCAGCCCAGGGCAAATGAGATAGCAAAATATAATTCTGATGGAATTTGTATTAGCCCAGAGAAATCACGACTTTGTCGGGAGCAAGATGGCGAAAAATCGGGATCTGAGCTTTGAAGATGGCGAATTAGTCGCCAGAACGAGATGATGGGGGATGCTGCTACAGGTATTTATGAGTTTACCAGGTGTACAGATGAGAAGCTTCATCTTCAAGAGCAAGTCTTGTTTGGTAATAAACGAGTCGATCACGAGCTGTCGTTGGATGAAATTGCCAGTGATAAATTGCGCATCATGATGCTGCTTAGACTACCATTCTATTCCTTCTGGCATCTAGAACTTGAAATTATTGGCAAAAAGTTCAGATTCATCATTGACTCAGGCTCCAACATGTCACTAATTGGGGAAGATCTAGCACACAAGTTGTCACTACAAATGCCAGTAGTAGAGCAGGAAGGCATAATTAAAGCGGCAGATGATAATATAATGAAACTAACAGAGCTTTTAAGGTAAAAGTGTCCAGAATAAATCATGGTTATTGCAGAAAAATTGAATTTGTCTTCTGGGTTCCCTGTGAGGGTTTTCTCGGAGTGGATAGCTTACGAAAACTTAATGCTTTGCTAACTCTACATTTGCCCCTGCCTCTGGCTCAGGTTGATTCGGAACCTAGCGTTGACTCATCACTTATCATCGTTAATTAGTAAAACAGCAGATGAAATGTGAAGGATTACGACACGTTTCCCAGAATACCCACATGTTATAGATACTGGAGACAAAATGCCAGATAAAGTGAGACCTTATTCCCAGCTGAGAACTAAAAACTCTTTTTAAGGCAAATATTTCTTGACATGAAATCCCAAGGACTGATCAGACGGGTAGAAACATCATGGTTGTTTCCTTACTTCCTGATGGAGAATAATGGGGGCCAGGAGTATCAATTCGTTTTGAACACGCATCTGTTGAACTTTCTCACCAAGCCTATTGTATATTACCCTTGGCCCATAGACCACATTGTTAAAAAATTACACCAAGCTCGAGTGTTCGCTGTGGTGGACCACAAAGCTGCCTATTGGCAAGTAATCCTCAACCCTGTGTCTCAGGAAAAAACTTCCTTTATGACACCTAGTATGGGCTCGTACTGTTTCACTGTGATCTCATTTGGGATCAAGAATGGCCTGGTTAAAAACTGCGTGTTAGATCCGTCTATAAATCCCTGGAGTTTCTAATATATGGATGATATTATAGTCGAAACTCCAGACATGAGCTCACACCCGTACGTCTTGGGAACGGTGTTTCAGAGGTTGGCTTCTTATAATTTAAAAATTAACTACCAGAAATCGCGGTTCGTCATTGATAATGTGGAGTTCAAAGAGAGAACTGTAGCCTGACACTGTAGACGAACATCAATAAAGATAACAGGAAACCACTAATCCACATAAAACTTTTAATCGGACGTATGCACATTTCGGCAGGATGTGTACACTAGGATTTTGATCAGAACAGACAAGCCTGTTCAGATAAACGGCAAAGATTTACAATACCTTTTTATAGTACAAAATCAGGGGAAAACAGCCAATAGTGATCAAGTTATTACAACGGGAAATAAAGGAACAATAAAAAAAATTTTAAAAATTAAAAAATTACTAAAGTTTACAAACAGCCAAATAGATCAAATTACAACAAATATACAATAAATTACAGGGTCACTCTATCGTCATTGGTTAGGCTGTCTTTCATTAGGTTTTGTCTTCTCTTGGTCGATTTCCGATGTCTTTTAGGTGGGTTACATCTACTAGGCCCATTACTGTTCAATAGATTTCCAGGGTCCTAAATGTTTATCGCAATAGATTCCACAAAATTTAGCAGATGGGGGTCACCAGTGCTGTGTATAATTTTGAAAGTTTCCCCATTAAAGTCATGTCCTTGGTCCAGGATATGGTCCGCAAACTTTGATATTCCATATTTACCGTGCGCATGTTAGAAACGGGAAATATGGAATATAGAGGTTTGCGAACCATATCCTGGACTAAAGACATGACTTTAAGAGGGAAACTTTCGACATTATACACAGCAATAAGGACCCCCCCCCCCCCATCTGCTAAATTTTGTGGAATTTTTTACGATTAACATGGAGGACCCTTAAAAACTATTGAACAGTGACGGGCACCCAGTAGATGCAACCCACCTAAAAGGCATTGGAAATTGGATACATATACCAAAATTGACCAAGAGAGGACAGAACCTGACGAATGACATTCAGACCAATGACGACATAGTTATCTCGCATTGTAATAACTTCTTCACTACTGGCTGGTATTCCCTGACTTTGTACATTAAAAAGATTTTGTAAATCCTTGCCTTTTATCTGAACAGGCTTGTCTGTTCTGGTCAAAATTCCTGTGAACAACGAAGAAGGTAGCATGGCTGCCGAAATGCGCATACATCTGATTCAAAATTTTATGGGGATCAGTGGTGTCCTGTTATGTTAAATCAGTGGAGTTCATCGGATATCAGGTCAAGCTAGAGGGACTCAAGCCAATCTAAAGAAATTAATAACCAATGTTGTCCTTTCCAGTGCCCAGAAATCCCCACCAGATAAAAAGATTTGTGGACATGGTACAATTTTATAAGGAGTTTATTCCTGAGCTGAGCCACATCAGTCAACCAGTAAGGCAATTAACGCATAAAAATCATCCTTGGTGCTAGGAAAAATCTTGCCAAGAAGCTTTTGACGAGATAAAGCAGTGGCTGATGAGCCCTCCAGTCTTAAAGCAGCCGGACTCCTCGTAATATTTTGAGGTCCACACAGATGCGAGCAAAAGAGCAGGTATGTTGGTGCAGCGGATAGAAGACAATGAGCCGGACTCCTCGTACCAACACAGGCATGTTGGTGCAGCGGGTAGAAGATACACTCCATATCATAGGTATTATATCAGGCCTCGTTATACCACTCTTGTTGAAATATGTTATACCACTCTTGAATGGGAGTGTTTTGCAGTGCTTTCCACCATACAAAACGGCCGTCCCTATCTTGAGGGACCGAATTTTTGGATTACTGTGATGCCCGGGTGTTGGCGTGTTTACATAAGTTCCGTGACTAAAATACCAGTACAACGCGCTGGTCCTTAAAATTACAATGTCTTTCTTTCACAATAAAACACAAGCTCGGTCTTCAAAATCACGTACCGGACGCTCTGTCTTCTTGCTTCATCTCTCTAAAGAAAACACAGATAATGGGTAAGTTAAATTGGGAGGATGAACAAAAAAAACCCATGGTATGATAACATCAAAAAAGCTGGACCCAAGAATGGGCCATGGGTTATCAGACACGGCGGTCTATACCACAGCGGGAACACTGAGCATTATACCCCTACACTTGTGCATCAGATGCTGGAAAATTTGCGTTCCTGTGGTCCCTTAACACATCCTGGGGTCGACATAATTTTATTTGCCTTCAAACAAAGATATTGCTGGTGAGGATGCGAAAAGGTATCCCACAATTCCTAAAGAATTGCTTGTCATGCCAAAAATGCAAGGCAACTAATTATAAGTTGCAATCAAACATATGCAGACGGCATCTAATGCAGTCGGTCCTTTTTCACACACAAACAAAGGGAAACTCTTCTTAATAATTCTGTTCGATGCTTTATCCAGATGGGTGGAGGTAGATCCTGTCCCTAAACTGTGTCAGCAGTTGGTTATCAACCTGATACAGAAATGTAATGATAAATTAGGGCCCCCTAAATGCGTTTTGCAGGACAATGCCACTTGCTTCCTTGGCTGAGCTATACAGAATTACTAACAAAAACAACGCATTGAACCGTTGTACAGTGTGCCACATACAATGCATACGAATGCCACAGAACGGTCCATTAGAGCTGTAAAAGAAAAATTGCGTCTCACCTTATTCGATGACCCTCACCGTGAATGGGACGAGCTCCTGACAAAATGCATTTTCACGCTACAGGTGTTACCACATGATAGGACTAGATTCACCCCGAAGCAATTGATGCTGGTCAGCAATTTTTGGAAGGAAAATGAAGCAAAATCTTCATTAAAAGAGAGAGAAGAGACAATTCGTAAGGCACTCAACAACCAATGTAAGTTCAGGGTCCAAAAACGCTAGATTACACAGCTTCACAAAAGGGGAAATGGTACTGTTATATGCCCAGGTGTTGCCTAAAAAGACAAACAATTAATAACTTTAAAACCGTTGCATCAAGGACCTTTTCTCGTGTTAGGTCATTCTGACTTTAGCATTTTATGCTTAAAAACATTAGATGATGCACGGGATAAGAGGGAATGGTGTGTGTCCTCTAATAATGTCAAGAAATACGTTGAGGATTATGATGTTACTTGAAACCTTTTTGTAGGTAGTCAGTTACTAACCGTTATTTTCGTAATGTTACTGCGGTCGTGTAATACCTTCGTATTGTGATTTTCAGGTAAGCTCTTAACACTGTATGAATTTCTATCTGCAGACTTGAAAATTTCATATCGACGCTTTAAAAAAGATATTTTGTAATGATCGTAGAAAAAGGTAACAAAAATAAAAATAATACCAAAATTTTTTACACCTGGAATAAATTTTTTTTGGTTAGTGAAAGGGAGTATGTAGTATGCTCAAAAAGCTTGCTCACGATTTTTTGGCCCCTCTAATGCCATGAGAATCCATACCTAGTCTTCTTCAGGCTTTTCTGAGTTTTCATGCTCTGTGATTTGGGTCGGTGTGTCATGGAAAGTCGCCGTGCACTGGAATCCTGCTCCCTCTTTGCCTTCGCTATTAACCTTTCTATACCACTTGACAAGGCTCACAGTGAAATAATGCCGCTGTCACAAAACTCGGCTGCTAACTAATATGGTCATCCGGTTAAGAAGTCATTAAGAAATAGTCTTCAATATATATTCTTTAAATGAATCAGAATTATTTGTTAATAGACTTATAACAACTTTAAGAAGTAAATCTTAAAGACGTTTCAGACGGTCTCCACAGAAGAACAAAAAGTAATTTTCTTATATATAAATAAAGTGATCGGTAAAAATGTTCCATTTTCAAAACAGATCTATTGTTTGAGTGAGAGGAAGAAAACCGATAATAAAATTATATAAAATTATATATATTATTATAGTACAACCCTAGCGTCAATGAACTTCGGACACCTACAGAATTTTGGATAAGTACAACGAAACTAATTGTAAACAAATGAAAATTACTTTATTGAGTGCACAGAGCTTTAGTACAACTGTGATATAGCATTTTAACATTAAAAATAAAAGAGAAAAATAAATAAGCGTCTTTTTGTAATGTTCCGTTTTCAACACTTTGCAATGAACTTCGTACACCGTATCGTTTATTGCACATTACCACTGAGTGGCGTCACCTTTCCGACGAATGACGCTCCAAAGTCGTTGAGGCATGCTGGACACTAACTTCTGCATTGTTTCTACTGGAATTTTCTTCCACTCTTCGGAAATACACGCCCGTAACTACAGCAATGTTCGAGGCTTCCGCTATCTGACTTTTCGCTTTAAAATGCGCCATACATTTTCAATGGGTAACAGATCTGGGCTGCAGGCAGGCCAGTCAAGCACCCTGAAACGTTGCTGTTGTAGCCAAGCCTTGGTGTTCCGAGCAGCACGAGGCTTCGCGTTGTCCTGCTGAAAGACGCTTGGTCTTCTATTGAACAACTTTTGGCGGGATGGACGCAGATGCTGTTGAAGAATGTTTATATAGGCAGCAGAGTTAATAGTGCCCTCGCAAAAGTGAAGCGATCCTGTCCCGGCTGCACTCATGCAGCCCCACACCATCAGCGATACAGGCTTCTGAACTTTCCTCTAGTAACAGTCGGGATGATTACTTTCGTGCTTGGTCCCTAGCACCTTGCGACCGTTGTTGTCATACATCACTGTAAAGGTGGACTCGTCGGACCACAGAACACTATTTCACTGAGCAAGGGTCCACTTCAGATGGGTTCTGGCCCATGCTACCCGGCGACGCTTGGATACAGTGCTCATAAATGGCTTCCTCTTTGTAGCGTATAAGTAATAGTTGCATCTTCTGATGTAACGGCGGACTGTGCTTTCGGATATGAGTATATGAAAATATTGTCGAGCCCAAAGAGTCATTTCACTTATGGGAGCATGCCTGTTTTTCATAATGTAACGTCGAAATACTCGTAGGTCCCTAACATTCAATAATCGCTGCTTGCCTGGTGCAGTCCCTGGCTCTGTTTTCCCGATTTCTCTGAAACGCTTGATGATCCCATTAAGAGTATAGAGTGGAACTGATAATTCATGGACAATAGCTCGCTGGAATTTGTTATTCTGGAAGTGCTGAATAATTTTTTGTCGTATACACGTTTCTACAGGCTTGCCACGTCCCATGGTACAAAACAACACGAATACTGTGCTCTATCGCGTGGACGGTGCTTTTAAAGCCTGATGCAAAGCATTCTGGGCGTTTCCACAGCCTTCAGGAAAGTTCTATATGCTGGTGACCCCTTGTGTACGAAGTTCTTTGAAACCTGTTGACAACGCAATTTTACATAAATTTGAATAAATTATTTCACACCATTAAATCGATTCTAAATCGATGTTACTATTGTTCCATCTACGCAGTAAATCTATTTTCATTAGCCTGCAATCCTCTGTATGCACTTTTCACTGTGTTTTTAGCCAAATTACTTGGTGTCCGAAGTTTATTGACGTTAGGGTTGTATATTAGTTCAAACTGATAATAGATTTCAAATTAAATTTACTTGTTCAAGTTGTGGAAGTAAAAAATGTGTTTTTATTTTTGAAGAAGATGCTAAAAATATTGTCATCTCTTAAAAGTAAGAATATATTATCTGAAGATTTAGTATAATAGTCGAGAAATTACTAGAAATAATAACAGTTAGAAAAGTACTTGATTATTATATTAAAAATAAAAAAGAACAAAAAGGTGATATTATTGCAACAAAATTGATTAAAATTCCAATAGTTAAAAAAATATTTACTGATAACTGTAAGGTACAAAGAGGTGGATTTCTTCCAGCTTTAGCTCCAATTATTCCAACACTTATAACTGCAGCAAAGGCTACAGGATTTGGAGCTGCCACTGCAGCAGGTGGTTATACAGCTAAAAAAATATTAGTGGCTATTGGAGGAGAGGTTTTTACATTTATTAGGAACTGGATAAAAATTCCCATTGAGTAATATAGAAATAGAGAAAATAATGTAAAATGTTAAAAATATCAGAGGTGTATTTGCTATAGATCAACTTACTAACAAAATAAATATAAATGAATCAGGTATTGTAAATTATCAAACTTCTAATGAACCCAAAAGTCATTGGGTGGCTTATTTTAATAATGACAATTTTGATAGTTATGGTGTACCACCACCTGAAAAAATAATAAAGTTTATTAAAACTAGATACTCAGAAATCATTTATAATTCAATTCAATATAAAAAAACGATTCTCTTTTATTATTGTACAGATTTTAGTAAAACGAGAACTAAAAATATTTCATTTGATGATATTGTATATTCCTTCGATCAAAGACCTTCTGATTATAATGAAAATAAAGTATTAAAAATAATTAAATGAGTATAAAAGAAGGAATCATTGAAGATGTGACATTCATATCAGTTTAAGCTGTGACATATTAAAATATGCCACTACATGCTTGGATTTACTTATCCAAACATGTCTTGTATTTATTAGGCAGTAAGAAAGCCATTATAGAAAGATGAGCATGTATCATGTTCAAGGTGTATTTTAAAATTATTAATAAATTAGAAATATTTCAAAAAAAACTTACAGCATTCTGTGTTATCTCTTATTGTATTAGATAGTAGTATAATATTTATTAATAATTTCAGTAATTCTAAAAAATGTATAAATCTTTAATAAGACAATGAATGTTGATCAGCGGGTGGCCGATTCAAGGGAATACCAAGGATGCTATAGGTGTATCGAATCCGGAGAGCCAGGGAGGTCAAGCAACGGCGACAGTCGAATGACGCACGGCAGTAGCAGAAATGAAGATCTTCGGAGCGGCGGTACAGCGACGGTTAAAGGACTGTGAACTGCAGATAAGTGTCTATACATGTGAAGCTCGAGGAGAACTTGTAGTCTATGAAAGTAAAACAAATATTGAGTGAACATTGCGCATAATGGGGAAGTAATGAAAGTAGAAAAGGGGAGGGATTTTCTTTTGCTTAATGAAGTGATTTTTACTTGTGCTGAGATATTTGTGACACCTTTAATATAATTGATTAGGATCTCACCCAAGGCTTGAGCGGTTACTGGATGTGTCGGCAGGTGGCCGAAAATTCTAGGTTGTTTACAACTGAATATTAGGACATCCCCGAATATCCAATAAGAGGGTGCAGACCAAATACCGAACCCAGGTTATGCGACCCATGCTGAAGGGTGGATGAAACTTCGGTTATAGTGGCTTTAACAGAGCCTCCTGTCTACCTGGCAACACTCAGGAGTAACCAGCCTTATCTCGGTATGCAGGCACTTCTGGGATGGACCGTCAATCCTGCATTTATTACTCCAGTTTATGGGTAATATTACACCCCCAATTTCATCTGACAACCCCGCGGGTCACCAGAAACCAACAGTTTCAGAAATACCATCTATTATATCAACTGAATCCAATCAGCCACCTGTTTCTGAACCTGAGACGCCGCATTCTTTACAGTGTGCTACCTGTCGCCTGACGAAATTAGTAGCATGTTTGGTAAACAAACTACTCCTGGACCAGCTAAATGGTGTAAATCTAGAAAGAAAACAGCAAAAGACACCAAGGTTGCAAAACCTAGGGTCGGCCTGATGCCCACTGAAAAGGAGGTGTAAACCCCGACCAAAAGACCTAGGTCTGAGAGTAACACTCCTTCAGAGGGCAAGAAGCCCGTGAAGAAACCCAAATCTGGGACTTTTCGCGAGGCTTTAACAACTATGAAAATGGCAGTTGTCCTGGATGGTTATCCAGACAAGCAGCTCACTCAGCAGCAGTTGGAAGCTTTCAAGGAGAAACTGATGGACGTTATGGTGGACATGTCTTTGGGCACTAACCTCAATTTACTGCGGCTTATAACCTGAATCATTTATATTACTCTGTGCAGACCAGGCAACATCTGACTGGCTGATTATGACAGTCAAAAAGTTTAATCCATGGGAGGGAGAGACTCTCTTGGTGCTTGAGGTGAAGACACTCGTTAAAACCACTAAGATAATCTTAAAGCTCCATGAACTTTTTAGTAAATATTCTGGAAAGGTTAGAATAAAGGATAGAAATCCAGAACAAAGATTTGAGTTCAATACAATGAGGCATTGTGAATCTTAATTTTAAGGATCATGTAGTCACCATTGTGAGGATGTGAGGATTCTGAAAGATAGACAATGGTTTTTGTACATTGGGCTGTCTCAGATCCAAGCTAAGATTTTAGGGAAACCTTCTACACCTTCACCGCCAGATGCTGAGGTGCATGCAAGCTAGTCTGCAGCATAAAAGACTGGTGGCAGGCAACCTCTGTGGGATTTTTCTGGTCGAGGACATCCACATTGCTCTAATTCAAGAACCTTGGATTTCCAAAGGTGGAATTGGAGTTTTAGCAACTGAGGAAGTAAGCTGATATATGATTTTACATGCTCATCTCCCCGTGCTTGTTTATTGATAAAAAATAATATTAATGATCTGCCTATGTATCAACTGTGTTCCAGGGACTTGGCCATAGCAAAAAATCATCCTTCAAATGGAAGAGAGAAACGAAGACATTGTTTGTATCTCAGATTACCTTCCATTTGAAGAGACTACATCCATAAACGACGATTTTTGAAGAACATGGGAAACTTCAATCAGCCATAATGTGAAAATCATTTTGCTCACCACATTATGAGGGGGAGTTCCAATACTAATCTGAGAGGTAAGTTTTTATTTGACTTTATCTTAGAAAATAACTAATAAACCAACCTTCATCACATCTGCTAGATAGAAGGTAATTGATGTCACTATTGGTTCCTCCAATATGAGTAAATGGATTAAAAAATAGTAAGTTGATGAAAAACCATCGTTGACTGATAACCAACATATACGTTTTTCTCTTTTAGCTGATGAGGATTAAGATAGGACCTTTAGGGATCTTAGCCAGACGGATTGGACTCAATTTCGTGAGGACGTTCGTTCAGCAATTTCCAGTCTTCCGACTAAATCTCGTGATATTATTGAATTGGAAATGTGTGTGAATGGATTGGAACGGGCCCTGGTTCAGTCGTATCACGCAAATTGCCACTTGCTGAGGAAGAGAAGTAGATCTTGCAATGTTTAGTGGAATCAGGATTTTTCTCAATGTAAAAAGGCTGTTAGGAAACTGTTTAGAAAGGCTAAACTATTGGCATAGTAGCTATAAGCTTGCCCTCACTCAGTATAATAGAGCCGTTAGGACGACTAAACGTATATCGTGGAGGAAGTTCTGCGAATCAGTCCAAAAGACTGAAGAAGGAGCTAGACTTAACAAATTTTTGAAGAGAGATAATTTAATTCTTGTCTGCACTCTCCAATAAATGGATGGTAAATTTATCAAGGATGCTAAAGAATTCTTTGAGACTCTTATGGCAACTCACTTCCCAGGTGCCATACCCTGCGAACCCTTGGATAATAATTGCTTGGATTCTTCCAGCTAAATTTCCAGGGATAGCTAGGCTATGGCCAAGGAAGTGATTACACGTAATAAAGTTGTATGGGCAATTAAATCTTTTGAACCATACAATTCTCCTGAACCGGATGAGATTATGCCAATCTTGCTTCAGTAACTATCGGATGTGATCTTACTGATCCTTTGTGTTATCTTTAGGCCAGTTTAGCTCTAGGTTTTATTCATAATCTGTGGAGATTGGTCAAAGTGATCTTTATTGCTAAACCTGGTAAGGGCCACTATGACTTGGCCAAATGTTTTTGACCAATTAGTTTATCTTCTTTCTTACTTAAATATTTTGAAAACATTATTGATAGGCAGATTAGAGAAACTATTGGGATGCAGTGTCCCTTTCATGTTAATCAATTTGCTTATCAATTGAGCGAATCTACAGAGGTTGCCTTGCACCAGTTTTGTGTTTAAAATCGAGAGAAACCTTGAGTAAAGGGAATTCGCTGTTGCAGTTTTTCTCGATATCAAGGGAGCTTTCGATAATACCTCTTATGCTTCAATTATCAATGCTTTATGTTCTAAAGCAATTGTTCCACTGCCCCGGAAATAGATTCAAACCCTTTTGGCGGACAGAATAATTCTCTCATTTTTTGGGGAAGAAAAGAGAGATCCGACCCTCCAGGGGTTTTCTGCAGGGTGGTATTCTTTCCCCCTTGCTATGAGACCTGGTGGTGGACGATCATATTTTTGAGTTAAACAAGCGTGGCATATATGTCCAAGAGTATGTGAATGACCTTGTCATCTACATAGTATCCAGGATTGATAGACTTACCTTATTGGACCTGATGCAGTCTGCTCTGGACGAGGTTCAAACATGGTGTATTGAGCGGAATTTAAGGGTTAATCCTTTGAAAAGCACTGTTGTACCTTTTATTTGTCGGAAAGAAATTATTTCTTTTAATCGAAAATCAACCTTGTTTGGTGAAAAGATTATAGTAAGAAAAGAGGTCAATTAACTAGGTGTTATCCTTGATAGTAAATTGACCTGGAACCAACATCTTGATAAAAGAATAAATCAGGTTAAAATGACACTCTATGTCGATGTCGCCGTGTCCTAGGTAAACGTTGGGGTCTTACCCCAAAAATGACATACTGGCTGTATGTAACAGGCCTTAGACCTAATCTAACATTTTGTTCTCTGCTTTGGTGGCAGAACACTGAGCAGTCTACTGTTAGGGCCATCTAGCCTCATTTAAGAGGTTGGCCTGCTTTGATATCACGGGTGCTGTTTTAACTACTCCAACTAGGGCCATAAAAATTATTCTTTCTCTGAGTCCCATGGATATTTATATTCAGGGTATTGCTAGAAAAAGTTCTTATCATCAGGGTAATCAAGGGCTATGGGTCGACTTCCTTGGGACGAAATCTCATACCGCCATTAGCCGGATTATTTCAAAACAAACCGCCTTCTGTGAAATCTTATCGACAGTAATCGTAATATTTTGCAAATGTGCTCCGATATTGCTAAAACTCGTACCTTCCCTGAGCTCTCGAGTGAGGTCATCACAGACCCCATGGTGGAGCACGAAGTGGGAGTTAGCATTTCCTAAAGGTGCGACCAATTGGTATACGGATGGCTCCTGATATCATAGTTACCCTGGCCTGGGTGTTTACTGTGGTGAACCCAAAATCCATCGCTCTCGTCGACTTGTTCGGTGGGTCACAGTCTTCCAGGGAAAGATATTAGCTATTATTTACTGTCTACAAACATGTATAGATAAGCTCTACGTTCGTAGGAAAATCTTAAGCTGAAACATGGAGTGTGGAGGTCTATGCTTTCTGATACTAGAATTTTTAAAGTGCACCCACTGTAGCCAGTGAGCAAGACCTCTGACATGCTAGCTTGTGAACCCATGGAGATTGCGCGTCATCTAGGAGGGCTTCTGAGATCCCCCCTCCCTCTCACTGAGCACAAACTAAAAGGATAACGCGATGTTGTGAGGGACGTTGGTTTTGGCTGCTGCAAGGTGGTGCCATTCACCCAGCAAGCTGCATCAGCACGCTCCGCGTTAATCAGCCCATTCGTACAGAAGCAGCTGGAACTCCTCCTCAGGTAGCATTCTAAAGGGCAGGATTTGCTGATTCAGTGGTTCTCTACCATCCCTCGCTACAAGAGTCTGTTCTGTTTGGTTGAATGCCTGATGGGCCGTAGCAGTCAAATTGTTTATATTATTACTTGAGTGCATGTCTTGCTAAGGTTGGATTAATGAGGGGTCCCTCACTATATAAATAGTGCTGGTACCACTTGTGCATTATCATTCTACGCATTGCTTGTTTTGAGAAATCCTGCTGTTCTTGTAAGTCAAGTGAATGGTAAGATGTTTTCTATATACTTGGTTATGAGTGCGTCCGCATTTACGGAGTACACCGTTAAACATGCCTGAACCCCTGACAAGCCCTATCTCATGGTAACCCTTTAACGTTTGATTATAGGTAACAGACCTAAAGCGGGGTGTTCATCACATTTTTGCACCTGGCATGGGGCGTGATAATGAGGAATTGTTGGATTAACAAGGGTGACATAAATTCGGGCATAGTATAGAGAGCCTGCTGTGTAAGTTTTTGGGGAAATGTAGTGGTTGGCGGGATGGTTGACAGGGCAAATTCTTTAAGGTTATTTGAGTTTGTCGAGTGCCTAATCCGGGAGATTATGGATGTGCTCGCTGGAGAGGGGCTCGAGAGTATAATGAAGAGGTTACTGTCAATGTTAGGTTGTCATTCGCTACAGGTGGAAGCGATATTTTGATTTTGCAGGGCCCGGGGTATCAAATTGTTATAATTTTCAAGGTGCAGTCTAATATGGTGGAAGGCAAGGCAGGGGGACAAGGAACCCAGTTGTCTACAGTATTGTGCATCTGCAGAGAGGGTGTATAGTGATGGTGGCTGCGTCAGGGTCCCATTTTGGGAGCTGTTTTGGCCACTTTTATGTCGTGGGCCCGGTGTCTCGAATGGTGCTAAAATTCAAAGGGGTTTGGTTTGCCGATACTCAAGTTATTCACAAGGCCAGGATCCTGGAGATACAGGATTCAAGGAGGCCCTGGATGCTAATAATGGGGCTAGACCGGCTATGAGACCCTGTTGACAAAGGCACTAGTATGCTGAAGAGTGGTGACATTGAAAACTATTGCGCTTGCAGTGGTGGCGTACTCAGAGCGAGCAGTGGTTGGCGTACCGGCTTGGCGAGACCCCATGCACCAGAAGAGAGGCATTCTGAAGAGAGAGACATTCAGAAGAGAGCCATTCTGAGCCCCCACAGGTAGATGTTGTACAAGAGGGTGGTACAGGGCCCCTCTGGATGAATAGCGATGTAGTCCATAAGGCTGGCAGTAACGGTTCTGGTGACTGGGTCGAGGAGCCCACTAGCAAGGGACCTGGAACAGGAATTCCCATAAAGGCAGTGTCAGCAATGGCAATGCCAATAGACATGGGAGGTCAGTGCGTTGTGTTTTCCATGAAGGAGGATGCTGATGGTAGAACTCGAAGCTACTACGGAAGGAAGGAAGGTAGGAAGGAGGTTAGGCATACGGTTAGGCCTGGTAGTAGTGAAGATGGTACGTTCCACAAGGGACGATGGGATGAAGAGTTTTAGTGTTGACTGTTGTAGAGCAGTGTTTTTATGTTTTTGCCAATGTGTCTATGCTTGTAAAAGGGATTTACATATCTCAAGAGGAGTTCGTTCATAGCTGCTAAATACTGAATTAGAATTCCCTAAGCTGATACGTGGAGGCTGGAGGTCTGTGCTTTCTAACTCTGGTATTTTCCAATTACACCCACTGTAGCCAGCAAGCAAAACCCCTGACATGCTAGCTTATGAACCCGTGGAGAATGCACGTCATGTAGGAGGGTTTCTGTGATTCCCCTTCCCACGCCTTGAGCACAAACTAAAGCGATCAGACATCCTTCCTTGAGGGATGTTGGTTTTGGTTTCTGCAAAAGCCACCATTCGCCTGCAAGCTGCATCAGCACGCTCTGTAACCAGCCCACTCATACAGTGACAGCTCGACCTCTTCCTCAGGTAGCATTTAAACGACAGGATTTGCTGACCCAGTAGTTCTCTACCATCCCTTGCTACAGGAGAGTGTTCTGTTTGGTTAAACGCCTGACAGACCATAGCAGTCAAGTGGTGTATATTATTGGTTAGGTGCATGCCTTGCTAAGGTTGGAGTATCGAGGGGTCCCTCACTATTTTAAAAGCACTGGTACCACTTTTGCATTGTTGTTCTACACATTGTTTCTTTTGAAAATTCCTGTTGCTCTTGTAAGTCAAGTGAATGGGAATTAAAATATATGTATACTATATGCTTGGTTATGAGTGTGTCCGTATTTATGTAGTATACTCTTAAACACGCGCAGACCCCTGACAAGCCCCATCTCATGGAAACCCATTAACGTTTGATTATAGGTAATAGAATCACAAAGAAATCTATAAACCTGCTAGGAGAGATTTTGAATAAAAGAGAGTTATAACTGTAGGATTCGATGATCTGTAGCTGATTTAGTTGAAATGGATAAAGGAAATTTAAAAGGATATAAAGATATAAATATATTTTAAACCTTATTGATGCTTTTTTGAAGTTCCTGGGTCAATTTTGGTTAAAGATAAAACTAGTAAATTAGTCTCTGAAGCATTTAAAACTATTTTAAAAGAAAGTTTAAACTTAGCAATTTAAAAACTGATCATGGAAAAGACTTTTATAATAGAGTATTTCAAAATTTGAGGAAAGAATATGATTTAAATCATTATTGAACTCATAGTGAGATTAAAGCTTCTATTATTGAAAGATTTAATAGAACGTGAAAAGAATTCTCTAAAAGAAGAAAATATATTTGGATAGATATTTTAGAAGATTTATTTAAAGATTATCATAATACTTATCACAGTATAAAAAAATGAAACCTATACAGGTAAATAAGAAAAATGAAAAAAAGATTTCATTGATATTTACGCTGATAGAATTATTAGAAATGAAAAATCAAAATTTAAATTATATGATCATGTAAGAATAAGTAAAAATAAAGTGAACCATGATATCCTTTTTCCAGTGTTTCACCATTTTCATCTTCGTTTATTTGCTGCAATTATCTCAACACTGTATGCTTTCCACTTCATATGTGGCAATTAATGGCTCTATTTCATCTACCTTTGAAAGGTGTCAAGCAAGGGTGTGCTTTATACCCCTCCTGTACATTTTTATTTGGAGCAAACCCTATGTTCAGGGATATGGTTTGCCAGCAGCGTCTATTAAGATCAGAACGCTGGAATATGCAAATGACATAGTGCTCTTTGTGCCTGATTCTTATTTCTTGAGCATGTTCAAAGAGACCTTTGACCACTTTAGTTCTTGTCAAGTGTAAAGTCATTACTATTGAGAACGGGGTAGCGACTAAGTCAAACTTTTCCCAATATCATGTTGTGCCCAAATGATAGTGTTGTGGTATGTTTTCTCCTTCTTACTGGACATGGACTCTCGTCACTGGCAATAAGTTTTAGAAGTGTTTTTCCCACCTTAACAAAATTTTTTCTCCAACTCAATGTTTGTCAAGGTGCGGTTTATTAAAACTCACATCTTGCCACTCCTGACTTCGAAGTGCCTATTCTCCTTACCATCTGGTCAAGATCTACAAAATGTGCACAGTACAATGGTGAATTCTGTGTGGGGTTCTTCTGTACGTTATCATCCACTTAGGCAGAATTTCTTTTATACTCTTTGATAAGGAGGGATTAAGTCTGTCTGATATTCTGGTGTTACCTCATCGTAGCCAGACAAGCTGCTATGATTCATGTTCTTCTCCTTCCCCAACATTTCTGGGTAAATTTTGTGTTCTTGTATCTGCGCTTTTTGTATCAGGTGGATAGGCTACCATTTCCTCCTTCATTGCCAACGACTATTTCAGATTCCTGGACTTGTACAATTTCTACTCTATTTGGTGACATTTATTCCCAAAATGCGTCAACTATACCCACAAGACTGGGACAGCCTACATCTATCATAGTTCTGCCACCAGGGCGACCAGGATTTGACTACTGACATCTTTTGTTTGCACCCTGATTATTTGTGGTCAGCTAACTTGAAGGCAGTCAAAACAAATGCCTTTGAGAAAAAGGTTTTTAACATCCGATGGCGACTGCTGAACCACGTATTCTACAGTCTTCAGCGCCTCCATCAATGGAGAGCAGTCGGATCTGCTGGATGCCTGTTTTGTGTCGAAGAATCCATAAAGCACGCGTTTTTTGAATGCTCGTTCGCACAGTCCATCTGGGATCATCTTGAAAAGCATTTTGGTCTGGCAAGATTCCCCTACTAGTCAGTGTGATTCCTGAAGAAACACTCCACTGTCGTTGCTTTGAAGCTGGATCTAGCCATTTCTATCACCTTCCTGAACAAAGAAGTGTGGTTGGCCAAGGTTGATAGATCACATTGAGGGAACCCGAAATCTGCATTTATATAGAGAAAAGAAGCTGCACAACTAAGATCTATCCTCCTTCTGGAATGGCATCAGTTAGGTCCATCTGTATTTGAAAGGAGTTATTCATCATCCCGACACCTTTAAATGGTCATCAGAGGGGGCTATAACACGTTTGGTCACGACTTTACGTTCTCCATGAATTTCTGATGGCATGCTGGCGGCCTATGCTCCAGCTCCAACAGCAGACATTTTGATGCAAGATGTTAACATGCCTCATTCTTCAGATATAGTCTTTATTATTTCCGAGTTCTCTCTTTGAACTTGGTTTTTATTTAGCTTTTTGCAAGCTTAATTTATGAATTCATATATCTTCTTGTTGATCATATTGAAGATGTGATTCCTTGTAGCTCCTCTATTGGTGAGATCGTATTGATTTATCTATTTAGCAGTTTGATTTTTATGTTTGTTTAAAGTTAAAAAAGAGGAATACGTAGCTTTTTTTTAAACAAAACCGCAGATTTTTATTATGTATTTCTGTTTTTCTTTGTGCAGCATTAATTTGTGTATTTCTTGAACAATTAAGCCTTGTAACGTGCTAGAAATTGGTACTGCAATTTCCCACACGTTCAGCCAAACTAAAAGAGAAACCTCTACCTCAACATAAAAGCCCCCCGTTCCTTTGTTAAGCTAGTAAGAGTACCCAACCCTTTAAAAGATAAACCACATTAAGATCAAGGAAAGAAACTCTTTCCGAGTACCCGATTCAATGGGAACAACGCGATGATAAGAAAAACTTTGACAAAAAGGTTAAAATCGCAAATAGGAGAAATCAAACTTAAAGCACCGTGGTACGATCCTTTAAGTAAAAAAAAAACCTTCAGTTAATTAAACTCTTAACCGAGTTACCCTTTAAACCTAGTTGGAAAATGGACGTAATAGAAACGAATAAAATTCCAAACAAATATTTTTCTTCATTACATCTTTTTTTTTAAATAAAGAAAGCAATACTCTACAACGACAAATGTTCCTGAATGATGATACTCAAAAAAAAAAATTAATCTGTCCAGAGGAACAGGGAGTTCGGTGAAGACCGGAAGAGCTTGTCCACCACAGGGAGTGTCAGGGACGGGGGAAAACAGCACGACGCATCCGCGGCAGGATGACTGATAACAATGAAGATGAGAGCTGGCGACAGCAACACAGGCAGGGGTAGAACTTATATCCACGAACCAACCCGAGGAGCTAGCGGGCGATCGGATGAGCAGGGAAAGCTAAACGGGACGCAGAGCAAAGTATATATATATATTTGGAAATAAAAAATTTACGATTGTCAAGATAAAACAAAAAAAATCAAAAGAAACAAACAAGATTACTAAAGGCAAATTCCAGAAGAATTCTAAAAGCAAAAAAACGAAAAAAAAACCAGGAACCTCCGACAAACGTTACCTAAAAGGTGAAAAAGGAACACGGACTAATAATAAGTTACATGGGAAGCGTGAAAGAGACAAAAGACATTATTAGGACGAAGGTGACGGACAAAAATAGACGAACAAAGGTTTGCGGACATCACTGGAGGGAAGAACAAAGACTCAAACAAGAACAAGGTCTTGGAAAAAATGATAGCATGAAAAATAAAAAAAAATTAAAATGAAAGAAATTAAAGGTCAAATAGAGCTAGCTGATTAAATTAAAAAAAAAACACATTAAAAATAATGGCAAGAACACAAGAAAAATTTTAAACTAGAGTCCAAAACATTATAATTGGCATTGTATTTAATAAGTAGTCGGAACCTGCTTTGGAAACTTGTGTGGAATACACACGGCACGAAATTTCTGGATTCCTACATGGTCCGGTGAGAGTCGATAGGTTTGAGGCAAGTGCTAACTGAATGCGCCCACGAGAAGATCCGTGGACAAAAGCGTGTTGCGGCGGCAAAGAATATGATGAGTTGTCTAAGATGATGACTGGCAGACGGCAATAAGCTAAACGCTCCCGGTCAGCACTTGCGACGAGGAGAAAACCCGGCTCAAAAGGCAAATGCCGATCATGAACATCACTGTGAGGAGGAGAAAACCCGGTTCGTCGACCGTGATTTCTAACCTAAGCCGCTGTCTTTGTAGAGTAATCCCATGGCGATATATTAATCCTACGCTTAGGAAAGAATGCATAACGGATACTGTTATGAACTAACATAGAACAACTCACATTAGGCTTGTTGGAAGAATGGAAGATGGCATCGTGAACTACTAGGTTAACACACCCGTTGACCGTGGTGGAATTCAGGAAACCATGAGTATAAGTGGAGAAGACAAACGGATAAATATGGCTTTGTGCTACAACTGCAATAGAATAAATCCACTAAGTGCCGACTATTAACTTCGAGGGCATAATCGGTAGGACCATGCGGAGCGCAAATGACTTTCCCGCAAGCCAACGATGAGGCAAAGAAGAGAGGACTCACTCGACTAAGAGCAATTGAGAAGAAAAATTTTTTTTTTCTTTTCAGGGCAAAAAAAAAATAATTTGAATAGCAACAGGACACTAGACACGTAGACTCGTGCTCCGAGAAAAAAAAATAATGCGACGCTCTAAAAGACTAACCCCTGATAACAAAGGCAGATTTAAATACCAACGGTCGCACGCAAAAGTGGAGAGGAAAAAGAAATCGTAGCGCGTAATTTAAACAATCCGTTTAAATACATGTTCTCGAAAAAAAAAAACATTAAAAGATATAAATATTTTTAGAGTAATTCAAACGATATATAATTATTATTACAAAAAAAATATTGAATCTGACGATTCATGCTTTCCCCTCATTAAAATCTTAAAATCTCTAAGAGTTATAATTACGACAAGAACGAAAAGACAATTTCTAGGCATTTATCATTCTGATTCAAGTAAAAGAATCAGCAGTTAGCGGAAGGTGAAAATTTTAAATTCTATCTACCGATCGTTTTTCAAAAAAAAACTTCAAGACAGGCGAAAAACGTCCAAGCCGTATCTAGCTTAGACACTTACTTTGTTTTAGTTCATAAGATATGAGTGAGATAAGAATTGACTCCTTTAGCCGTTAAAATCGGTTTTATAAAGGAATAAAATCCCAAAATCTTAAATTAGTCAAACAATGACCTGACCAGGCCTAATTTAGAGGAAAGTAATTATATATTTCCTCAAATTAAAAGGACCGATACGCGAGGGAAGGTCAACCAAAATATACACCCATATAGGAAATAAAAATCATATCAAAACAACGCGAACCGAACGCGTCTTGTGTACCCTTTAATTACGCAATAGGAGGGGGAACACGGTAACCTCCAAAGAACTAAACAGGAAGCGTAAGAAGAAGAGCCCACACAACAGGGACACCTGGCTCCTACCACAAGTCGACCAATCGGTTCAATTTCTACTGGTAAGAGAAAAAACAGGAGCATCGGCTCATTCCCTTTTTAAAAGGTAATCAACGTCGGATTAGGAAGTGCATCGCGAGGGCCACGACCAGACAATAAGAAAAAAATAGGGCTGATAACGTCCATAAGTTCGTAGCAGTGAGGCTAGCACAAGCAAAATACTTCGATTCACTTACCTTTTCTGAAAAAAAAGAAACGGTACGCTACAACCTCCTCTTGTGATCAAAAAAAAATTTTGACATAAATTTTTTTTCTTTTTATTTCATTAGAATAAATTGATAGTTCAACATGAGTGCACAGAACTTTTACGAGATTGCGACAGATTCACGTAAATTTTAACTGGTCAAACAAATAAGATGAGGTAGACAGGCCAGTGCTCTACAGAATCCCGACTACCGCAACTCTAAATGTAACCAGCCAAAGATTACGCATCGCAAAAAGAAATCCCTTGGCCCCCCAAATATAAAGACACCACTTAAAATTGGTGGCGCCAAACAAACCGTTTGTAAAAAAATCTCGAAAACGAAAAAAGAAAGAATTTTTTTTTTTTTTTTACTTTTCTATAGAACCTGCTTGATTTTTAGGATTGCAACTGCAATTCCAAACCCGCGTATTAGGTTTTCCGCAGTTATAACATCGAAAGCGGACTTCGGATTTGTAGTTCTGTACTCCTAAAGAAGCGGAGGTGAACATCCCCGAGGAGCTTGTGCTGGCTCTTTTCTGTCTGGTCGCTTTCCTTTTTAACAATAATTCCCACTCTGCACATTCCGTGAGCAGATCTTTTTCAGTTCTTATCGTGGAAGGTCTTATTCTTTCGCGTAAATCTTCTTGTGCATTCATTAGTTCGACGCGTATTAATCTGTCTATTGCTAAAGGTTCCGGTAATCCTACGTTCATTTTTCTTAGAGTCGACCAATAGGTAATGAACAATTCATTTTCTTTTTGCTTGTAATTATAGAGTTTTTTTAATTTTAAGGGCCTCCTCGTCACCTGGTCCGAAATGCTCTAAAAGGATTCCTTTCGCAGTTCGCCAATCAGATGCTTCAGTAACGAGTTTGCTAACCCAAAATGACTTGTGTGGGGTAACCAATCGGATAAAAATATCCTTAAGTATTCGTTCAAGAATATTATAGATTCTCGCGAGATGCTCAAAATCTTGAATATATAAACTAATATCCATTCCACTGGCAAACATCGGCAAGTTGATTTTATTTAAGAATTTGTCCATATCTAAGTGTCGGCCTGTAGCTAATTCGGTCAGAACTCTAGTCTGCGCTTGCAATGCGTTTGTAATTTCTCCCACTAAATCTTGTTCCGGTTGATACACATGCTGAGACAAATCTTGATTTATAAAAGCTTCTACATCTAGTTCTCTCCACCTTACATCCAGTAGGTAATAGGGGAATTTCCACATTGGCCCTAAACCCCGTAAGTGCTGCCTCGATTGCAGCAAGCAAGGCCAGCTTAGCTAAAGTCGCGTCCACCCCTAACCGGGGAGCGAAGGCTCTCAGGGAAGCTTCTTTTACTAAGATCGTAGGGAACCTTTGTTTCAAAAGGGTGGATATGAGCAAATCTTTTTGGGTTTTCTCCATCACTAAAAGAAGAAAAAGTAAGACAATGAGTTAAGAAAACAAACAAATATTTGTCTGGAAAAAAACGTACTGTAACGTGCTAGAAATTAGTACTGCAATTTCCCACACGTTCAGCCAAACTAAAAGAGAAACCTCTACCTCAACATAAAAGCCCCCCTTTCCTTTGTTAAGCTAGTAAGTATACCCAACCCTTTAAAGGATAAACCACATTAAGATCAAGGAAAGAAACTCCTTCTGGGTACCCGATTCAATGGGAACAACGCGGTGATAAGAAAAACTTTGACACAAAGGTTAAAATCGCAAATAGGAGAAACCAAACTTAAAGCACCGTGGTACGATCCTTTAACTAAAAAAAAAACCTTAAGGTCATTAAACTCTTAACCGAGTTACCCTTTAAACCTAGTTGGAAAATGGACGTAAAAGAAACGAATAAAATTCCAAACAAATATTTTTCTTTATTACATCTTTTTTTTTAATAAAGAAAGCAATGCTCTACAACGACAAATGGTCCCGAATGATGATACTCAAACAAAAATTAATCTGTCCAGAGAAACAGGGAGTTCGGTGAAGACCAGAAGAGCTTGTCTACCACAGGGAGAGTCACGACGGGGCAAACTGCACGACGCATTGGCGGCAAAGTGACTGAAAACCAATGAAGAAGAGAGCTGGCGACAGCTACACAGGCAAGGGGTAGAACTTATATCCACGAACCAATCCGAGGAGCTAGCGGGCGATCGGATGAGCAGGGAAAGCTAGGTAAACGGGACACAGAGCAAAGCATATATATATTTGGAAATAAAAAATTTTTGATTGACAAGATAAAACAAAAAAAATCAAAAGAAAACAAACAAGATTACTAAAGGATATTCCAGACGAATTCTAAAAGCAAAAAACGAAAACAAGAAACAGGAACTCCGACAAACGTACCTAAGCGTGTAAGAGTGTGAGCGTGAAAGCGTGAAAGAGTGAAAGTGTGGAAGCGTGAAAGAGACAAAAGAGATTATTAGGACGAAGGTGACGGACAAAAATAAACGAACAAAGGTTGCGAATGTCACTGGAGGGAAGAACAATGACTCAAACAAAAACGAAAACCTGGAAAAAAACGAAAGCATGAAAAATAAAAATAAATTAAAATGAAAGAAATTAAAGGTCAAATAGAGGTAGCTGATTAAATTTAAAAAAAAACATCAAAAAATAATTGCAAGAACACAAGAAAAATTTTAAACTAGAGTCCAAAACATTAAAATTGGCATTGTATTCAATAAGTAGTCGGAACCTGGAATACACACGGCACGAAATATCTGGATTCCTACGTGGTCCAGGTTTGAGGCAAGCGCTAACTGAATGCGCCCACACGAAGATCCGTGGACAAAAGCGTGTTGCAGCGGCAAAGAATATGATGAGCTGTCTAAGATGATGACTGGCAGACGACAATAAGCTAAACGCTCCCTGTCAGCACTTGCGATAAGGAGAAAACCCGGTTCAAAAGGCAAATGCCGATCATGAACATCACTGCGAGAGGAGAAAACCCGGCTCGTCGACGGTGTTTATAAGTCTATGCCGATGTCTTTGTAGAGAAATCCCATGGCGATATATTCATCCTACGGTTTGGAAAGAATGCATAACGGATACTGTTATGAACTAATATAGAACAACTCACATTAGGCTTGTCGGAAAAATGGAAGATGGCATCGTGAACTACTAGGTTAACACACCCATTGACCGTGGTGGAATTCAGGAAACCATGAGTATAAGTGGAGAAGACAAACGGATAACTATGGCTATGTGCTACAACTGCAGTAGAACAAATCCACTAAGTCCTGACTATTAACTTCGAGGGTATAATCGGTAGGAGTGCAAATGACTTTCCCGCAAGCCAACGATGAGGCAAAGAGAGCACTCACTCGACTAAGAACAACTGAGAAGAAAATTTTTTTTTTCTTTTCAAGGGAAAAAAAATAATTTAAATATCAACAGGAAACGAGACACGTAGACTCGTGCTCCGAGAAAAAAAAATAATGCGGCGCTCTAAAAGACCAACCCCACATAACAAAGATAGATTTAAATAACAACAGTCGCACGTAAAAGTGGAGAGGAAAAAGAAATCGTAGCGTGCAATTTAAACAATCCGTTTAAATACATGTTCTCGAAAAAAAAAACATTAAAAGATATAAATATTTTTAGAGTAATTCAAACGATATATAATTATTATTACCAAAAAAATATTGAATCTGAAGATTCATGCTTTCCCCTCATTAAAATCTTAAAATCTCTAAGTTACAATTACGATAAGAACGAAAAGACAATTTCTAGGCATTTATCATTCTGATTCAAGTGAAAGAATCAACAGTTAGCGGAACGTGAAAATTTTAAATTCTATCTACCGATCGTTTTTCAAAAAAAAACTTCAAGACAGGCGAAAAACGTCCAAGCCGAGGTTAAAAAAGACACTTACTTTGTTTTAGTTCATAAGATATGAGTGAGATAAGAATTGACTCCTTTAGCCGCTAAAAATCGGTTTTATAAAGGAATAAAATCCCAAAATCTTAAATTAGTCAAATAATGACCTGGCCTGGTCTAATTTAGAGGAAAGTAATTATATATTTCCTCAAATTAAAAGGAGCGATACGCAAGGGAAGGTCAACCAAAATATACACCCATATAAGAAAAAAAAAATCATACGAAAACAACGCAAACCGAACCCGTCTTGTGTACCCTTTAATTGCGCATTAGGAGGGGGAACACGGTATCCTCTAAAGAACTAAACAGGAATCGTAAGAAAAACTTAGCCGACAACAGCGACACCTGGCTCCTACCACAAGTCGACCAATCGGTTCAATTTCTACTGGTAAGAGAAAAAACAGGAGCATCGGCTCACTCCCTTTTTAAAAGGTAAACAACGTCGGATTAGTAAGTGCATCGCGAGGGCCACGACCAGACAATAAGAAAAAAATAGGGCTGATAACGTCCGTAAGTTCGTAGCAGTGAGGCTAGGACAAGCAAAATACTTCGATTCACTTCCTGTTCTGAAAAAAAAGAAACAGTACGCTACAGCCTCTATAAGTTAATTAACTTTTTGATCATTCTGTATTCACTCATATTTTTTTTCTTATCTTCTCATTCAGCCAAAAGCAATTTGAAATTGTCTTCTTAGCTCTACATGAACAGTGTTTTTGGCTGCTTGTTTTCGTGAATCTATTGGGAATTTTCTTTAAAGCTATCGCCTGAATTAATTTTTATGGTATTTTCCCAGCTTTTTTTATTATGCCTGTGTAGTCACTAATTTGCTCCTTAACTATCATTCTAAATTTTTATTTACTCGTACTTTTTCACATTTTATAAGAATTTGTTTTATGTAAACATTGCCCTTGTTGAGAAAATTAATTCCAAGCTGCATTTTGTATTAATGTAATTTCATTTGCCTTTGCATTAACTATGTACGCAATTTGTAAGCCATAATACAGAAAATGGGAATTTCATCAGATTTTTCTTTAGTTACAATATTGCTTTTCTTCAATGCATATCAATTCTTTGTAAAAAGACGGATGTTTAGACAATAAAAGCCAGAAACTCTCAAAACTGATGTGAGGAAATTTGGTTTCTGAAATGTGAATCTGAGTCAATAAAAATTATTCAGTGTTCCTTTAAATAGAAGACAGATGTTGTTCCATAGTAATATCTAATGCATATTCACGGAGATTTTAAAGTTTCATAGTGACTCATCATATATAAGAGCACTCTTGAATGTAATTCAATATACTTTGTCTTAATTCTTAGTAGCTGTTTTAAAGTATGAATATCTTTATGTCATAGTAATGTTAAAATAATTCTGAATGCCATTAATTATATAAAAATCGTTATACCAACTGTTTAATGAAAGGGATAAGGAAAAAAATTTTACAATTATTTTATTTTTTATCTCCCTTTGTAAATTTTGTACCAACTAGCACTGGCCCTAATCAGATTCAGCCAATGGTTACGCTACCTGTGTAGTGTTCGTCCCAGAGTAAGGGGTGCTGCTTAGAAGGTCGTGAGTGAACGAGGCATATACTGAAAATTGCGAGTTGTAAACACAAACATTTAATAATCAAAATGTGTCAATAATTTACATGAAATTATAGCGCTAACAGGTAATTGTAATACAAACGAAAATCAAATTAAAGAAAGCAAAGTCAAAGATTCTTTGAGTAAGTACTTACTCCATACAGCCATATAATATTGAATATTAATGTAAATTAACAAAACACATAAATGTTCACCATCTTTGTACATGTCTCATAAAAGACATTAAAAATAGCAGTGTGATTGGCATCATGCAAACATTTGCACATTTTTTTAAGAACGAAACACATCCTCTCAAGCCAAGTCGCTTTTCTGCATTGCTTTAACAATATACACAGTGGCCATTCATAAAACAAAATATATTCATAGAAGGCTGCAAGATGTGCCGCATCTTCATGAAACTCAAGGCTGATGGCCTTACTTCGGTGTCGATGCTCGATGGCCAGCAAGAGATGGCACAAGAAGGTTGAAGTGGATTTATTAGTCGGCAAGGGCAACCATTTTTACAGCAACTGTCAAAATTTTAGATGTCGAGTGTCAACAGTTGTTGTTTAAGAGTGTGTTTTGTGCAACCAGTCAGGTGGTTTCGTAAAAATGGATAAAATCGAATTTCGTGCAGTGGATGGCTGGGAAAACGGCCATGGAAATTCGAAATATTTTGCTAGAGATTCATGACGGATCTACTCCATAATTTTCGACCATAAGCTTCTGGGTGAGCGAGTTCAAACGTGGTCGCACAAGCGCAAGTGACGAATCACGCAGTGGACGCCCAAAAACCGCTACCACCGATGAAATGGTAGACAAGATTCATGATGTCGTGTTAGCCGATCGTCGATTGAAGCTGAAAGAGATAGCAGAGACAACCGTCAACTCAGAAGATCGCGTTAGCCATATCCTACACGAAATTTTGGGAATGAATAAGCTTTACGCGCGATGGGTACCGTGTTTGCTCACGCCGGAGCAAAGACGAAAACGGGTGACCATTTCGGAGTGTCTGGCCAGGATTCAACTCAATCCAAGGGATTTCTTCATGCGTTTCGTAACCCTGGATGAGACTTGGATCCACCAAAACACACTGGAGACCAAGGAACAGTCGAAGCAGTGCACTTTTCCGGGCGAATCAGCTCCGAAGAAGCAAAGACCTTTCCATCGGCCGGTAAGGTCATGGCGACCATTTTTGGAGATTCCCAAGGTGTGATCCTCATCGACTATCTGCAGACGGAAAGAACGATCACGGGGTAATACTACAGCAATTTATTGACCCAATTCGATTCAGTATTGAAGGAGAAACGGCCTTGTTTGCAGCGGAAAAAAGTTCTGTTTCACCACGACAATGCATCAGCTTATTCATCCTACATCGTCGTGTCCAAACTGAATAAGTTGCCCTACGAATTAGTCTCTTATCTTCCACATTCACCGGGCATAGCCCCCAGTAACTTTTTCCAATTCCCAAACCTGAAAAAAATCGCTAGCAGGAAAGAGATTTGCCTCAAATAAGGGGGCCTTCGCCGCTACAGATGGCTATTTTGCAGACCTGGAAACATCCTACTTTTTCCGACGGCTTAAAGAGACTGGAGCACCGTTTGAAAAAGTGTATTGATCTTCGAGGAGACTACATCGAAAAATAAAAATAAAAAACCACACCATTACCGTGTTTTTCTTGTCGATTCCGGAAACTTTTCAGGTCGCCCTCGTACAGTATCCTTGTATGACTTTGGAGCCCAAACCATCAGCACCTTTTTTGTGGACCAGCAGCATACTTTTGCAAAAACACTGGATCATAGCCTTTCTGCTAGACTTCCGCTCGGGTTAGCCTTTTGCAAAGAATCGGTCCATGGCGATTTCTAACAGACTGACGAAGTCAGCGACCTTTTTTTTGGGAGCTACACCATATCGTGCAGCTCCTTCAGAATAATGACCTTCCCGAATATTTGTAGGAGTCTGGCTTTCAGCACCACGTACTCCTTAACATCAAATAATTCGAATTCCACCCGGTTCTTGGCTGAGGAACCTTTAAGCTTCACTTTAGTGATGGTCAGCTTTACCTGGTTCATCCACGACGTGGCCGTCTCAATGCTCTCAATGATGCTGAGGATCCCCGTAATGCTTATTTCGCTCCATCCCCAGAAAACATAGAGACGCTGCCCGCATAGCCCGACAACAACGGCCAAATACTGGCTTCATATTCCCCATCCCCAGGCATCCCTATCCTGAGGTTAGGACTTCCTTAACCAACGCTTTATGCTACTTTACTAACTCATAACGTTCGGTTTAAAATTCCCCTCGAGAATCGAAAATCCGGAATTGGCAGATAAGCAATCCCTGTTCAAGCAGCAATTATGTACCAAATCATGCAGGCCCTGATCGGATTCAGTCAACAGACAGGCTGCCTGCATGGTGTTGGTCCCAGAGTAAGGTGGGCTGCTTAGAAGGTCGCGAGTGAACGAGGTGTACACCGAAAATTGCGAGTTATAAACTCAAATATTTAATGATAAAAATATATCAATGATTTACATGAAATTATGGGGTCCCAGGTAATTGAAATAAAAACCAAAATCTAATTAAAGAAAGCAAAGTTAAGGATTCTGTGAGGAAGTAATTACTCCACACAGTCAAACAATATTGAATATTATTTTAAAAGAACATCGGAGCTCATGCTCCAATTACGGCATTTGCATATATGTTCTTCCCTGGACTGCCTCCATAAACAGCTTGCCTCCAAGTCATCACACTATCAACAATGTTACACCAGGCAACTCAAAACCCTAGTTCCCAGGCTGTTTCATCGGCCCAAATTATCTGTTTCACTGTAACATTCAGAAGACGTCTCCCTTTTGGTTTTACGGAAGAGGGCTGTATAACTTCAACATCGCTTACTACAACTACTGCTAACCAAACATCTCTACCGCACTTCAGCTGCTAATTTTCCCCTAATACGGCTGTACAATGACAATGGTTGACCAACGACATCTATAAGCCCCTACAAAGCAAATTGTAAGGCGTCTCTATGGCATTCCTCTTGCCTCAAGAAATCATGCGGCAGATCCAGGGTATCAGCTACAATGCTCGGCCTCATAAAAGAGGGCAGGCCTTTGCCTGCAGCCAGCTTAGTTCTACCAATCACTGACTAATTGTTCTACGTAATATTTTCACAACTTATCAGAGTCTTAACCTTGGTTTTCCCTGTGTGACTGTATTCAGAATGCAAATTACAATCATTGTCGGTGCATCATCCTATCTCCGACAAATATGACAAAATGATATTGTACTTAGAGCAGGACTGATATTTATCAGTCCATCGCAACACATGCACAAACGTATCAGCGAAAATAAAAGAAACATTCTCAACGCCAGTTTTTAATCATAAACTCTGCAATGTTTGGGGCAAAGAACTCGTAAAACAAGAATAAAGTTCCACCTCACCGTCAATGAAATTCACTATCCTATGGCACAAAGAACATCCAAGGCAAACACAACGCCCACATTGAACGTCTGGCGACATGCAATACCTGCTCATCTTGGTCGACTGTATAATTCTTTTATCATCACCAGCAAACAGGCAAACTACTAAAATGTGTACTAGCTTATAACAGAACATATTAATGTTCACCATCTTTGTATATGTATCGTAAAAAAGAACACATTAAAAAATGGCAGTGTGATTGGCGTCGTGCAAACAGTCGCGCATTTTTTAGAGACGAAATAATCCTGTCAATGACAAGTCGCTTTTCTGCACTGCTTTAACAATATACACAGCAGCCATCCATAAAAACAAAACATATTCAAAACCCTTGCATCCTTCCCATGAATTTCTCATCGCAAGAATGCAATGGTCTGTTCCCAACTTATTGTTGCCGAACTAACAACTCAACAATTAAACTTAATACAAAAATATTTATGATAAATTTACAAACACAGAAAATAATTAAAATAAAATAAATTTATACAAAATTCGGTAAAAGTTCAGAGTAACGTTCCCTAATAATCACGCCAATTTCTGACCATTAACCTCCTGTAATCTACCGGGAGGAAACCAACTGCCCCCTGTAACCAAACAGGTTGGGGTATATATCATTAATTTGCCCCCGGAGGGGGACGTCATAGACAGAACGCCGAAGGCGTTCGAGTAACGGAAAACAGTGACCCGCAAGGCGCGCAGGGCCGAGAGTGGGACTGGCATGCGAGTAACGGAAATCAAATACTATTTATTAGAAACAAATGATCATACACATCCATGAAGAAAAAAACAAGCCCCATAGAAGAAACTGAAGCTGGCTATGGAGATCAGATGAAGAGAAGCCGGCCACGCTTCATCGCATTTTTCGAAATAGTGTGAATTTTCACGAAATGGCCAACAAAAGGTTAATGTAGTTGCATTGGAATAGATGCATTAAATCGAAAATGTCTTTGCTAGCAAGATAGCCACTGCTCTAAAAGATATCCTAGCATCCTGGTAGAGCAAACAATAACGAGTGAATATGGGTATCCAAAGTATCCATCGAAGTTCACCACATTAGGACGTAATCATTTGTTCACCTCTAAAGTATGATTACGTTGGCAAGAAATTATTTAGGTTACGGACGTCATTCGCGTTGAATTTTGGAATTGTTGAATATTTAGATGAAGAAATGGTTTTTTTAAAGTCAATTTTTATGATTTCATATTTTAATCGGTTATTAGCAAGTTTAGAATAAGTCCATCTCCAATAATGAAGGATACATTTTTTTTAAACAAGGACATTTATCATAAACATTTTAAATTATTATATCTCCTCTTCGCATCGGGTGGGTGTGGTAAAGCAAAGCCATAGTTAGAGAGCACCATGTATTGGGAGCATTTTAAAAGAATTATATTTGGTTTTTCAATATCATTTTTACTGTATCAGTTCTAACCTTTTTTCATGAGTTCATTTTCACAGTTTATTCACATTAAGATATTGCAAAATTTCATCAAAAAAGAAGCCCGAGCAACGCCGGGATATCAGCTAGTAACTCATAACCTTAACTGGAACTTACGAGACAAGGACTGTTCTCCAGACAACACAATCTATCCAGTAATATACTCATACCGCTTTACTTCACATTGATACACTCAACTATATTTTACGGTATAGTTTTTGTGGGGGTCAACCATATCTTATAACCTTACATGACTTTTAAGGCTTCAAAACCGATTTTTGAGAGTACAGGCTAAAACTCCGAAAAACCTTCCTTTTTCACATTTATTTCCATCTTTTCGCATCTTTACAATGTATCAGATTTATCAGTTTCAACTAGGCTCTTTTATATATAAAATTGTAAACGGGATTCTAAAGATATCCTCTGCTTTTGAAATCAGAATTAACAGTAATAACTATGCATATGCCAGTAAACAAGCTGGGAATATCTGCCTTCACTTTGAAAAGCTCGAGTATCGTCACAGGAGCATATCGTATAGCGGCTTAAAGTTCTGGTTGTTACTACAAATAGAAATTCGCATACAGCCTACATACAGTGTTTTCAGAATGTTGTTAAAGCACTTCATTTCATTGCAATCTAGTCGCTAAATAATATTTCTGGCAACAAACACCAACTATGCCCCTAAATTAATACATACAAACTATTATTATAATATTAAGAGATGGCCAACTAAGTAGGTAAGTAATGTTATCAATTTATTGTTTAAAAATACCATACTCAATATTACTAAAATTACAACCGTATTCATATTATTAATTAAAATCCAGACATATCATCAACATGGTTTACAGTTTTATATTTTTCACTTAAAAATTTACCACTCGGGTCATACTATTGTTCTTTTTTATATCAAGTACGAGTTTCTAGATAAATTTATGATGAGAAATATAAATTTATTAACCGCTTTTACAGTAAAATCCCGTTACAACGTACTTCAACGGAACTGAAAATTTGTACGTTATTCCGAGGTGTACATTATTCTGAAACTGCGGGGGGGGGGGGGAGGCCATGAAAAATGCATATATTCATAGAAAAACATAAGAATACATGAAGTGTAGCATTTTATTTTATTCAATACAAATACACAATAGCATATATGTAGTATTACATTAATTTTTAAATCGTATTACATTAAATACGATTTGTAATCTTCCTGCGAATTCTTGAAATGATGCTCAGACTTACACGGTTATAAAATATTCACTGACTTTTCCCGTTTACATAACATTCCCTTACCTTTCCCGATCTCTAGTCACCACGTTACGTGCACATTTACTTAAATCTAAAATTAAAAGAAACAAACACATGACCTTACTTTATTCAGGATATGCAATCGTCCGTCAAGTGAAGCTTTTTAATCTAATTGCCGCACAAATTGGATCCCGACTGAGTAGCATGCCGACAATCGAAACTGGGCGGCAATACACTTCCACCGATGGGCGGTTCCAGGCACACACTCCAACGCGGCTGTTTCAGACCACGTGCGTCGTCAGGCCCGCGCCCCAGAGAGCCCCGGTGCGCCACACGGCCCCACCGTGCTCCCAGGTGCACAACCGTGCTAAGGGAGACTTAGGCCCGTTCCCTCACTCCTTTGCCGGGCCATCCAGCGCACATTGCTAGCTTTGTTCACCTGTAATGTAGCAAGAATAATACACGTCCACCGATGGGTGGTTCCACGCACACGCTCCAACGCGGCTGTTTCAGACCACGTGCATCGTCTGGCCCGCGCCCCAGACAGCCCCAGTGCGCCACTCGGTGCTAGCGGGCGCACAAACAACCGTGCTAAGGGAGACTCACTCCTTTGCCGGGCCATCCAGCGCACATCGCGGGGCTACCAACAGCCCGTTCTAGCTTTGTTCACCTGTATTTTAGCAAGTGTGTTTAAGTAAGTTAGTTTACAAAATATATTATATTTATTTATTTAACAAAATTTATAGGTTAAAAAGCGCTGTCAGAGTCCGTTTGTTCATCCTCCTGTGTTTCTTCCTCCGCTTCGCTTATGGTGGAAGCTTCGTCAGATGGAGTGACGCTTTCCGACGGTGCTATATTCAAAAAACTGTTCACCTTGCAGTAGGCACTTTGATAAAAGCTTGCATTCCCTGCTTGATAGTGCTGGGCAGCAGTGGACCTGAAATGATTCAGGTACCGGTGAATGAACGCCCCCGGCGAACCAGACATGACGCTTAGCGAATTCAGAATTCTTCGGGAGTCATGGGCTCCGACCACTGTAGCCCACGGTAGCTCGGTACCGACCACGGTAGCTCGTGCTTTGCCTGAAGCACTGTCAGCTGGCGCCCTTCCACGGTCCGTTTCACCTGGCGCCCTTCCGAATTGAACACAAGGGTCTCCGTCGGTCTGTCTCCTTCCCGGCGAAACCATTCCAGATCGTCACCGAGTAATCCCTCAATCACGATCGCACTGGCTCCCTGCTTTTCGGTTTTGTGATGCCGGACAAGTGCAACTCTTGTTCCGCTCACCGTTTTTGCCATCTGCTACTCTTGTATGGTTAAATTGCAAAGAACATTGGGCCTGTTGCCCTGGACGAGTGACACACACGCGGCACAGAAGCTGATAAGATAGTTCCGCTGTTTTGGTCTGACGAACGCATTCGACAACAGGCTCTTCACAGTGGCCGCCACTTCTGGGCTTCTCATTGCCGCAGTAAGGTCGTGTTTCGCTTTCTGCTCGTCGACCTCACCACTGATGGTCTGATAAAGATGATCCTGCATCTTGTCTCGACCCCTGTGGACAGAGGCTCTGTCTCTGAGTTTCAAACTGCTCGATTTTCAAGTGGAAATTCGGGTCAGACAGGCCCTCGTTCCTCTGTAGTTGGGCGGCTAAGCACTCCGTGAAAGCAGTCAAGTATTTCTTTAGGGTCTGCGGGTGAATCTTTCGTTCTTCCTCAGACATCTTGACACTGTCTTCGACCGAGCGTATGTCAATTAGGGGGATCCAGTTGGTAGGTCCACCCAGAGTGGGTTCTAACTTTTGCCCCGCCATCTGATTATGCTTCTGGCCAAGCCAACTTTGGCCTTCCAGTACTTGCTCGTATCCTCGATGTGTTCAGAATACAAGTCGAAGAAACGCTCTTCGGGCTTGCTCGGTTGAATGACTTTCCCACTTTTCAGTGTTTTGCTATGAAACGAATACGCCAAGCGTGGGACAGCAGACCCCGAGCTTTCGTTCTGATCGTCCTCAGACGAGCTGCTGCTTTCCTCATCAGTGGAAGGTGCCGATCTATTCAACGTCGGTGACATTGTCGCCTGCCCTTCAGCCGTATCTTTGGGATGCTTTGCTGGCAGTTTTAATAAATTATCGTCTAAGGCTTTCTGGCCCAAACACATCAGTTCCCTTTTCTGTTCAAGGATGAGCTGTCTGCGATGCTCGGGGAGTGAATTTTATGTGCTCGTACGAGATGCTGGTTCGCGCGCTCGTAATTGCTCGACCTCCACTCGCAGCCCTCGATGGGGCATTTTAGCTTCGTTTTCGCTACTTCTTCAGACATTTTATCTAGTATAGGACACCAGTTCTTGCTTTAGAATCTCTCTCTCTCTCTCTCTCTCTCTCTCTCTCTCTCTCCCTCTCGATTTTCATTGGAACACGCCGCAGCGGGCATCAAGTAGGAATTACGACCTTTCTATTTCGTTTGTATCAGTTAGGGTAAGTCAACTCCTCGTAACCAATCGTAACCCGATCGTTATCGGCCCGGGACAGTTCGGCGAACCAGCATGATGACCGGCCAGGGTTAAAGTGGTGTTAAGTTACCCCGGCCTTGGGCTAGGGGCTCATTAAGCTTCCCCGCCAACTCGCCGCACTTGAAAACGATTAGGATTCAACGGGTCGGACAAGGGAAAATGGACGGACAGGCAGGGAGGGTGATTTCCACTGGCTGATGTGCTCTCGCACGTAGGGTCACGAATGATAGGTCATAAGTGGGAATCTGGTGTTCAGGGCTAGGACGCAAATGTAGGGCCAGAACAAAAAGGTCTTTCAAGTAGGGGTAACTAACACGGCTCATCTGTCGTTCGAAATCCCCCATGGGGGAAACGCGGATCCCGGTTAGGTTAGTAATAATGCCTCATCTCAACACTTGCTCTCCACGTCCCTACCTACATATATAGTGCCGGACCATCTACATTTGTTTCCAACAGAAAAGTAGGCAGTCACGAGTGCGAACTGCCTCCGCTCTGCCATGCCAATGTCGACGCATCATGTCCGGCAATCATTTCCCATCACTGGTAAAACAAAAAAAAATAGCATGTTCATTTTTGGACTGTTGACGTACGAAATTTTTTCCTAGGGAGACCCTCCAACGCACGTCTATCGAGACTCCCGCGCAAGTCTACGAACACTCTACACTTAAGCAAAGACTTTTTTGGTGGCATTAAGGCACTCTTCTTCGATCTCCGTTTCCTAGCAAACGACCGACTTTTGCTCGCTGGCATTACCTAGAAAGCCGTACCTAATGAGCTCTGTTCACTAGCAAATGGCCAAAAAGAGAGAAAAAAAGCCCCGTTTTAAGGGATTTCTAGAACCAACCATAGCAAACGGCATTAAGAAATCCCTCTTTAATGAGCTCTGTTCACTAGCAAATGGCAAAAAAGAGAGAAAGAAAGCCCCGTTTTAAGAGATTTCTTAAACGAACCATAGCATTAAGAAAGTCGCATTATTAAATCCCTCTTTAATGAGCTCTGTTCACTAGCTAATGGCAGTTCACATCTTTCGGATCCCAACGTATGCGCTCTGGCTCCACCTCGCCGACACGAGTGGCTAAGACGGACCGGCAGTGTGCCGCCGAGCTCCACCGTGGGGTATAGCACCCGCGAATGGTAGAAGAGCTTCGCTCACCCGGACGGTTCCTGCCTCGGTCAGTGCGAAGCCTGACCTTCACTCTCATTGTGCCTTACGGTTTCGTAATGCTTTGCGAGTATCCCTTCGACTCGCGCACGTGTTAGCCTCCTTGGTCCGTGTTTCAAGACGGGTCGGGTGGGCGACCGACCTACTCACCGCTAACCTTAAGCGCCGCCATGAAAGCACCAACGCCCGACCACAAGTGAGTCAACAGAAGACCGAAAAACCACACGAGTGGCGATCGGTTCATGGCAGCTCGACCTGGCAATGCGGAGCATCGACTGCGGGCATGCAAGGCCTCAGTGGGTAGCGGCCAAAAGCATGGACTGGCTGTAAGCACCATCCGACGTTTTTTTCCTCAAAGAGGAAAGAGCATGCCGGCAGAGAGTACATACCCATTGCCCTGCCCCCAAGACCGCCTTTCTTACGAGCAACCCAACCTGTCACGGCGTCCTACTGAGGGGGAAATGCACTTGCCCGATGCCGGCTAGCCATCGGACGTATGGCTCCCCTCAGGTCTCCATACATCGCGACAGCCGTCGACCCACAGACAGATTGAATCCCCCCGTTCGACCTTCGAGGGCCCACCCGTTTGCCTCCGAGCGATTTCACGTACTCTTGAACTCTCTCTTCAAAGTTCTTTGCAACTTTCCCTCACGGTACTTGTTTGCTATCGTGGAAATATTTAGCCTTTGGTGGAGTTTACCACCCACTTAGGGCTGCACTCCCAAGCAACTCGACTCCAGGGAGAGAGCCGTCCGGCAGACACAAAGAGAAGCCAAACGGGCTTTGCACCCGCCATGGGCAGTGGCCCTGGTTAGTGGAACTTAGGCTTCCACGATCTGCCGGGAGAAGCTCCTCCCAAACGCCACATTGCCCGTCGTCCGCTACAGATGAGGGCTTTGGCGCTGGGCTCTTCCCCGTTCACTGGGCTCTTCCCCGTAACTAGGGGAATCCTCGTTAGTTTCTTTAGCATCGCTTACTTATATGCTTAAATTCAGCGGGTTATCTCGTCTGATCTGAGGTCGAGTTGATTTCTAGTGACGGTATGCACGCAAGAGGCTGCCTCCTTTTCCCTTGCCCCCAAAACCCCACGCCCTTCAGACTGCACAACTAAGTGTGCAAACAGGGGTTCAAGAAGCAAAGAGATGACAAGAGGACCACAGACGGACTAAGAGTCAGGCCGAAGCGCTCTCTCTCTCTGGAGCCTTGCTATCGTCTACTTTTCCGCGGCACTCAAGCACTCTCTATCCACGTGCCAGCCACCAATTTTCAGGCTTTGAACCTTCAATACACTTTTATTTCTAGCCGGAGGCATTTTTCCCTACGTGAGGAAAGACGTTCTCCAGCGAGACGCAGGGCCTTTCTTGCAAGCATGTCAGGCCCGCGAGTACAAAGAGGCTTCAAACGTTTAATATATTTCTAGCTGGAGGCGTTTTCTCTCCTCCGTGAGGACAGGCAACGTTCTCCAGCGAGACGCAGGGCATTACTGGCAAGCATGTCAGACCCGCGAGTACGATTTTACCGACCCTCTGACAGGCATGGCCCCGGGAGAAACCCGAGGCCGCAATGTGCGTTCGAAACGTCGATGTTCAATGTGTCCTGCAATTCACATTACTTCACGCAGTTGACTGCGTTCTTCATCGACCCATGAGCCGAGTATTAAACAATCTTGTTCGTTCATTCGTTCACGAGCAGTCCATTGCTGTAGACGCATCTACAAGCTGACATGGACCCTCAAACGACCTAGATTCTGGTCTAGGTTAGCAGGATTCCAACCGGCCACGGGAATCCTCTCGGTTGGCAGATTTAAAGATTTTTAACCGAGGTTTGAGAAAGGGTGCCGGGTGGCTCTGTCGTCGTGCTTCCGCGCAGTAGAAACCAACAAAGTGCCCCAAGGAAGATAACGACTGCGTCCCACAGTCCTCCACTAGACGCTTTTCTGAAGCGTTCGTAAACACTGGGCGCTTATCAAAAGTGGCTGGGACGTGAGCAGGCGCCCTTTCGTTTGTGGCGGTGACTTCTGCAGAACTGCAACCGAAGCTCTTTAAACCTCTCCCCCTACTGGCTGGCACGCCAAGGCGAACTGCTTCGCCGTGCCAATTTCGAGCGACCAGTAGGGCATAGCCCCGTGACTGTCCCACCAAACGTGAAAATCTCGCGGGGAAGGCAGGTGTAGCTTTCAGAATCTACGTGTGAAAGCCCTTCGCCCACCTTCTCCCACAGACAAGTAACGAGACGGTACCTCTGCGTCAGTCGCTAGCAGGGTACACTCACGCTATGGGAAAACTGGCAGTCATCCCCACACGCTTTCGCAGGACGTTGCGAAGTTGCGCGTGCATGGCCAGAACGATGCTGTCATCGGGATAGGTATCTGTGCTTAAAGATAAAAAAGAAATCTAGGGAGGAGAGCAGCTGGCTCGAGAGCCATCTCGCAAACCCATGCCAACCCAGAAACAAGGGCCAACGCAGCTGTCGGCAGCCAAGCCTTACCAGGACCCTTTTAGGGTGCCGGTGGCTGCCACTTGGCATCGCCGTTCTTTTCGTTCCATCTCGCTCGGACCAGAGAGCGTGTGGCAGGGCCCAACCATCGCCCCAAGAACAGATGCTCTGCCTTCTTGTTCATCCGAGCTTTCTCCCACACGGCCGTGCAAGCCGTTCGGTACAGACGAAAGCATCGATCGAGACAAGTCATCAGAGCTTCTGGTTGGAATTGGCTGTCTCCTCGACCTGTCGCAGTCTACAGACACGATCTCCGTCTCATGACTGCCACCAGACTCCCAACAGGACGTCGGGATTCGTTGCCTGGTCTTCAGTGGGGGGAAAACTACTACGCAGTACGTACTTTACTGTTAGCCCGCTTTACCGCGACTGTCAGAAGCAGTCGTTCTACGGGTTCGAGTACAGACGTGCGACTCGTTGCGAGTTTTAAAAAAAAATGATCCTACGATAATGATCCTTCCGCAGGTTCACCTACAGAAACCTTGTTACGACTTTTACTTCCTCTAAACGGTCAAGTTCGGTCATCTTCCCGGCAGGCCACCGCGACCAGCAGCGGACCCGCCAGTCCGAAGACCTCACTAGATCATTCGAAGACCTCACTAGATCATTCGCGAGGGGCGGTGTGTACAAAGGGCAGGGACGTAATCAACGCGAGCTTAGGACTCGCGCTTACTGGAAATTCCTCGTTCACAGGGGTTAATTCCAAACCCCAATTCTTATCACAAAGGAGGTTCAACGGGTTACCTGCTCCTTCCAGAGTGGGGAAAGCACACGCTGATTCCTTCAGTGTAACGCGCGTGCGGCCCCGGACATCTAAGGGCATCACAGACCTGTTATTGCTCAATCTCGTGCGGCTGAGCACCGCTTGTCCCTCTAAGAAGCGATCGTCCGACCCAGGCAAAGCCCGTTCCCCTGCCTCCCTCCTTCCCCCAACTCCATCCATCGAGTTTTTTAAGAGGCGCCGGCACCCCGAGATCGGACGTCTATTTAGCAAGCTAGAGTCTCGTTCGTTATCGGATTTAACCAGACAAATCGCTCAACCAAGAACGGCCATGCACCACCACCCACCGAATCAAGAAAGAGCTCTCAATCTGTCAATCGTTTCGGTGTCTGGGCCAGGTGAGTTTTCCCATGTTGAGTCAAATTAAACTGCAGGCTCCACTCCTGGTGGTGCCCTTCCGTCAATTCCTTTAAGTTTCCGCTTTGCAACCATACTTCCCCCGGAACCCAAACACTTTGGTTTCCCGGAAGCTGCCCGCCGAGTCATCGGAGGAACTCCAGCGGATCGCTGGTCGGCATCGTTTATGGTTAGAACTAGGGCGGTATCTGATCGCCTTCGAACCTCTAACTTTCGTTCTTGATTAATGAAAACATTCTTGGCAAATACTATGGCAGTAGTGCATCTTGCGACGGTCCAAGAATTTCACCTCTAGCGTCGCAATACGAATGCCCCCGTCTGTCCCTATTAATCATTACCTCGGATTCCGAAAAACCAACAAAATAGAACCGAGGTCCTATTCCATTATTCCATGCTGGGCTATGCGGGCGGGTACACGCCTGCTTGGAGCACTCTAATTTGTTCAAAGTAAACGTTCCAGTCACCCAAGCCACTCAACGAAGAGCACCGAGGGACGGCGGACAGGATGGCTCCGGCTCCGGCAGTGAAACCGCGCGAAGGCAGACCGCCAGACCGGCACCGAGATCCAACTACGAGCTTTTTAACCGCAACAACTTTAATATACGCAATTGGAGCTGGAATTACCGCGGCTGCTGGCACCAGACTTGCCCTCCAATAGATCCTCGTCAAAGGATTTAAAGTGTACTCATTCCAATTACGGGGCCTCGAATGAGTCCCGTATTGTTATTTTTCGTCACTACCTTCCCGTGCCAAGAGTGGGTAATTGGCCTGCCTGCTGCCTTCCTTGGATGTGGTAGCCGTTTCTCAGGCTCCCTCTCCGGAATCGAACCCTGATTCCACGTTACCCGTTACGACCATGGTAGGCGTATAACCTACCATCGACAGTTGTTAAGGCAGACATTTGAAAGATGCGTCGCCGGTGCGAGGACGTGCGATCGGCTCCAAGTTATCCAGAGTCACCAAATGGTTACGGATCGTTTGCGATCCGTATTGGTCTTGTTCTAATAAAAGCGCTCGTCCCCAAAGGTCGGAGCTTTTCAGCATGTATTAGCTCTAGAATTACCACAGTTGTCCAAGTAGGGTGGTACGATCTAAGGAACTTTAACTGATTTAATGAGCCATTCGCCGTGTCACCTTAATTCGGTATGCACTTAGACATGCATGGTGTGCAACCCATGCGCGGGGGGCGTGAGACCTTAATTGGGCCTCGGGGCAAATCTAAACCCTCGCACGTGGCGGCAAGGGAGGGTTGACTCGTTTGGGGTCAAAAAAATTACTCAGTGTGTCTCAGGTGAATAATACTTGTAATTACTTAGACAATTAATTGGAAACATATTCAAAAGCATATTGTTATTATTATTATTATTATTATTATTATTATTATTATTATTATTATT
>JAHWFO010071947.1:342747-353010 GCA_023313115.1 Rhysida immarginata
TTATTATTATTATTATTATTATTATTATTATTATTATTATTATTATTATTATTATTATTAATAATAATAATAATAATAATAATAAACAATAAATAATTCACAGCAACAATGGGGCTCCTAACAAAATGACTGACAACCATTAATTAAACTCTCAATAGCATGAAACTATATCTTAACAACACAACTAAATATTTAAATATCCTAATAAGACACATTAGTCATCAAACGTATTGCACACATAAGTGTCCCTCTGTCGTTCATTACATATGGCTCAGGCGTACCAGTCATTCACTCTATCTGAATTAAATTATGAGTTCCCAACTTAATCGACGCGAGCAAGCATCGCCTATCCCTTTTATCAATAAGGGAGGGATAGAATAACCCTGAAATTCTTCAAACTGTACACCTCTCTTGGAATCTTGTACCCTCTATTATTAATGATGGGGTGGATGACTATTTCGTGCACCTGCTATAGCCCAACCTCTGATTATAAACAGCGCTGCTTGGAACCACTTATATGAGCTCAGCGTTACTTTTAGTATGGAGTTTATCTAGCAATAAAATACTTAGATCACACTCTAGTTTAATTTAAGGTACTTAGACCACAATCTATTTTATATTCTACACAATCAATTGTTACATCGCTCACTAAGACGTAGCGAGTTTTGAAAAGCATTTCTTAAAAGAGCGTCCAAAAAACAAGTTTTTGCTATTCTCGCTTAAATGTGCTATAGTCAATCATAGCGAAAATTGTCGCAAATTAGAGTACTAATTCTTTTGTCGAGTCTTGTACTTGACTTGTAACTGTTTATTACTCACGACTAAAAAAAATTCCAGTTGAACATTACAAACAATAAACGATCTCACCAGTTTTGAAGGCAGGATGTTTTCTTAACGTCGCTGAATCCAGACAAAAAAAAAAGAACATATGCGTTGATTCGGTCCACCATTCTAATCATACGATCTCTTTTCCACGTTGCAGATAATAAACTACTTCAAACAGCATGTACTAATGTTTTACCACAAATACAAACGATCAAAACACTACCAATAAACCTATAATTTATTAATGCGCTTGACGACATAGGGGTTAGCTTAAACGCCATTCGTAGAACATACTGCTACGGGCGCTTCCTTCCGTCCGCTCACTTCAGCGATCTTACACCCACGTCCGTCCCTTACAATTATTCTATATTATATCTTTTTAAGAACACAAGCTTAACAATAACAAAGCACACTTTTTAAAAACGTCACAGTTTTTTTTTAAGAATTTCTCCCCGCTACAACAAAGCCCAGCCTCTCTTGCTGAGACATTGTTGCAGCAGAGGGTAATTAAAATCTCACTATAACAACAATTACGAAAACTAAAACCATCAATTCTCACTATAAAATACACTAAGAACCACATACACACTTAAATCGGCCACACACAACCACAAATATAAAACAAACGAACTAACCAATCGTGAACAAAATCAATAGATCGCACACACACATACAATTCATACTTACACATGGGAGCACCTCCCCCACCAAACAAAACCTCACACTGACTCACAGTCACAATGGCTTAAACTTTGAGACAAGCATATGACTACTGGCAGGATCAACCAGGTATCTCACAAAACACTCTTCGACTGGCCAAGCAGTATCCCACGCCGCATATGTGACGCAGACACCCTCGGCCAATTTATTTTTTAAAATAAAGTGAATCTCCACAGACCTCACGGTAGCACCAAAGACAGGCGATATATCCGTCGGCGCCTTTCAAATCTATGTTCCTGCTAACCGAGTTTGCTTTACGGCAGCTGTTTGCTCTTTCTCTCTGGTACGATGTCAGGCAGCTTCCTGTGGAAGGCTCACTCGAATCTGTCACCAAATCAAGAGCATCCATTCTCCACCGGTTAGAATCGACGTTCGCAGCGGGGCGCAACGACGTTCTACCGTCAAAGCTGAAGCACGAACCTCAAATCCCGTCATCTGGCTTTAAGTAGCTCCATCGAAATACCTCTTTTTATCGTTATAAAAGGAAGCATAACCTTAACGTTCCGCAGTGTGTCTCAGGTGATCCCGGGTATGATTCTGTGGCAACCGCTGGTCGATACGATTGCTACAAGGAACCTAGCCTTTCATGCTGTCGGGATCAGGCCGTCAACAAAGCCTGCGGAACCAGACTTTCTATAGCCGGGTTACCTGTCAAATGAGCGACCCATCACCGAACCAACGCTCGAGCAGAACGGTTCCCCCCCCGCCGGAGAACGGCGACCGCACAGCCTGCTGACTTTCCACCAGTCGCGATTACGCACCATAGTTTCTGGAACACGTAAACCCCAGTGGATCGAGCTGAAACGGTCGCCCGTTTGGTCAGCAAAAAACCCTCCAATATTCCGAACGTTTTTGGCAACTTGGGCGCCTCAAAGAACATAGCCGGGTAAATCCTAGCATTCGTCCGTGCAATTTTTAACATAAACCCGTGAAGGAACGAGAAAGTGTCGGTCCTAGCTCGCATCGTACTTCCTATTTAGGGAGCTGCTTTAGAAAGTGCGGACTGGTAAACGGAGGAAAAATTTCATTTCCGTCCCTTGGTTTCAATCACTTTCAATACGTGACAATTTTGGCTCCTTTTATTCTTCCAGTCGCCTATCGAGAAGCGTCCCTATATATATAGCACCGGACCGTCTACACTTGTTCTGAACAGAAAAGTAGGCAATTAAAACTCCGGGAAAGGGGTTCACCCCCTGGCCGCACAAGAGTGCCCAAATGCGGCATGAAATTCGAACCTCCGGTAAATCACTCTCCAAAAGTAGCATGTTTTTTTTTGGACTGTTGATGTCCGAAATTTTTTCATAGGGAGAACCTCGTAGAGTTGCCTACTCAATAAATAAAGCCGAGGTCGGTTGAATTCCACCCCGAGGAGTTTGGCTAGTCGTTCTGAAGTGTGGTGTGGCGCCCCACTCGAAGTCGAAAATTCGAAAACCTCGGATCGCGTTGATAATTGGCGGTGACACGTACCTCTTCAGGCCGCATCGTTTCACCGAGTTTCGCGTCCTCCGGACTTAGACGAAATTTCGGGTCTGTTGGTGTGTTGCTCAAGCTGTGTTCGTCGTTGAGCTCTGTTCCTTGTCGAGGCTTGTTTGAAAGGCGAACCATGGCCGATTGCCTTGATATTTGGCGGACACACGTACCTCTTAAGGCCGCATCCTTTCGCCGAGTTTCCGGTCGTTCGGACATAGGAAAAAAATTCTGCTCTGGTCGGTCGATCGCGCCTTGTTCTACTGAACACAGACCACTGGACAATGGCTGGTCGCCAGTCAAGCGGACGAGAGGGACGACAATTGAACAGTGAAGTGTACATTTCTTCAGATGGGAAGAAAGCAGCGCTTTCACAAAACTCGCTAAGCCAAAACAAATTCCAAATGAAATACACTGAGGTAGTCTACAAAAAAAGCCTAACAAACTCAAGTGGTCTTCCATATTATATAAAAAAGAAGAGAAGATTGACGATTGTCAGAAACAAAATACAAACGAAATAAAAATGCAACGAGAAAGAAGGTCACATCTTCCAGTGGTCCGGGAAAGAGAAGTTGATGTCAAGAATGTGCCTTGGTTTTCAATACTTCATATGCCACTTCATATCCAGCGAGTTCTTCAGTTTTCCAGTAAGTAGGTCATTGTCATGAATCTTTATCTTCTGCACCATAATCTAAATGAGGTTCTGTATAAACTTTCCGATGTGGACCATGCTTAAATCTGTGTAGATTGGTGTTGCATAGTCGTTCTGTCAAGCTGGGCGTTGGTCCTCAGAGTAACATTCTGGAATGATTGTAGCTCGCTCCATCTGTTTCTATAGATAGTCGCCCACGCAGGCATGCCATACAGGGGTATAGTCCGAATAATTGACTTCTACAGAAGTAACTTATTGTCGATGCTGAGAGTTCTGTTGCGGTCCTAGAGAGCTATGGGACTGTACTTAGCCCTCTTTGCTTTGTTCAGAGCATAGGTTACGTGACGATCCCACAAGAGTCTTGAATCGATGATAATGCCAAGATATTTGTAGTTGTCTACCCAGTCCAGAGTCTTATTGAATAGAACAAGAGAATCTAGGGGACTCTTGAACTTTGTTGAAGTACATATCCTTGCACTTTCCGACATTAAGGTTCAGCTTCCGGCAGTTAAACCAGTCTTCGAACATCTTCAAGGCGTGCTGTAGATAAGTGATAACGTGAGCCGGCTTGTGTGCCCATGTCATAATGGCAGTATCATCAGCATAGAAATATAGATTACAATTTTTGGGGTTCAGGAAATCATGCAAAAAATAATTAAATATCACGGGCCCAAGGACAGAACCTTGACGGACACCGGCCTTTACAATGCGGTGTCCCTCAAGCAACACGGTTATTTCTTTCAGCAATTAGGCATTGGATTACAGGAGTAGCATGCAGAGATTTCTGGGTTTTGTAACATACCGTTTTTTTTTTCTCTTGTTTACACTTTAGTAAGTTTACCAGGAAATTTTAGAGACCCGTCTGCTTCTGATTTTTTTTTTTGATTATTGTTTGCTGTGTTCATTTTAATCACTGAAGTAGAGTACGCTTTATGCGCTCCCCTCCTTCGTCGTGCGTTTCTTGCTTTTCGGATCACCGTTATTCCGGGTTTCCTATCGCGAGGGGTTTTTCTAAGACTGGTGTGTTCGCCGGTGTGTTGGACACTTATTAATTTATTATTACGGAGGATACTGTGTTCCCCCTCCTCATTTTTTTAATATTATAGGGTTCACGTGACGTGCTCTGTTCGCGTTGTTTATGGGTTTTTGGTATCTCATTTAGGGGGTTATTTTATTGGGCTTTTCCTCGCGCTAGAAATTTTTCCTCTCTTAGGTAATTTATTTATTTAATGGTCGCGATTGCGGTTACTCACGTATTGAGTTATTAAAATCGCTATTTTGTATCATTTGTTATTTATCTCTAGACGAGTTTTTTGGCGCTTGACGGAATGATTGATATTTAATTCCCCGGTGAGTTAATTATTTTGAGTGTCTCGTACTTAGCTCGTTCCTCGTCGGTCAGTTTTTGACACTTCATGTTCGTTCTCCGATCGAACTTTTACCGTTATTTGTTAAGTGACTTTGGTTACTTCTCTCTCTGATTTTCCCGTCCGCGAGAAGAGTTTATAAACTCCTATAATTCTCCTATGAGTCATAATGAAGATTATGTACCGGATATCTCCTTTTGATAAATGATAGATAGAGATTTGCGACGTTCGCGATGGTTACTGAAGTAAAAAGAGAAAAGGAAATAAAAATAGGAATAATTATTTAATTTTTCTTAGTCTTCTCTGTAAGCTGAAAAATTAATTTTTTATTATTTCAAAATATTTTTTTATTACTAGGATATGTTTACGCTTTCCTTTTGCTAATGTTATTGTTTTATTATTGTTTAGGCCGTTTCGTTGTATTCGGTTGCTCGTTTTCTTAGAGCGCCTCGCTGTTTTTTTTCCTTGAACTCGGGTGTTGTACCGTGTGTCCTCGTTATTTAAATTTTTTGATTTTTGTAATTTTTGGTTTTAGAAAATTCTTGTCGGAGAGAAGCAGTGTGTAGCAAGAGAGACAACAGTCGCATCATGGCTCTCTCCTGGGAAAGTGAGATGACTTCTCCGTTGAAGATAGTCTTCCTAGCTTAAAACGATTACGACGTTTACATTTTGTTCACGAATGAAAAAGTTCATGCTAGTATATTATCTCGACTTGTACTCAGTCGTCTCTCTGGACCATGGGATCAAGACCTGTATCAACTTTAGTTTTTTCTTTTTGCATGGTTGAAGTCACTTACGCTCAACGTCGATTTGGAATCGTCCACTAACCTATCGTTGTCCTATTGCAGTTGCGGATACATCTTCTTCTTTGTTCCTGAAATGAGTTTTCGCCGTGGCGATTTGGATTCGTGTCCGTCATCGGAAGTTTAGGAATGGACCTTCCTTCGTTTTGAATATCCCACTTACGTCTCTGGAATGCTGTTATTTGAACTGACTTTGTAAAATGTCTCGCAAGTTTTTTTTTATTATTGAACTATTATCTATGTTTTATTTAATCTAATGGACGCTCTTAGAATGCTTCTAGAGATACTGATTTACCTTTATTTTTATTTCTTATTTTGATTTTGTCATGTTAACCATTTCTCTCTGATTATTTAAAAACTAATTTTTTTTATCTTGTTTTGAATCCTCCTTTATAATAATTCTTGTTTTCTTTTTCCAGGACCTTGCTCATGTTGTCGTCTAAGTTCTTCCTTCTCCTAGTCCCTTTCGTTATTCGTATGTTCCTTCATTGTCCGTCCTTTCCCATTGTTTTTCTGTTATTGTGCGTTATATGTGATAGATCCGTTGTTCTTTGTTTTAGATTATAATTTTGTATCCCGTTTTTAGGTTCTGTCTGGAGAAGGTCCTGGGTTTTTTCGCTTGTCTTGTTTTTTTTTTTATTTTAATTTTTCTTATGTATTAGATTGAAATCTTTTTGAACCGTTAACTTTTCTCCCATTATTTTTTATCTTTTTTATCCAGTGTTTCAAGAAAAAGAAAAATATTTTTTTTTTACTTCCAGTTCGTATTTTCCTGTTATGCCTTTGCTTAATTGTCTTGCCTGATCTCAGCTTGGTCGTTCCTTGTCAACCTTACTTGACTTTCACCGCTCTTCAGGCTTCTTCGATTCCTTCTTGAGTTATTCTTTAACACTCGACCAGCCTGCTCGTCACTCGTCATTGTCCTGCTTTTAAATGTTTCGCCGCTGGATTACCCATTGCTGTCACGACCTTACTATTGCAAGGCTTTTATTTGTCTCTTCCCTATTCTGAGACTTTATTCAATTTAATTTTTTTTCTTCAATTATCCTTGTGTCTTCTTATTGTAATAAAGGAAAATATTTATTTGGATTTTTTTTATCAATTCTCCTTTTTTTTTTACTCTTCGTTCAGTTTTTGATTTTTTTGTGGGGATTAGTATTTCGGTATGTATTAAATTTTTTTCTAACTTAGTTGGGGATTTTTTTACCGTTGCTTTGGCTCACTTTACCTTACTTGTGGGATCTTTTGTTGCTTCTTCAAGTAAGTGTTGCTAGTGTATTTCCGCGGTTAACTTCTGTCTTTCCATAACTGATTTATCCTTAGTTAAGGGAGGGTTTTTTTTTTGCTTTTTTTTTGCTTTGCTTTGTTGGGACTGGCTGTACGTGCAGGTAAACGCTGATCGCCTTTACTAGCACGTAACAGTTTATATATGCTACACTGATCAATGAATGAAATGTGAACTCGACTTAATTAGCTCAATGGCCCGGTTGCAACTTTCGCATGGGCTATATTGACCAATCAGAGAAAGACATTCGAACGATGTACATTGTAACGAAGTGATAATTTAACCAAGGGAACGTAAAATATGTCTGTTAATGCGAGGTGTACGTTAAAGTGAAGTACGTTATTCTGAAAGTTTTTAGCATTAAAATACCTAAGTTTGGGGCGGGAATTTTAAATTTGTACGTTATTATGAAATGTACATTAATGTGAGGTACGTTGTAATGTGATTTTACTGTAGTTATAATTTGGTTTCTAAGCTTGCCTTTACAACTGTTTGGTCCTTTTCTTTTTGTTATCTTCAGTTTCAATTTGTAACTTATTATCTAATATTTTTAGGCGTGCTGCGTGCTATTCAAAAATACCCCTGATTTATTTGAATTTATTTATATTTTTTGTTTAATCAGTTGTCAAATGTAGTGTCCACTGGGACCTAACTCGTCGATCTACCACCATACGGATACCACCTGGGCATATCTCTACTTGCTGTAACTAACTATATAACTAAAATAAAATAAATAAATAAATAAATAAAATAGAAAAAATTATTTTTCCAGTATTATAAATCAATTCCGGTAGTGGTTTTCCAATCATAAGTTTTAACGCATTGACTTGCTTGTTTTAGAACCTTACAAAGCTTCAGATTTTGAAAAAGAAACTTTGTGGTATTGCTGCCAAAGTACCAGATCCAAGGCACTGCAGTATTTTGGAAGAATCAAGGTGCGATATGCTATTCGTCTTAATGAGTGTTCCTGTAGCAATGCTTCAAATGGGCCGGAACAGAATAAAGAACAAATTCAAAAATTTAATTAGGAGGACAAATCATTCAGCAGGTAGATGTCCTGGTTCTCAAACACCCTTAAATCACTGTGGGACTAACCGTGATCTACATAAATAATGGGATTGCAGTAGCAATCTTTAGGCAGAATTCCGAGACAACGGATTTCACCACAAGGTCGATGCCACATATGATCCCATCATTTTAGAAAGAGTGCCTTTACTTGGACTTGTGGGTATGAATTACTGATTCACTCGCCTTATTTCACTTCCGTACATTAAAAGGATACTTACTGATAGTATAAGGTCATTTGCAAGGGCATACAGAGGACTTCTATAACAAGTGAATCCAGCAGCTGATTCTTCACTGGAGGAAGTGTGAAGCGCTCTAATATTTTCATGCATGCTATTCAAAATGCTGAGACTCGGCAGCACAAAGCAGGAGACGTTAGCAGAGTGAGACGTGGGACTTGTTAAATCATACAAAAGTCTTTCTAGATCATGGTATATAAGATATATGCATTCAGTTATTTTTGGTCACTATTTTTTTTAGCAATGCAATGGAAGTTTTTAGAAATTTGAGTTTAGTGCTAAATATAAGGTATATAACATAGAAAAAATTTAAGACTTTAAAAAGTATCAAAAATACAAAAAAAAAAATTTTAAAAATGTATTTCAACTTTAATCACAAATAGCGTTTGACAAGCATTTTGGTTTTTTTTTTGTTTGTTTTTTTTGTAAATTTTTGTTTGTTTTTTTTTGTTTGTTTTTTTTGTCAATTTTTGTAGAAGGCTTTAAGTAGAGAATTTCGCAGTTTTCTTTGTAAATGTACGAAGCACGATCTATAGATATAAACGGTCATCAAGCTTCCGCCATTTCCGATTGTTTCGAGAAGCTAAGGAAATCAAATCGCCCCATGTGCCACATAGATCGCACTAGAGCCAACGTTGACCTAAGATAAAGTTATTTCATTGAAACTGAAAATAGAAGTGAAGTTCCTGATAGGGCGGCGCTGCAGGTGCAGTTTGACCAATGATGTCAACAACACTAAGGGCTTGATCGAGCCTTCTATGAGCGTGTTAACACAGGCCCATGTCTAAAGAATTGCCTGGAAAAGTCCACACTTATCATCATGCGCCTCTGTCTGGTAGCAATTCAGTAAAGTAAAAGAAAATAATTTTGAACATTAAAAAACCTGAAAATAATTTGTTAGTTCTCATGGAATTCTAGGGACTTTCTTTAGCAGTAGAATTACAACAGAAAGTTATTAAAATAAATATCTTAAATGTATATTTAATGCAATGATGTTAGCAACAATAAAGACTTCATTATTCTTTATTGTTGTTCACATCCTTAGTTTGAACGTGCGTCCACAGCATTCATCGAGAACTATGTCTGGTGCTTATCATTTTCTTAAACATGTTTGAATGGTGAATCGCTTAAAGATGGGTCGATCCATTCTTTCTTGTTGTTGACATCGTTGAGTTTGACCGACTGTGCATGCAGCGCCACTTTTCAATGGAGTTCCCGCCTAATTGGAACCTAAATCTTTAGCTTCATTTTTCAGTGGAGATAGGTGAACATTTTTTTATTTATTCTATTTTATTCTACTGGCCATTACATCCTTTTTGAACTCATTGGCCCCCTTGCTTTATATCCAATTGTTACTTGTATGTATTTACGCTCATTGCTTAGCTTGTACCACTGTTCTGTATATATAATGGCTTGCATGCCTCTTGCTGTATATCCTTGACAAAGCCGGGAATTAATAGCGAAACTAGTTGGAACTCTGATGTCCCTTTGTTATACTGAAAGGCAACCTGTCACGGAATTTGGAACCCGATCCGGAAAGGAAAAAGAATTCCGCCACTCGGATTTTTACAAATAGTAAGTTTAAGCGAGGAGTGAAGAGGACCCCCCCGGGAAGAGAGAATGGTTCGTTCGTGCAAGTCGCGCGAGGCGCGAGAAGGAGCCATGAAGGCAAGAGGGGAGCGCGACTGAAATCGGAAGAGATTTTGCCGTCGATTGATACGGTTGAATGGGCGAGAGCTGAGGGCACGAGGTTCCGTGCCAATGCGACGCTTTGTGACAAAGTCACAAGAAAGAGGAATGCCGCTAATAGAGAATGGAATTGCAGAGGATTCGCCAAGGT
>JAHWFO010071947.1:378010-407775 GCA_023313115.1 Rhysida immarginata
TTATATTTAGGAATATGATGGCTTCGTCCAAATTAAGCACGTTAGAGTCGGCTAAAGTACCTTTGCTATTGGTAGATGGTAAAACTGTGTCCTGCGAAATTGCGTACCTAACCTGCTTGGATGCTAGATTTGCTACTTTTGAACATGTGTTCAACGAAATGTCAGAAGCTCCGCGGGATGAAATAAACGCTAAGTATAGGGCACTGGCAGAAAAAGTCGAATCCCGACATAAAAGTTTTGAGGAGAAGTTCGAAGATATCAACCAGTAAATTAGGGACTGTCGTAGAGATGTTATTGACAAGATAAGCGAACTTAAGGATGCATTTGGGAAATGTTCTGGGACCCCGAAGGCAGGAAACTCAATGGAAGACAAACCGGATGATAACAGCAAGGTAAGTAATGTTATTACAATTATTAAAACTATTTTGCTGTTCTGACAGTGTGGAGTCTGTGGATATAAAAGAAAATAGTGTCTGTGCGACAAACGCTGGCTGTAAGATAAGTCACTCTGATGGAACCGATGAAGAAGTGACTGACAGTCCCTGGATTGGTGTTACTAATAAAAAATTCAGAAAAGGCACTAGGATCGATAACCTAAAGACCATCTCCACAGTAAACGAATAAGTCGTCAGCGCGTCTAATCCCAAGAATGGACAGAGTCGCTCGGCGAATGAAAACCATAGCATCACGAAGAAGTATGTCCCGCCGATTATCCTGCAGACTTATAGCATCCCGTTTAAGACGATTCTATCTGAGCTCGAGATGCATGTTCAAGTGGAAAAGATCACTGTTCATACGGGCAGAGCTGAAATCGTCAAAGTTAAATGTGAAGAAGAAGAAACTCACAACAGGTTAGTCTCTGGAATTAAGTGTGATAATATTCTAAAAATTCAACAAAATCAAATGAATGCCGAAGAGGTTCTGAAGTTCGTCATTCGAAATGTTGATGTAACCTATGATCTCGTTGACTTCCAAGAAGAACATAGTTCTTTTAGTTTTGCTTAAGTTCTCGTTTTAGTTCTGCTCCCGAACACCGAACACAACCAGTCATTGAAAAGCATAACACGTATTGGGCCGCTTGCAGTATCAGTGTAGGCCTTACAAGGGAACAAGAAGACACTACAGTGCTACAACTGACTGCGCTTTGGACACGTATCCACGGGCTGCAAGGAAGATACTCATTGGAATAAACGCGCTGAGGGGCACCAGTCAAGAGATTGCACCAACATCAAAGGACAAGACCTTCTTAAGTGCATCAGATGTGGTGGACAGCACACTTCAAGCTACACGAAATGTCCAAAATACCACCAGGTTTAGAGGATGCCTATTCTAAAGTGACAGCATTCAAACACGATGCTGCCACTGTGTCTAAGCCGGAAGATGAAGGCCTCAACATCAACGACCTACCAGGTATGTATAAGAAATTAGGACGTATCTTTCATCTGTTTTCTAATCTAGGCAAAAGTTACCCACAGATGAGTGGGCTCCTTACGACCAACTAATTTTAGTATGGCTGCACAACTTGATACTGTAATCAATAAAGGGGAACTTCAGTGCGTGATATGGAACGCTAGGGGCATTCCACGACAGCGTATCGAGTTTCACAAATTTCTGATAAAGCAAGAAATCGACGTTGCTTTCCTGTGAAACTCAAATCAAACAATGCCAAGACTTCAAGCTACCTGGCTATTGTGTGTACCATAAGGATCGAATGGCTTCAAATGCTGCAAGATGTGCTTCTGGAGGAGCTCCGATCATCATTAAGAAGGTAATTCAACACCAAGAATTAGTCTGCAAGTCTTATGCAGGTATGGAATCGGCCTCCATCATTATCAATGATATCCCTGTGGTGAAGTGAAGTTGGTGGCGCTCTACAATTCACCGAATCATCATCTTGACGTTCGCAAGCTTGATTAACTCTTCAGTGGTGACACTCCAGTCGTCCTGGATCCAACGTCTAATTGCTGAATGAAACAGGACCCGTAGACTATTGCAATGCTTTCGTGAACCTTGTGTCAAAACCAAGTACAACAGGCTAGTGCGAAGAGTCCAAGAGGCGATAAAAGAGCTTCGCGATGCTAGATGAAATGACAAACTCAAAAGCTTGTCGCTCGCGACAATTCTATTTGGAGTATGGTCAGAGCTTTAAAGAAGATGAAGAATGATATCGCTTCCTCCACTCTATACACTATGTGCAAACTGATCAGGACAAGGCCCAAGTCATTGCAGATTCACTAGAAATGCAATTTGCTACTCATAAAACAATCCCGAGAGCCAAATCATGTCGCAGCGTATGGAAGATGGTCTTACAAATTTGATGAAATCTCGCAGCTTTCAACGAAGATAAACATCGAGGCCGGAGAGATCGCCACCATTATAAGTAAACTGAAAAGCAAGAAGGCTCTAGGAAGAGACAAGGTGAGCAATAACGCCCTTATGAATCTCCCGAATAACATCGATGACCTCACTAATATCATTAACAATTGCTGGAAATTTTCATACTTCCCTGTGGCTTGGAAGCAATCTATTGTGTTAGGTATCCCCAAGCAGGGGCAAAATCCGGCAATTCCCGCGAGCAACGGACCTATTAGCCTGCTACCCTCGATGTCCAAAGTGTTGGAGAAAACGATCCTCGTCAGATATCAAGACCCTGTCTAGCAAATGATCTTTTTCTGGAAGAGCAATTTGGCTTTCGTGCTGCCCACTCTTATCTGATGCAGATATGGAGGCTCATTGAAGAACTGAGCACACCAGTGAACCTCTCCAGGTATTGTGGGATGGTAATTCTCCATGTCATCAAAGCTTTTGACCAGGTGTGGCATGAGGGCCTTGTCTACAAAACGATCAGAGACGGGTTCTCTGCAGTGTGCATTGAAGCAGTTCGAAGACTGGTTTAACTGCTGGAAGTTTAACCTTAAATTCAGAAAGTGCCAGGCTTTGTACCTCAATAGGAAGCTCAAGCATCCCCCAGATTCTCTTGTTCTGTTCAATAAGAAGCTGGACTGGGTGGACAACTACAGGTATCTAAGAGTTATCATTGACTCTAGATTCTCATGGAACCAGCATATGTCCTATGCTCTGAACAAAGCAAACAGGGCTAAGTACAGTATCATAGCTCTCATGGGTCGCAACAGCGCCCTCAGCATTGACAACAAGCTACTTCTCTACAAGTCGATTATCCGGGCTATACTCCTCTATGGCATGCCTGCGTGGGCGACTATCTGTAAAACCAGATGGAGTGAACTACAGTCGTTTCAGAATGTCACCCTTAGGTCCACTGCCGAGCTTGGCAGAAAAATGGTGAAAAACCAATCCATCCACTTGGATTTAAACATGGCGCATATAGGACCTCCTTTTGATTATGATACAGAAGGTGAAGACTCACGAAAATAAACTTGTGAATGGGATACTGAAGAAATCAATGAATATGAACTGGCATACGAAGTATCGTAAATCGAGGCACGTTCTTGACATCAATTTTGAAGGTATTAGCAACGTTTCTTTTCCGACTAATGGAAGACGTGATAATCTTCCCTCTCTCTGTTTTTTTTAGTTCGCTTTTATTTTGTTTCTAACAATCGTCAATCTTATTTTCTGTTTTTTTTAAAGGTAGACATTTTCTTCTCCACTTGTATGTAGACATTTTCTCTTGACTTTACATGTAGACATTTTCTTTTGACTTTACATTTAGACATTTTCTTTTGACTTTACATTTAGACATTTTCTTTTCAATTTGCTTTTAAACATTTTCTTTTCTCTTCACATGTAGACATTTTCTTTTCACTTTACATGTTGCCATTTTCTTTTCACTTTACATGTTGCCATTTTCTTTTCTCTTTACATGGAGACATTTTCTTTTCTCTTTACATGGAGACATTTTCTTTTCACTTTACATAGAGACATTGTCTTTTTTCTTTACATGTAGACATTTTAGTTTCACTTTACATGTAGAAGTTCATGTAATGTGGAGGATCGCTTGGGTTGATCAGTCTTCTTGACTACCTCAGTATAATTTTTTTGAAATTTTTTTTGGTTTGATGAGCTTTGTGAAAGTGCTGCCTTCGTCCCATCAGAAAAAATGAACACTTCACTGTTCGATTGTCGATTATCTTTCATTACTTCAGGATAATTCTCTAATATTCTATTTGCGTTTAGAGATTATCCTTTTTGCTTTGATAAAGGATAGACTCTATCCAAAATGTCAACTATTTATTTTGATTTTATTTTATTTATTAATTTATATTTTTTACTGTTTATTAATTATTATTGATTTTCTTTTTATTATTTAATGAATAACTTTTTTATATTCTAGGATTTGATGTGTCTCGTTCTTCTCTCATATATATTCGTCCATAATAGTAATCCTTTTGATCCGACGTGGAAGATATGAAGGGCTTGTATGGTAAATCAAATCGGTGAATAGTGTAGCGAAGTTGCTACAACCAAACATGTTCACTTATCCCCACTCATGTAAAAGACATTAATACATTTAATTTTTATGACGTTTTGGACTATTGACTCTAATTGTATAACCCATTTAGTGATACTCTTCGTTCTGCCGATCAATTTTTTTCGAATTATAGACTCTATTCGATAATGTTTTATCTCCACGAGTAAGATGGTACTTGAGTTTTGTGTGTATTTTACCCGTTTAGCTTTTTCTTATTAAAATAATAATTTAATCAATGCAACGTTTGCCTTCTAAGTTTCGTGATTGTTTTTGATCTTTGAACTCTTTGATGATGACATTATAAACTTCACGTACAAAGAACAAGATTAAACAGAGTATAAAAATAACCGACTTTGATGAAACTTTCACTATTGTCTAGCTATAACCAGTCCATATCTTGAAAACTGCTAAATCGATTTGCATGAAATTTGGACTGTTCCCTAAGTTGAAAGTTACTTAATCCAATAAAAATTACTTATTGCAATTCGATTTCTAGTTTCTGAGAAATACACGGACAAACACACATACATACATACATACATAAATACATACATACATACATACACACACTTATGAAATTTGCTACTTGTTTAGAAACCCACATAGACTAACAAAAACGAATATTGTGCAATTCCAACAATATTACATACAAACGAGGGCACTCAAAAGTTACATAATAACCTCATTTTTTGTAGTCGAAATGATAATCTCATTTTTTGCAGTCAGATAAAAAGACAGGCCTGGGCACTCAAAAGTTACATGATCATTAGAGTTTGAGCAACAATCCAACCTTGAATGTTTTCCAACATATGAAAAAAACACTGATTATTAAAATCTATGAATGCTAGGTTATTGCTCAGACTACTATTGTCAGGTTTTTTTCAGTGCCCAGGCCTGTCTTTTTCGTCGGCTGCATAAACTTCATCTCGTTCAGTTTTATTGTTCTCCTGTCAGGGAATTTTCTTGGATTGTTGCGTTATACAGAAGGGTGGTAACAATATAATCTATCGTCAAGGAAACAGCAGCTTTTATAAGAATGACTATTAGATTGAGGTTGACAATGAGTACGTAAAAAGGGAATGACAAACTAAGAACCATACAACCAACAACTTTATCAACTCAAGTCTTCATTCAACAATAATAAACTGATATTGTTGAGACAAGGAATACTTGCGACAATATAAGCTTATTATTGCTGAAGGAATCCTTCAGTTAAGAAAGTTGGTAGTGATATGGCCCTTAGAGATTGAATAAATTGAAAGTGTTCGACGAGAGATGGTAAATTGCACAGCCTGTGAATGTCAACGACAAAGAAATTACTCCAAAATGACTTAGTAATGTTGTTTTCTCACCAATATGCGTTGATTTGGCGATCCCTTGAGGGATCGCCTCCTTCATCGAAAATATAATCTTTTTTGCACGAGGGATGGTACTGTTTATGCCATGATTCGAAAGGACTTGTTTAACTCGTCAAAGATGACCAAGTGATAGTAATCCAATTGATAATGTTATTAGAATGACTTTAGAGTAAAGATTTGTTGTGACTATTGATTTAATTATTACGTAATTTTCACTTTTTTTATTATGGTTATTGACCGATCATCCCCTCACTGGAAGTGAGTGTGATACCAACGCAATTTGAAATTGTAGTATGAATTGAAGAACTGTCCACTGTCCATACGATGTCAGGTCAAAAGGATCCCTGTTCGTTGGCTCCCAATGTGTTGCGTATAACGCTCCTTTTTGCTGCTTGGGAAGCAGAAGTCTTTTTTTTTTGATTGAAGTGTATTTTGCCAATCTGGAAAGTTTATTGGGTAAATGGTCTATTCTCTGACTGGCAAGATTCTAGTTTGTGTCTGATTTTGTCAATTTTATGCACCCGCTAAAAACTCTTGTTCGAGGGGTTATTTCGTAAACCGTGAATTATCTAAGATCTTGTGTTCTCGTTCTCGCGCCTTTTTCTCTTCTGGAACCAATATAAGAATTCCGATTCGCCTTCGTTCATTTTAATAGGAGGTTAAAGTGGCCCCCTCCGGTATATTACAAATCAAAGGGCTCACATAACGCGTTCTGATGCGTTTAGCACGATGAGTTGGTACTGCCTTAAGTTCATTTTGAAGTAAATGCTAATGTTCTTTTAAGTCTGGCCAGACAAACATAGTTAGGAATATTTGTTTAAAGGAAGTCGCTCGTTTGGGTAGGACTTACATTGAAAGGGGAAGATGTATAAATTCTCCTAAACGATATTTTTTGTTTTCGTGAAGCTAAAACGAATTGGAAATTAGTTAGGCTCCTCTGAGATTATTGCAAGGTTCACAAGATTAGATGCGTGGGTTTGTTAGCAACTACGATTATGAAAGGTTACGAGTCAATTTTATATTCTAAATCACAAAAAAAACCCAAAAAAAAACCGTTGCTATGGTTTTGAGTAGACACAATTCAACTTTAATATTTCTTTCTTCTTTGTTTCATTTGGATATTGCGGTCGAATGATACTCAAATGAATTTTTTTTTATATATAAATAAGTTAACAATGGCCCGAAGTTAGTTAGGTCGAGAAAGCTCGTTTAGTAAACAATCGTTTACGTCAGTTTCTTTCATTTCTCGAGCTCCTGGTTATTTAAAAAATAAGAAATTTTTCCGCGTTGTCTGCTCGCGAGGTGTTTCATTGACGTGTTGTCTCGAGCGACTCGAGCGTTTTGAAAAATATATTTTTTTTTGGAGTAGATGGGCAGTCTTTCAGATGGAGCGAGATGGAAATGACTATGAGCGAGTTGGCCTTATCCCTCCGGCCACGTCGATAGGAATCCGCAAAAGCACGATTGGCCGATTGTCGTTCCCGGTTCACACGACTTCATCAGAGTGGAGCTTAAATCCTGGTTCTAATTTCGCCAAGGTCTATTGCGACCCAGAGGACTCGTTGATCACTATCGGTCGTATTTTTGCTGCTGTGACATCCAGCCTGTGACTTTGATTTTGATGTTCATTATTTGTCCTTAGTTCTCCTTTTTATCTATAAATTATTGTATATTCTTTATTTTTTTTAGTTCCAAGCGTTTGTTAGATTCGCAGTTTGTTTCTTTTGAATTGCAGCAAACTATTATGTTGTCCGTCTCTTCAGCGCAATGCTAGTTCTCTTCAGTAACACCCATCAACCCAGGCGGACTCCTTTAAGCCACTCTACCTATTCGTCGACGCTGTATCATTCCTGGTGATAAAAGATGTTAGCGGCAATATTCTTGTAGAAGCCATTCTGTTTATTTGTAATATTTACTTTAGTATTGTTAATATTATATTCAAAAAAAAAGCAACAAATACGCTTGGAATTACGTTTTTGCAGCAAGCTCATTTATAAAAGTTACTGTAAGTCAGTAAATAAAAATTAACTGGGGGTTCTTTAGTTTAGTTACCCTAATTTTGAAGTTTAATTGTTAAACTATAATCGTTTATAGCCAACAGATTTAATTTAAATAAAAAGACTGACTTTACAGTTAAGAGTAAGACTAATGTTTTTTGAGGTAGAAGGGTGAAGGGTCAGGGTCACTGTTCCTGTAGCTGTGCGTGTCACGAAGTGGCGCGCAACATGCGCTAAAACTGACATATTTTGCCTCAAGCCGAAGATAAAGTAGTATATAGACTAAGTCAACTTTTGCCCTCCCCCCTTACAGTTTCTTCATGTTAAACTATTGACAGTGACCCGTGAGCGATTATTTGAGAAAATATAGAATACTTACCTGTTAGACCTATTTGAGTAAAGAAGAAACAAAAGGGAAAATATAAGAAAAAATTGATTATCATAATGTTTGAGAAAATCATAAAAAGAGAAACGATCTAAGGAAAAAAAATAATATAACTGCTTAAATTTAAAACTTACCTTCAGTATATATTAATTACGATAAATAACACTCCTTAAATTAAATGAAGACAAAATTTTCTTATATTTATTTTAATTTATTTGTCTTCATTTAATTAAAGGAGTGTTATTTATCCTAATTAATATATATTTACCACAACTCCTACGTTTATAATATAATTACATTGAGTAGTTGAAGGTGTTGTCCTCGTCAAGGAATAGACCTAGGGTTGGTTCAAAGATGATTACCTTTAGGTTGAGTGTTTGTGGGAAAGCAAAATCGGGTATACCCTCCTCATATTAATCCGCCCCTTTCTGACCTGTTTGAATGATTGAGTTTAAGATAAAACCTAGTACATAATAGTCCTCGCCCCTCTTAATCGATTGTCCCGTCACTATTCCGTGTAGTGTGTATCATACAGCGACATGTGACTTTGTCTCATTATATTCTTCTTCTTGAATTGCCTTGTTAAAAGAAAGTTTTCGAACTAGAGGAGGCAGAACTTAAGATAAAGTGCACAGTAATTGTCATTATCTGAAATGAAAAGAAATCTATTTAAAAAGACATATTTACATTAAAATAAAGAAATACAGAGACTAACGAATTTAGTTTACGTGCTATGTGAATTAGCGACTATATCTGAACTCTCGGTTTAGATCTTTACGATACCTTTTATCATCTTCGTTTATTACGTTTAGTTGGAGCTCCAAATTTTTATTAAATTTAAACTACACTATTATTTATCTTCGCTTTGTTTTATTTTGACTTGCCCCTTAGGCTTGAGCTGATTTCAAGCATAACGAATTTGTAATTTTGAGAATAAATACTGTCCTCTATTTTAAGGGGACCTAGTTTGCGTGGTGTAGAGCTATTATTCCTAGTTCACTATTATTTAGTAGATTAACCTCCGAATCTTGAATAATTTAGTTTAAGCTAACGAAACCGTACCTATAAGAAATTTTAGATTAATAGTCGTGTAGTTTTCTAGTCCACTTACCGACGGTGGGCTTAACAATAGCCATATCGCTCAACCAAACAGTCTTGTCGTAGCAGACATTCTGAATTGTTGTACAGTTTAAAAACCACAATGGATCTCTAATGCCAGAATTGATAATATATTTAATAAAGATGGGTGCCTAATATTTCATTCACGTAATTCATGGTCACTATAGAAATGAAGACACAGGTTGCGGGTCTCATTTCTTATTGCGCCTAAAGGAAAGGAAATTAGTTCAATCAGCTGGGTGTCCTAATTTCTTTTTAAAATAAATCTGCGCAGCACGGATGTGATCTAAAAATTTAGATGCAATAAATAAAGGGAGTTAATACAATTTTTAAATTCTATCATCTGAAATAAGTGCCAATAATAGTTCACTTAAATTTTCCAATTTATTTGATAAGGTTTTACGACGACGATTCTATTGTAGGGTTGCATACACATAAATAACTCTCATTCACAAATGTCAAGCTGAATTATTTTTAATTTTTAAGAAAAACCCTTCTATATTTTGCTGAATATAAACGGGAGATCGTTAACGGATATATCCACAAATTTTGAAGTTCTCAAATAGATAATTCCTATCGACACAATTTTCCTACTAATCCTCTCTTATTACCTACTCACCTTTCATAAACTAATGGAAATTATAACATCAATTGATAAATTGTTAAACGGTCCCTTTTTAAAAACGCACGTTAACAAACAGTTATTAGCAAGTTGCTGCATTTACTGACAATAACTTAAATTATTATTAAACGTCCAGATGAATGTTCTTCTTTAATCTGCCTGCCAATCTGTAATTAATGGCCGATACGTAAACAATGTGTTCCATAAGCTTGAAATTTACTGACACTGGTTCAAATCCCTTTTTCGATTTTTTTTCTGTTGCTAAATTATTTTTAACATGGGAATGTCTAATTTAGTTACTATATTTCCGATATTCCAATTTGCTACCATCTTTTTTAACAAATGCATATAACAATTACATGTATTATACTTAAACATAATAATTATGAATACTCCGATTTGCTAAGTTATTTTACATACACTGAAAGATTGTTACAAGTTATATTCATTTCATTTTATTAAAGAACCACCAAAATGTTATAATTCACGAGTAGCTTAGACAGAGTTAATAGTTAACTTCTGCTCCTAGAAATAAGAAATTGTAATTTGGTGGCTAACGTGCTAGTTAAAATGTTAATGAATAGTAATTGATATATTCTAGATACCAATACCATGCATTCTATTTAATAGTATGTACATGGTGCAATAATTATTTATTAAATGTGCAGTTAAATATCATCCCAAAGTTACAAACTTTAGAAAAATATATAGACGTGGATAAATAAACTTTTTAAAATGCTCATTTGTCACTGTGGATGATTAATTATAACAATTCGTACAGGTGTTGGACATTGAAACCGAAACACCTTCGCAAGTAGCACTGGATACCCCCAGGGCTGAATAGAACTTTCTGCTAGGTAATTAGTCGTATGCATATCAATGAATTACGTGTCAGAGTTCTTGGTAGTCACTCCAGTAGAAAAGTTCGATAGCAAGCTTCAAATTGTTTGTGCAGAGCGCTATAATGGGAGACATATCCGACTTCAAAAGAGGGCAGATTGTTAGCGCTCTTCTAGCAGGTGCATCTGTATCCAGGGTGATGTGTGCATATGGACAGGAAGGACGAACCACGTCCAGGAGGAGCAACTACAGGAGAAAACGGAAGTTGTCGGAAAGAGACGTCAGGACATTGACCAGGATTGTTGCACGAAAGCAGAAAACCATCGCAGCAGAAATCACCGCAGGAATGAATACACACCTTCAGGAACCTGTGTGCACGAAGACAATCCGTCGTTACCTGCATAAATCCAACATCCATGGCAGGGTTGCTATACCGAAGCCTTTCATCAGTAGTACAAACGCCTCCAAGCGGGTTCAGTGGTACCGGACGCATAAAACCTGGACGTTGGATGACCTCAAACGCGTCTTATTCTCGGATGAGTCCAGCTACACTGTCTTCCAAACAACAGGGAGGGTATTCGTCTGGAGGAGCCCCTCTGATGCCTACAACCCAGACTGCTTGGCAGCCACAGTCAAACACGGAGGTGGATCAGTAATGGGTGGATCAGTAATGGTTTGGGGTGCAAACTGTGCAGGACCTCTACCGATCCTTCCCAAGACGTCTTGCTGATGTGCTGGCTGCCCACGGTGCCCCAACACCTTATTAAATAAAGATTTTGGATTTCTACCGGGTGTTTCAGTTTCAATGTCTAATACCTGTATATGCATTTATTGAAAAAATGATCGTAGCATATTGGAAAATCGGAAATATATTTAGTAAATGAATTACACATCCCCATATATGTTAAAAATTTAGCAAGAGAAAAAAAAATTATCGAAAACGATATTTGTACCCGTACCTGCAAAATTGAATTCTAGCGTCTTACCACTACACCAGAACGTGATAAAAACCTATGCTACAATTCCGGTATTTATAAACTGTAGGCAATTATAACAAACTTTATTATTTTTTTCTCGGAAAATTTTGAGAAGTGCATCGAATGGCTTTGTATGGGTAATTAGTTTGGTGAAAGCTAGTAGTGGAATATTTTTTGTCCAAAACAGTGAGTCAAAGTACATGGAGTCACCTTGTGAGACTAGAATAGAAAACTGAAATAAACTAAATTTGGTGCTTTTAAGGGAAGAAAAAATACCGCAACCTGGACTCAAACCAGGAATAATGTCTATCGCTAGCATCGCTCTAATTAATTGAGCTACCATGGACATTGCTCAGCCCTGCTATTACGGTTCATCTATATGGACTTCAATGAAGTCACTAGATAGCCCAAATGGCAACAGAAGCCCTGATTCAGAAGCTGGGAATCTTCCTTGTCCTGAAACTATCACATACGTAAATTAATAATTAATATATATATTGAATAACTGAAGATCACAATTCTTACTTACTTACTTTTCAAACTCGCTTATCCTTTAGGGTCGCGGGAGCAGCAGTCCTACGGAGGATCTCCAGCGATCGCGATATTCCGTCATCAAGTGCATATTCTCCCTTGTAATACCCAAGCGACTCGAACCCAGATTCTCCATGTAGTTTAGCCACCTGGTTCTAAGCTGACCCCATGGTCTCTTATCCACTGGCTTGGAAAATAACAAGTGCCTAGGAACACCAGTTTGCAGTATCCGTATCAAGCGCAACTGAGATCTCTCAATGCGGAGAAATGGTGGCTCAACACTTAAAGACTCCCTTATTGTGCTGCTGTGCACTCTATCTAGTAGGGCAATACCTGCCACACCTCTCGTAACTCTCATTTCGGTCGCTTGTACCGCGATCGCACTCTTTCGGTCATTACCCAAGACTCATGACCACAGGTGAGAAGGGGAGAAAGTTGGATTTGAAGATGGAAAGCTTGCCACGGATCGCCACAAGTCACGTCTGACACAGATTGCTGCACAAATCCGAGCATCCAATTTTTTTTTCTGCTACCTATCACTCGTGAATGCCATGTCGAGATACTTGAACTTCTCCATCTGTCTAAATGGGGCTTCCCTAACATGAAGAGTGCACTGAGCAGGCTGTCTTGAAAGACCAGAATTTCAGTCTTAGCCACACAGATCTTCATCTCTGCTTCTTTATATTTGGCTGCAAATGGTCTAGTGCATATTGAAGAAATGTGCGAAAAGACCCAAGGAGAACAAGGTCGTCAGCAAAGAGCAACCTCTACACCAAGCAGTTGCCCACACAAACACGCTCATCGCCTCGGCTGCCTCTGTCTATTTATGAAGATACTGAACACGAGGGGCGAAAGTACCCACTCCTGGTGGAGTTAAACATGGCATTGAAAACGGTTAGAAAAATTCCGTGACCTGGACTCAAACCAGAAAACATGCCTGTCGCTGTCATCGCTATAACCAATAGAGCTTCAGCATAGACAGAAGAGCCCTGCAGCCACCATGCGTCTATACGGACTTCAGATTAATCATTACATTGTGATGTGTCTGTAGGCAATAAAACTAGTGTTTTATTTCCTATTTTTCCCATCACGTTTATTTAAAAGATTTTGAAATTGATATATTTAATATGGCCTTTAAAAACATAAGAATTTAAAAACTGTTACACTAGCTAGTTCTATTTTTTAACAAATAATATTTTGTTTAAACTCCATCAATTTGGATTATTGATACTTCTGTGATGTTATTTGTTGCAAGAATTAAGGTTCATGCAGCATGCTTTATCACCCCCCTTTGTTTCCACGAGCCGGATAATGATCTTTTTCTTATAATTATGTGACAAACAAAGACTTTTACTCACTTCATTATGATCCTGCCTAGCATAAATGTCTTCCTTTTGCCATTCCTGATCTCATGATTAGCCACTTCACTTGATGGAGAATTTTACTTATTTTTTTTACCGTCTTTTGGACTTAGTTTTTTCCACATCTACTGTTGAGATGGACATTAACCTTCTGGAACATTGATTCAGATTCATCTTGTACTACTGCAATGATGTGATTTCTTGGTTGTTGTGCTCTTATTGGCAGAGGGGGTTCTTATCGCAGATTACCTTAACGCTATTCTACACCTACATGATCACCTTACTTGTAAGTATTCCTAAGCATGTCGTATGCTTCCATTTCAGGGGACGAATGCTTGCGAGCACATGGCAGAGAGAGAAGGAGAGAAGAGACCGCGTCACTAGTTGGCGCCTTCCTCTGGCGAGTGCATACGGCACTTTCGCCCAAGCTTCTCAAGTCCCAACACTCCTCTCCGCTTACTCTGGCAAGAAGCACTGTGGTGGCTGTCGTGGCTGTGTCGATCTCCGAATCGCACAAGGGGCCAGCTGAGAGTCCATTCCGTTGGGACGGCTGACTTCAGGTTCTGGGGCTTTTTCTCCATTGGACACTTCGTAGTGGACAATATATCGACATATGGGACAACATATGGGTGAGGTGTAGTCGGCGTCATTGGAACAGGAATGTCCTAAGTCTAAGTTAAGGCTCTGCGGCATTCCATTAGGGTGTTTGGACATTTGCACTTCTGGTTGTCTAAAGTGAATTTTGCCGATAACTTACCTTGTTCACTTGATGTTGGTTTTCTTAAGATACTTCTCAAGACTGGCTGTCGCGGCCTTATATGGTCGATATGCCATTTCACAATTCGCTCTTTGACTAGTACCTTGTAATGAAGATCATCTAGTCGACTACAGATCACACAAGGTATCCATTTCTCTTGATTTGGCAATCCCGAACGTACATAGACAGTTTGTCCTGGTTGGCAGATACGCTAGTTTATGGACGCTCTGGGTGGTTGGTTCCTTTTTATCACAGGTTGTGGGGGTCGCACAAGTTCAAGGCCAATGCGTGTCTCTCGGCCTAAGAATAACTTAGCTGGTGATTCGCCGGTAATTGCATGAGGAGCACGATGATGCCATTTTAAAAAGTTATTTAGATTCCGTCACTGAGAATGCTGGAGGTCCCCATCTTTTTCAAAGCGTCCTTAATCGTAGCCACGTCCTGTTCCGCTTGCCCATTGGTTTCTAGGTGATATGGTGCCGTAGTTTTGTGCTATTTGACACCTTGTGCAGGGAGGAATTCGCTGAATTCGGCGGAGGCAAATTGTGATATTCCATACGCCATGAACAGATCATCCAATAGATCTATGGTTGCTGACGCGGTTGTTGACTGTGTCACCTTGACCTTAACCCGTTTTCTAAGAGCTCCGTCCACTATGAGCAACATAGAACCTGCCACTGGTCCCGCGTAATCCAAATAAACGCGTTCCCAGGGTGCTTTTGGGTATTCCCAATGGTGTGTATTAAACACCAGTTTTTTCAACATCCTGAGCATATTTTTCTTTCAAAGGCAATGAAACATCGCTTGCTTTAGTGAAGACCAGTGCACCATCCAGCTTCAGGTTAACCTTTGCTGGAGGTTCTGTTAGCTTTCTGGCAACGTCCTTGAAGATGTTGTGACATTCCATGTCAGTTGGTCTGTTGCGCCCGGTAGGGGGCATTAGTTTAAGTGTGTATTATTTTTTTATTGGGTGGTTTTATTGTGCGTGGCTGTTGTTGGTAGGTTATGCGTGGTTTATATAGGTAGTGGAGGCTTGTGTGTTGTCCTGTGGTGTTGGTGTATGGTTTCGGAGGGTGGTTGTTGTGTTTTAAGCGTTGAGAGTGTAAATAGTTGTGTAAAAGGGCGCGTGTATATCTGTGTGTGTGAGGGGGTATGCTTGTTGATCAGTATTTTGGTAGTGTTGGCGGGTGTGTGGTTTGAGATGACTTTTGTTCTGGTTTTGTTCTTAGGCATGTGTAAGAGGGGTAATATTCCGTTTCAGTCAATATTTTTGAGTGTCATTGAAGTGAGGTGGTTTTTTTTTGTTGGCTGTGGATGGCGCTGCTTTGGAGTGTGAGTGCACGTTGGTGTTGTTCTGCGGTTTTTCTGCCTTGATTTTGTTGTTTTTGGTGCAGTGTGTAGTTTTGCGTTTGGTTAAAATAAAAATCATTAGTTTGCTTCTATGAAATTGTTTAATTTTGAATTCTAGTTTTATATAATGTTGCGTGTCCGTTGACGCTTTGAAGAAAGCGTAAGCGTGCATGCATTTTTTTGGCTGTCATTGTTTTCTTTTTTTAAGAAAGCAAGGGATGACAGCATTATAGTTATTGTTATGATGTGTTTTTTTTCTCTTGAGGAGGAAAGAGGTCTAGACAACAAGTCTGAGCAATAGGCGGGATAGGCCTGTTGTGGATCCCATGTGGATGGGTAATTGTATTTCTGGTAGTGGGATTCTTGGTTTTTAGCGCTGGATGCACTAGAAGACATTCCATGTATTGTTTCAGAAATTGTTAAGCAAGGACGGAACTTATTTCCTGGAAGATATTGATTGCTTGGTAATGGAATTTGAGGCTTATAGGGCCTGAAGTAGTCCCTAAGTTTGGAGCCCTGGAACGTCTCGACCTTCTGGCGAAAATACACAGGACTGGGTGATGTATGATATTATGATAAGGAACTGCATTGCGTATTGTGTAAAATTCGAACAGGAATTGCTATCCATGTATCTTATTGCATATTGGCATGTCGTTCTAATTGCGTAATTGTATCTGAGTTTTTTTGTTTTTTTATCTGTTCTTGTGATCGAGGTCTTAACTGGAGAAAATTTAGCAGTCTTTGGAAAAAAAGACACAAAGGACCTGAGTCATAGGTTTTGATGCCTTTCTTCTCGCATGGTGTTCTTCTAAGATAAGAGTAAAAAGAAGACTTCCGTGGTACATTGTTATAACCCTTCTTTTATTGTTATCAGCTGTGGAACGGGGAGCAATGACCTGGTCTTTTGACCTAGATGAAAATTGTCATGGGCCACCTTGGACAGAGCTGTACAGTTATACTGAATTCTGTGCTCCGATGATCTGTCTTTTTCACTATACAGAGTTTATTAACTGCAATTTTATGTCAGTAGTTAAAATAGCATGCATGTTAGAGTGTAAGTTTCTTGATTAATGGCTAAGGTTTTGGGTGCAATTTGTTGAGGTGTGCAGTGAATAAGTTGGAGGGGTAGTTTGCTATTGATAACTTGGGTAGACAAGCTGTGCACCTGACGACGTAGTGGCTGCAACATTGTTGCATTGTGCGTCCTGGGAGACGTACATGCCGCAGGCAGTCGTAGGGCCTTAGACTGGGTGCTCCTAACTTGGAACTGGGTCCACAGGGGTTCCTTTGATCCTCTTCTGGCGAGTTGAAAAGGATCACGTGACGCTTGTCCTGCGTTGTGAAGAAGGAATATTTAACGACCCAGGTTTATTGTGGGGGCGTCCGAGTCACTGGTCGCTGTATCCGTCCCTCAGGGACATTTGAGCACATGTATAGGCCGTAGCTCATGAATTAATGAGTTCAGAGCAGGAGGTTGCCCAGCCCCATTTTGGAATATTTGGACCGCACATCTCACAGGTTCTAGGGGACTATGTGCACACCGGTGGTAGCCACCTAGTGCTTTATACGTCTTGGATAGTGGTCTGAGGGGCCCCTCTTACACATGACAGCTGACCATTGATGGTAACCTAATTATCGGTATAGGGTCATAATTGTAGATTTTACCTTTTTGCTGCCACTGCACTGAAGTAATGTGTATTTATGTAGAGTGTTGTTTGGAGAATATTAAAACGTTTTTGCTTTTTATGTTGGTCTGGAATTGATTTGTTTGCTAGAAGATTAGGTTTGTATTTTCAGAAAACAGCATTCGTGCCCTGAGTGATATCAGACCCACTGATGGACCCTGCTCTGGTAGAACCCAAGTAACCCATTAATTTTAGTAGTGTTGGGTATTACCAAGGGGGGGTTTGTCACAATGTCATCAAATTCGTTGCGACTTGGTCCAATGATGCTTGTTCTGTCTTTGTTAACATTCCTCTTTCTGTACTTATACAAATATTTTTGAAGTTGGCGCACAAATATTTTTGAAGTCGATACCATCTTCGAACTGTTCAATCCATTCTCGACCAAATAGATTCATTGGGTTTCCCTCTACGACATACACATTTAAACATTTTGTCATAGAGCCGAAAGTTACCTCAACTGGCATTATTCCATGGCATTGTATCAAATGTCCTGTATTAAACTTCAGTGAGGCAAGTGCATGTTGCACACAGTCTGTGCAACACGCAGCGATGCTTTCTATTTCTGCATCCACTCCAGGCCAAAAAATAAACGACCTCGCGAATCACTTCATTTTTCGCATGCCCAGGTGTGTGGAATGAAAATACATTAACATTGCTCTCCACAATACTAGTAGTATCACCATTCGATGCCCATAGGCGAGACATCCAGCGACCGCCAGGTACTTACTTTTGGGTGCTCTGCAGCGAGCACGACCTAGGTCCCAACCTCTTTCTAATTTCTGGACGATTCCGCCTAAACGATGATGTTTTCTATTATGCTCTGCTATCTACTCCAATCTCACTGATACCTGCTGGATCTGATGAAGTGTAAAATTACCAAAATCATCACATTCTTCCTCCTCCTCTTCTTGGAGTTTATTGATGGTGTGGTTATTTGGCAGCATTCTGGAAAAATAATCTGCATTCGCATGTTGCTTCGTTGGTCTATACATAATATCAAAGTTAAAATTCGTTAAGAAGTAGCATAATTTGCCATGCGATTGATACATAATATTAGTAATGACTTGTGAGGATGGAATATTTGCGTCAACAGTTTATGATCCGTAATGAGCTTGAATAATCTTGCATAAACATAATGAAAAAATTTCTTCACAGCCCAAACAATTGCTAATACTGCGACAGGGTCAGGACACATAAATATGACTACATGCGAGTATCCGGAATATCCACCAAAGGCAGCAAGCACAGCAGCTGGTCGACGTGGCAGAGAGTCAGTAAGTCCTAGAAAGGTGGTTGCAGGTATCTGGGACCATTCAGCGATCAATGTAATTTCATCACTGTGCGTGGTGGAAGGTCCAGCTTGCAGACATGGCGATCGAGATGGTCCCAGAAATGTTCAATGGTGTTGAGGTCTGGGGAGTTTGGTGGCCATGGGAATAGCTTGAATTCATCCTCATGCTCCTCGAACCAGTTGCAGACAATTTTGGCTGTATGGCAGGGAGCATTGTCCTCTTGAAAGGTGCCGTCACACAGAGGAAACACTGCCGACATGAAAGGGTGTACCTGGTCTGTGACGATCGTCAGTAACAAACAGCATTCAGTATACCCTCCAGCGGTATCAGTGGACTCAGACCATACCATGTAAACATCTCCCAAACAGTCACATCTCCCCCACGAGTCTGTTGTCTGTCAACGATGGTGTCGGGATGCATATTCTCAGATGCTTCTTGGCGAATTCTCCATTGTCTGTCACCAGAAACCGCGACTCATCAAAGAAAGCAACCCTTTGCTACTTGACCAAGGTCTAATTGCCATACTCCATTGCGAACTGGAGGCGTTTTCGGCGATGCACAGGCATCAAACTCAAGAGGGATCCTTGCACTGTCTTGGTGCTGACACGCCTAGTGGCCCCACTGTTCATTTGCTGTGTCAGTTGCTCAACAGTGGCACGCCGATTGGTCAACCGACACACACCTCTAGGGTCGACGGCCCATGGGGCCCCACAGTTGCCTCTTCGGTTGCTTGAAACTGTCTTGTTCGCCCTGTCGCTGTAGACCTTCACAACAGCAGCCCTAGAGGAGTTTACAAAGGTGGCCGTTTCTGAAATGTTGCCCCCCTTGGCCCGATAGCCAATGATTATCCCCGTTTAGAGGTCCTACCGGTCACTTGCTTTCCCATGACGGCGATAATTGCTGTGTTAATGGATGCTACTACACGTCTGCTGTTGTCAGCTTTTAATGATATGCATTGATTTTTCATCTGCATACCACGGGACGATCATCGCTCGAGGAGAGGTGGTCATATTCAAGGAGAGGTGGTCATATTCGAGGAGAGGTAGTCATTATTTTAGTATTTCGACCCTGTATATCAATCTCTGGGTACCTTTGTTCTCTCACTGTTAGTGGTCATTCCATTCCATTACCTCGTGAGAAAGGACAGCTCTGAGACCTTGATTACTTGCATCCATTGCTAATAGTAAAGTTAGGGTCGAATCATATGGCATTAAGACTTCAGGTGAGATTAAAGCATGCCTCACGTCTTTGTATGCTAATCTTGATTTGTTTGTCCATTTAAACACTTTTTAATAACATTTCACGCAGAGGTGATGCTTTTGCTGACAGTGGTGGTATGAATGCTGAATAATAATTCGCTTTCCGTAGATAAAATTCTAATTCTTCGGAACTACGTGCATCCGAGCATTTTGCAACTGCTACCGTATGTTGTTTGGATTTGTGGAGAGAGAATTTGTCTATTCCAAACACTCTAAAACTAGCGTTGCAAAAACGCATTTTTCCTATTAAGATGTACGCCGTTTTTTTGTAATTTTCTAAGTATCAATCTTGAAACTGTTATAAAAACGCATATTTGATAATTTGATGAATGGTACATGCAAAGAAATTGATAACGTTAGGTACCTCTCTTAAAATTCTTTCCATCTTCCTTTGCCATATTGCTGGTATGTGTATTGCTCCATAGACTACTCTTGTAGAACGAACTAGTTTATGAGATGGAGTATTTAAGGTTAGAACTTCTATAAAAATTTATCATCAATGGTAAGAAGAGTATAGTCATCCGTGAAATCTAGTTGGCAAAACCAAGCAGCTTTTCCTATTTTATTAAAGATATCCTCGATTTTCGGTATCAGGTATTCATCGACGATCATCTGTGGATTCAATGGGCTTAAAACTCCTGGTAATCCTTAATGACCCGTTTTTCTCAAGTACCACATGCGAAGGCGATGCCCACTTAGAGGAAAGTACCAAGTACCCTTTCGTAGAAACCAGATTTTAGTTTTTTTTAATTCCTGATCATATTTTCCCTCAAAGCTAATGGAATGTCTCTTGCTTTAGTGAAGACCGTTGCAGCATCTGGCTTCAGATTTATTTTTGCTGGAGGTCCTGTTAGCATTCTGGCAACATCCTTGAAGATGTCATCAAATCCGTTGAGGACTTGGTCCAATGATGCTTGCTCCGTCCTCGTTAACCTTCCTCTATCATTAGTTATACTGTTTACTGGCACAAAATTATTTTTGAAGTCTATTTCGTCTATGAACTGTTTAATCCATTCTCGACCAAATAGTTTCGTTGCGTTTTCCTCTACCACATAGACATTCACACATTTTATCGTGGAGCCTACATCAACCGGCATTCTTCCATGTCCTGTATAATTTCGAATTTTCGTTCTACTATATTTAACCTTCTGCTGGGTTTAATTTTCTGTAATGGTGCTAAATTAATAATTGTGTATGGAGCTCAAATGTACATTACCATGTTGATTTTATGTCCATTTAACATGACATCTAACATATGACGATTTTTCGTCCATCATCGACAATTTTACTCAATGATTTTATGACGTCTATGCCATTCTTATTGTAGAAAACATTAACTTTTTTTGGAGAAGTTTCCTTGAACAACGTTACCTTTCGTCATTTTACAAAAAGTGGAAATGTGACCTTTTTTCTCACAAATACAACAGATTGCTCTTTTATATTTACAACTCTTTGTCTCATGATGTTTGCACAATATTTGAAAACTTCAAACTTGTTTTCTCTGGGCAATGGACAGGTGTTCTGCTCATGGTCCTCTTTGTCGCTCTGACGATGATTGACGTCGCTGAAACTTGTCATTTCGTTTCTTCTGATGTATAGCACAATCACATTCGAGTCTGTGTGTCTTTTCCGTAGACAGTTCTGGGTTTCGGGTTTCACTCAGCCTGACAGTAATTGCAGTGATTTTCGTCACTTCTAATAACTGAGCAACCTCGAGAGCTTCGAAGTGAGTGGTGGCTTTGCAGTATAAAAGATGGACAACAGGATGCAGTGAGTCAATAATGAAGGAAATTTTGTTTCCGAAATGTACATCTCAGTCAATAAAAATTATCATGTGGATTAGTGTTTTCAGTGTTCCTTTAAGTAGTATACTGGTAAATAATAACAATTATCAACTGGAGATGCGTCTCCAAGCATAGGTATCATTAATATACTGGTGTCCACAGATTCTGGCTTCTATTGTTTAAACAGGATTATCGACTAGTTTTGCCATATATTCCCAGCATCTTCAAGGATACACAACAAGAGGCTCGCAACTCTTTATATATAGAAAATTTGGGTACAAATGAACTAATGAGCATGGAGGGACAGGGCAAGACAACAAACTAACCAATTAGAAGATTAACCAATAAGAAAATAAACTAAAGAAAAAAGTAAACCAAAACAAGTAGGGTCGCGAACGCGGAAAAGAGTTCGTATCTGGTTGTCAAACTGACAAGTGGATTAACAAACAGGACTGAATTGTGATGATTCCATGCCTGTGCCTGTACTTCAATGCCTGTGCAAGAGCACATATACACAAAAAGTAAACACTGGAGAATGGGCTGATAGTGGGGTTGGGACCAGTGAGTAGAGATAATGCAAAGGCTCAGATACTTATGCTTGCTACAAACTTATTTATTCTACCAATCGCTTGAGGCTAATCTCTTTCTTGCAGTGATTATTTCAGGTTTCGAATAGGAAATAAAAGTTACTGAGGGCTAGGTCCGGTGCATATGAAGGATGAGAGACTAATTTGTAGCGCACCTCATTCAATTTGGACACGACAATGTGGGATGAATGAGATGGTGCATTGTTGTGGTGAAAAAGAACTTATTTTCCTCTGCAAACGAGGCCGTTTCTCCGTCAATAAATCGCTGTAGTACTGCCCCGTGATCGTTCTTGGAGTCATGGCGACCAGTACTGCCCCAAAAACTGGTCGCCATGACCTTTCCGGATCTTTGCTTTCTTCGGAGCTGATTTGCCTGGAAAAGTCCACTGCTTCGACTGTTCCTTGGTCTTTGGTGTATAGTGGTGGATCTAAGTCCTATCGACGGTTACAAAACGCATGAAGAAATCCCTTCGATTGCGCTGAATCCTAGCCAGACACTCCTCCAAAATGGTCATCCGTTTTCGTTTTTTCTCTGGTGTGAACAAACATATCGCGCGTAAAGCTTATTCATTCCCAAAATTTCATGTAGGATATGGTCAATGCGTTCTTCTGAGATACCTGTTCTCTCTGCTATCTCTTTCAGCTTCAATCCGCGATCGGCTAACATGACATCATGAATCTTGTCGACTATTTCATGAGTGGTAGTGGTGTTTGGGCATCCACTGCGAGATTCGTCAATTTGTACTTGTTCGGCCACGTTTGAACTCGCTCACCCAGAAGCTGATGATCAAAAATGGAGTAGCTCCACCATGAACCTCTAGCAAAATATTTCGAATTTCCGTAGCCATCTGGAAGTGTTTTATTACTGCACGAAATTCGATTTTATCCATATTTGCGATACCATCTGAATTGCTGTACAAAACACACTCTTTAACAACAAATATTGACAGTCGACGTCTGAAATTTTGGCAGTTGCTGTAAAAATGGTTGCCATTGCCGACCAATAAATGCACTTCAATCTGCTTGCGCCATCTCTTGCCGATTCCGGAAATTTTTGCCGATTTCCCTCTAACCATACTGTGACCCCTCTTGCTAGGAACAAGCACTAAGAACTAGCAGGTCACTGGCAAGCTCTAGATCCGGGACAATTTTTAAATAGCAACACGTGATCGTATATTCACGGTGAAACAACTGACTCTTAGATTCTTTGCTTCCCTCTACAAGCACTGCTCAATGGGTAACTTGTTGAAACTAAGTATGCTAAAAGTCAAGGTGCATAGTGCGGAATAACGCAACTCAAACTTAACACTGCAATTTGCTAAATCAAAATACATGCTACAATTATTCAGCAGTAATAGGCCATCATAAAATATGCGAAACAGGTTCTTCGTAAGGAACGTACGATTTCACCACGTTCACCAACAGTCACCACAGAGGGTGTGGGATGCAACAGAATAGTTTTCGTGAACCTTGGCGGGAGGATCGAAGTTGCTCCACTTACGCTTCAGTTGCACTCGGCTGGCTATGCCGTTTTTAGAAAAATAATTGAATCATCACTCACCACAAATTGAAGTTCTCTTCTTTACCATAAATTTATCCACTTGGCTGCCAAACGGCAGATTGTTTCCACTGGTGCAGTCCCCTACGCATCGCTCGTCTGCCCCAACATCATTAGCCATCGTTATCAACATCGTTCCATTCGTCCTGGGTTAGCCGTATTCCTGACTTCGTCCATTTAATTCTAACTCAACTTATAGTATTTACTGAATATTTAATCAAATTTCAGTAATTTAATCTTAACATTAAAATATCAACACCAACATCTCAAAGTGGACTTTCTTTTCGTTCGAAAAACAATGATGTTCACTATGCATGTCAACCGCCTTGGAAGTTGGCAATGGAATGTTCTCAACACAACAACACTAAAATAAACACAAAGAAATTGATACTCATCCATATTCGTATCGATCACTTCTCCATCCCAATTCTCAACTTCTCCTTCACCATCTTCACCATACCCATTGCTATGGCCCTCAGGCATCCCTACACTGTTGACACCTCTCCGACTCTTCTCCACCAGTCATGTACAACTTATATTCCGCGGGTTCCCTTTCCTTCACCTGTGCACAGTTACCGCCTTTACCTCGTCTAGTTCACTTTTTTACCCCTTTTGAGTTACCAATTCCTAATTCGCGAACTGTCGACGCACATCTTATTTTCACTTGCAATCATTTCACCCCTACCCTCAAACTCGACTTCCATTTGCTCCTGAATTTTATGAAAAACCTGATACCTGTCTACCATATAGGCTCAGCTTCTCTTTTTACAGTTGGCTGACAAACCTCTTCCTTCGCAGGCTTTTGATTATGAATGCACAACTGTTTTTCCCCAGGTTTACCACCTCCGTAACTTTATCACCTTCCTTCATCCTATAGGGCTGAACCTCGTCCATAAAATACTGTCGCTGCATACTCGGAACGGCATGAACCCCATCGCCTCCGATATCTGCTATGTGATCAACTCCACACTAGCCCTCATCAGGCCACTGATCGTTTCACCGACATGAGTGAAAACCATTTCCGTCCACCTCCTGTGGATTCACATAGCCTGTAAACCCCCTCCCATTGACAGGGTGTGTCCACACATTTCCAGTTGGCTCCTCTTGCCACGTTCCTGGATCAATACCTATCGTGCATTCTCCAGTGTATGTCCCCAGCAGACTGGGCATTATTCCCTCAACAGGTTGCATTGGCATAAAATTGTACCCTTCAGTGGGATAACTAGGAACCTCGACACCTGAATACCATTGAGGTGATTGGTAACCACCTGCTATACCTTGTTCTAGCAAGCCATTGTTTATTTCTACTTGAGACAACTCCTCACTAGATATATCCCTATCCGACCGTGTCCATTTGTCCATTTGCCCTAAACGCACCCATCTGACAACCTGCAATCTGATTCCCATTACTTGCACCCACACGGCACCATCCTCTGCACACATCTCAAACTCGCCAATCCTTCACTGTTTCGTTTCTGCCCAATACCATGAATCCCTTCCCAGAACACTAATCATCACCCAACCCATGTCTGGTTGTCAACTAAATCCAATGTGCCTAGATCCGTGAAACCCTAATCCGTCATTCACATACCCATCTTCATTCACATCTACCCTTTCCACCAGGAGGACGTTCACCGGCTCGACCACTTGAGCACAAGCACAATGGAATGTCATTACCCGCAGGATTTCAATGCCCAGCATGCCATCATATGGGCGATCTGTGAATGAATGAATCAAGAAAGTTCTCACGCCCATGTGATGCCCCTGAACATTCACCTCCAGCATCCTTTCTTGTGTCAGATTAAGCCTCAGCCCCGAGAAAACCATAAGCCTCAGCTTCGATCAAGGACACCTGAGAGCCGTTGTCGATCAGCATGGTGATGAGCTGGCCCTGCAAATACACCGTTGCAGTAGAGGTTCCCCCCCCTCACCACTCTGAGCTTGCAATGGGCCCTCAAGGTGACCACTGACATTTCTGCTTTGGGGCTGGCATAATGCCCGGGCTGTCTGCATCTATAACATCTAACGTTAGGTCCTGGATGGCTAAGCAAAATGGCGCGGGAATCTCTTGTGCTGGGCACAGTTGGCAGCAACGATGCTTGGGCTTGGCCTATTGCCAGTTTCTCAACCACCTTTGATAGGCCTTCGAGCAAGCCTTCCAACTTTTTAATTGCATCTGCACAGCCACAGCTGCTCCCTTGAGTCTTGTCCTGTCCCCCATTAAATGTGCCCACCTTAGTGCTTTTTGGACCGTGACGCACCATAATATGTTTCCCCTTGCCTCCCGGGCAGATCTCCCCGGAGTCTGTCACGTTAGACGCTCTCTTATATTTCTTCTCCAGGTCCTCTGCTCTAATGGCCAACATGCCTTTTTATATGTTTTAGGATTAGCGATCACCAAGGCTCTCCAATGTGCCAATACGCAGCTATTGCTGAACCTCTGCAATAGGATGGTGTCCCGCATTAGCACTGACTCCGGAGTGGCTCTCAAATACCTCTCGACCACTAGCTCGAGGCGATCGGCGAATGCGGCCACAGACTCATTAACCCCCTGCATCTTTTCAAGGAGATACTGGGAGAAATCCCGAGTGATTTTCAGTTTTCCAAATACGCGCTTCAAGCGTGCACACAGTTGAGTATAATCATCAATGTCAAAGACCTCGTGTTCTGTGGCGTGCCTAGCTGCTGCCCCTTCACCTCAGGAGTCCATTTGGCCAGTGCACGAATACTTACAACACTGGCCAAAAACGCCTTTACTGTGATACCACAGTCTTCTCCAGTGAACTCAGGGACTGCACCTGTATACCCTGCTAGTTCCGGAGCAGCTGCAGCTCCTGCATCCCCCTCATTTCCAGACATCCTAGCTATTCCAGAAATGAAACACGACCCACACAAAATTCAATAGAATACTGAGCTCTCCAATCACCAAACGTCAATACAAACAATTATCTTCCTTTTGATCACGAACTGACACTCTACGTAACGCTACATGCACTACGTACGTCTGAGCCTTGCACCCTCGATGGTTCGGAAATTCCGGACTGCTGGTCCCTGTTCGGCCTAGTGTGATGGCTCCATACTTCAATGCCTGCGCAAGAACACATATACACAAAAAGTAAACACTGGAGAATGGGCCAATCCAGGGTTCGAGACAGTAAACAGAGATAATGCAAAGGCTCAGATACGTACGCTTGTTGCAAACTTATTTATTCTACCCATCATTAAGGAGGTAAGTTAAAGCAAATTGTTCTAACAGACAATCGTAAAACCACAATTCAATCTCAAGGGGCCCCAGCGAGATACACAGCTCACTATAACTTATAAATCATTACTAATAGAAATACGAACACACAGACTGTGCACTCTGGCACATAAACTCGTATTATGATACAAGCCACTCAGAGTCTTAACAAAAGTGCATGTGAAGAAGAGGTATAGTCACACAGTGGCACCTAGTTACTACCAAAACGTGCTTGTTTCCTCCGAATGAAATATTCAACTTTATGTATGCCAGAACACGCACTGCACCTCCTTTTATAGCAGGTAGGGGGAGTTACCGTGACCCTTCTTGGTAGGAGCAAGCACTAAAAACTAGCGGGCCACTGGCGAGCTTTAGATCTGGGACAAAATTTAAATAGCAACACATGATCGTATATTCATGGTGAAACAATTGACTCTTAGATTCTTTGCTTCCCTCTACAAGTACTGCACAATGGGTGACCTGTTCAAACTAAGTATGTTATAAGCCAAGGTGCATAGGGCGGAATAACGCAACTCAAACTTAAAATTGCAATTTGCTAAATCTAAATACATGCTACAATTGTTGATCAGTAATAGGTCATCATAAAATATGCGAAACAGGTCCTTTGTAGTTACGGTTTGATTTCACCGCGTTCACCAACATTCACCACAGAGGGCATGGGATGCAACAGAACAGTTTTCGTGAACTTCGGTGGGAGGATCGAAGTCACGATCTAAATGCTCTACTTATGCTTAAGTCGCACGCAGCTGGCTACGCCGTTTTTAAAAAATTAAGAATCGTCACTCACCACAGATTGAAGTTCCCTTGTTTGCCATAAATTAATCCGTTTGGCTGCCAAACTGCATGTTGTTTCCAATGGTGCGGTCCCATATGCATCGATGCTGGCTAGCCATCGTCATCAACATCGTTCCTTTTGTCCTGGGTTAGACGTATTCCTGACCTCGTCTATTTAATTCTAACTCAACTTAAAGTATTTACTGACTATTTAATCAAATTTCAGTAATTTAATCTTAATAGTAAAATATCAATAACAACTTCCCAGGTGGACTTTATTTTCATTCGAAAAACAATGATGTTCGCTACGCATGTCAACCACCTCGGAAGTTGGTGCTGGAATGTCCTCAACACAACAACACTAAAAAAAACAGAAACACGCGTAACAAAACAGAAAAATTCGCTCACAAGAACACATTTTCCAAGAATTTTACTCAACAATACTCAGTTGGAAGCTGCGATGATCTTCCTAGAATCAGCAGCAACAATCGCAGCTGCCAACAGAGTACACACACGCAAAACCGATCCTCACACAATACCGCAAACAATTACAAATGAGCTGTTTATACAATTAATGACTACTTCTATGAGTCGTAACAGTGACGCTAAATTCTATATCACTAAACAGATGCTAGAAATCATAAATCAACAGAAAAATCAAGAAAATATCGTAACACTATAATAACTCCCCCTCCTTCGCCGTACTCACGTGACTTCCAGCTAACCTGGAAGGTCACAGAAAAAATACAAAATTGAATATACAAAAATACAAGAATTATAAAAATGAAAATAAAAAATTATATAAAGCAAACTACTACAGTGAATACAATGAAAAGAGTACAGAAGTTTTGTATCCTGACCATACAATGAAGCAGTGATGCTGCGACAAGTATTATATAGGCCTCTGGCAGCTTCACGAAACGTTTTAAAGGGTATGTCAGATCATAAAATAATCAAGACAACTGTTCACATTATGCCAACCACCTGACAAGCACCGGACACCCACTCAGACCACAAGGCGAAGTGATGTTTATTATGCATGTTTGCAGTAAATCCTCGAAAACAGCCACCCTGGAGTCTATTGAGATTTACAAGGCCAAGACGTCCAACACCGAACAACTACTAAATTGCCAGATTTACTTCGTTGTGTTCGCTATGCTCAATCCTCTGTCAGACCTTTTGTAACTTTTCGTTGTATATAATTTTGTACTTTGCTTTGTAAAATTTTTATTTTCATTTTTGTAATTCTTCATTTTTGTATTTATTCAGTCCTGTTTGTTAATCCACTTTTCAGTTTGATTACCAAGTCAAACCTCTTATCGGTCCGCGTTTGCGACTTCACTTGTTTTGGTTTTCTTTTTTCCTTAGTTTATTTTCAGTTTGGTTAATCTTCTTATTGGTTACTTTGTTGTCTTGCCCTGTCCTCCATGTTCATTGGTTCATTTGACCCAAATTTTCTGTATATAAAGGCTTGCGACCCTCTTGTTGTGTATCCTTGAAGAAGCCGGAAATAAATGGCAAAATTAGTTGTTAATACTGTTGTCTATCTTTTATACTGCAAAGCATCCACTCACTTCGTTAGTAAGTACAGTATTATGATCCCACCTCTTTCTGATATCTCAAAAGCTTCTTTAAATGTTTTAGGTTTTTTGGTGATAATCTCGTCCCTCATCACTCAAGATGCTAAACCGTGTAATTATTGTTCAGTTAGTATTCTGTCTAAGAACTATTCGTACTCACAATTGGCGGCCCCTTTATGTAGGCGCAACGCAAATTCGGCCACAGTTTCGCTTGTACTTTGCCTTATCTACCTATAT
>JAHWFO010071947.1:426944-453017 GCA_023313115.1 Rhysida immarginata
GCATGGCTGATTGAGCTGGTCCCTTACAACATTTTGCTCAGTTACTAATTGCCTTTTGTATTCAACCCAACTAAATTTTTTCTGTGGTTCTTTACACCCTCTTCTAGTTATCTACTTTTGTTTCAAGGTGTATTGTTTTATTTTTAATTTTCAGTTATTTGTTGCATTGTTTCAATTGATATGGGTGCAACTGAGTAGTGGCTAATGATGGCTAAAGGTGACTGAATTCACACACATGCCTTTAAATACAGTAGTGCTCTACATAAGGTTTAATTTAAATGTTTGACCTGGATGAAGCAATTTCTACCTCTGCTAATCAAACAGGATTTAAGGCATGTGAGGTTTAGCTCACAAAAATTTATTCTGGAAAAAGAGAAGCTACATAGGCTACGAGGTGTGAAGGCTTATACACTATATAAACCAGTTCGACATTATTACCCTCGTAATCTTATTCATGTATTTGCTCCATTCAAACAATTTCAAATAGACTTGGGCAACCTAACCAGTCTGTCAAAGCCGAACAATGGACATAAATTTATACTTACATCAATGTTTTCTATCGCTATGCATGGGTCGTTCATCTAAAAATGAAGCCTTTCGAAGAATTTTGACAGACGGTAATTTCATGTAAAAGTGAACAGTGATAAAGGGAAGAAGTTTTTAAACAGGCATGTTCAAGACTACTTTAAAGAACTCGACATTGATTTCTTTGCCGTTTTTACATTTATGGTGGCCTACGTATATGCATTGATTTTAGGAAGATAAATCAAATAACACGGGACAATAGATACCTCGTTCTTAAACTCAATGACTTAGTGGACAAACTGCTAGAGGCTCTGTACTTCTCCAAACTGGATATAATGTTTGCCTATCATCAGGTGCAAATGGAGAAAGAGCATATTCATTTAACAACATTCAAAACCAGGTATGGATTATATGAATGCTTGGTAATGCCGAAAGGCTTATCTTCAACTTTCTCTAAGGTACTCAATGACACATTGTTGAGCATGCTTGATCAGGGGGTTATGACATACTTAGATGATAATTAGATTTTCGCCCAAAGCAAAGAAGAACTAGAACAGATGACAGAACAGAACCAGCTGGAAAGATTAGGCAGAGAGAAATGTTTTTTTGAATATCAGTAAATGTTAATTTTGGGCCACAACTGTTAAATATCCGGGGTACACGTTTTCCGAGAAAGGAAAGTCCTGTGATAATGTGTTGACTAAGGCGATTAAAAATTGGCCTGTACCTAGGACGTTCAACCGGGCTAGACAGGTCAGGACTTTTCTAGGATCGTTACAATTTTACTGACAATTTATTCATAAATATTCAGAAGTAGCCGATCCGTTGTTCTAGCTCTTAAGGATGAAACTTTTATATGGAACCTAGAAAGAAAATAAATATTCGAGAAACTTAAGGAAACCTTAAGAGGTCCACCGACTCTGAAAATGTTCTCAGCAAAGAAGTTAAATATTATATGTGATACATCAAAGGTGGCACTGGGTCTGGTAGCCCTCCAAGTGCATGGGGAATGAATTTTTCCTTTAGCATTCGAATCAAGTAAATGGAGAAGAGAACGTCGATGCTCAGGGCACTTTTTCTAACCAGGTGAGCTATAAGACTGTACTTAGCCCTCTTTGCTTTGTTCGAATTCCAGGAGATTTTTGAGTCGATGATAATGCAAAGGTATTTGTAGTTGTCAACCCATTCGAGTTTCTTATTGAACAGAACCAGGGAATCCAGGGGACACTAAAGCTTTTTGTTGAAGTACACGGTATTCATTTGACAATGATAGGATTCAATTTCCAGCAATGCTCTTCCAGCATTCTTCAAAGCTCTTCAAGGCGTTCTGCAGCCGAGAGATAACGTGAGATGTCTGGTGCACCCATGCCCTGTGGCAGTATCTACAGCGTAGAAATTGCACTTTGGGAAATCGTGGACAAAATAATTAAAAATAACGGCCCCGAGGACAGAACCCTGTGGGACAATGGCCTTTACCGTGCAGGGTGTGGAGAAGTTTTCACCTACTGCGGCTTGATAGAACCTGTCGCTGAGAAAGGATCTTACCATCATAATCAAATATGAAGGGAACCTATCTCTAATCATCTTGTAGGTTATGAAAAGAGTACTAAAAAACGAAGTTATATACACTTAGCATAGGCATACAATAGTAAGATGGTATTGGCTGAAATATTAGAAGAGAACATATGGGAGGCCAGAAAATTCAGTGACCTGCTGGGATAAGACAGAAAAGAGGACAAATAGGTGATAAGAGAAGAGCGAAGAAAATGCAGTAGGATACCACAAACAAAATTAAAATGATAGAAAATACTGAGTTCCTACATTCTGGAAAGTCAATGAAGAAGGGCTATTTTCTTGAGCTTGTCAGGGAAATGAGACTTTTTCTAGGATATGTCAGGAAAATAGATTTTACTGGCGACATTGTTATTTATTCTACGATGATGATTCCTTTATGGACGACTTTATCTCTATCACTAACAATACACTGTCTACAAACCTCTATAAGAAGCTCACCGACCAGCAGCAGTATTTACATTATGACAGCTGCCATCCATGCTATTGCAAGGATAACATCCCTTTAGGTCAGTTAACTTGCATCCATAGAATATGTATTAATCCATCTGACAAGGACTTCCACACTATCGCCCTTACCCACTATCTTAAAGTAAGAGACTACCCCAAGTCTTTCATATGATCTTCTATTTATAAATATCGTAATTGCCGTTCTAACAACAATCACAAACCTTATCCAGCAATGGCAATACCTAGGCTAATTATTCCTTATCATCCAACCTCGATAGAATTAAAAATATCATAACAAAGCATCAACATATTATTGACAACTCTCCTCTTCTTCATTCCATTCTACCAGAACCACTAAAAGTTTCTTTTAAACGGACATGTAATTTTAAAGATATTCTGGTCAACGCTGCTATTACTAAACCACGCACTTTTTATTAGGGGGGGATGTTTTCATTGCAATGAAAAACGTTATGGCATTTGACATTTTCTTAAACTTGCCACCTCCGTTTCCAGCAGTGCTTTCATTAACCAGTACCAAACCTGCACTTCTCACATCCTAATTTACCTGCTACATTGCAAGGTTTGCCAGAAACAGTATGTCAAAAAAATGGGTACCCGATTCGCCAGACATAATTTCGACATCCTCAGTAATGCTGACACGCCTGTTGCTAAACATTTCAATTCCTCTGGCCACTCTTTGCAGGATGGCAGTCTTTATATTCTTCATAAAAACCTCCATAATAAAAAAGAGAGAAAGCAATTCGAAGCTTTTATTATTTGGAAATTCAATTCCCTCACTCCTAACGGCATTACCTTTAACAAAGGCAGTAATCCTTCATTACATTTCCAATATTCCTCTACAACTTCAGCTATTCCCTAATTGGTCATAGGCTTTCTGTGCCCTATTCTTTCTCTTTATCCTTTCTCAGTTATTTACTCTTTTTAATGTTTTTTCACACCTTTCTTCTTCTATGTTCATTTTCTGTCCATCCCTATTTTGTAGGCTTTCTATACTCCTTTGTTTCAGTCACCCTTGACCCGTAGCTCTTTTATACATAGCCCTATTATTCCTAACCTTTTTGATAGTTTCAGGATTCCCAATGAAATTCTGAATCCCATTTCCCTGACTTTCCCTGACATCGACAGTCTCATTTCAATGACAAAAGCGTATTTTTTTGAAACATATCTCTAAATTGGGACCACCCATCGTAAGTTGGTTTATTTCAATAAATAACATAATGTCACCAATAAAATCCATTTCCCTGCCACTTCCCAGAAAAAGTCTCATTTCCCTGACAAATGCATGAAAATGGCCCTTCTTGCCTGAATATCCCTGATAACTTTTCATATCCCTGACTTTCCCTCACATTCTCTGACTTTCCAGAATGTAGGAGACCTGTAGATCCTGTCATTTTAATTATGTTTGTATTTTCCTAATGCAATTTTGCTGCTCTTTTATCACCTCCTATTTTTCCTGCTTTCTGTCCTATCCCAACACATCTCTGAATTTCCTGACCTCCCATTTGTTCTCTTCGAGTATTTCAGCTAATACCGTCATACAATTCCCTACGCTAACTATATATAAAGTCTTCCTAAAGTACTCCTTTCCTTCCATCTGTATTTTTATGCGGATGACACTGCCATTATAACATGGGCACACCAGCCGGCTCACGTTATCACTCGGCTGCAGTGCGCCTTGAAGCAGTTCAAAGACTGGTTTAACTGCTGGAAGTTGAACCTTAACGTCGGAAAGTGCAAGGCTTTTTACCTCAATAGGAAGCTCAAGCATCCCCCAGATTCTCTTGTTCTGTTTAATAAGAAACTGGACTGGGTGGACAACTACAAGTACCTGGGAGTTATCATTGACTCAAGACTCTCATGGAACCAGCATATGTCCTATGCTCTGAACAAAGCGAAGAGGGCTTAGTACAGTGTCATAGCTCTTATGGGTCGCAACAGCGCCCTCAGCATTGACAACAAGCTACTTGTGTACAAATCGATTATCCGGACCATACTCCTCTATGGCATGCCTGCGTGGGCGACTATCTGTAAAAGCAGATGGAGTGAACTACAGTCATTCCAGAATGTTACCCTGAGGACCATTGCCCAGCTGGACAGAAGGACGGTGAAAAACCAATCCATCCACCTCGATTTAAACATGGCCCATATCGGTAAGTTTATACAGGTTCTCCTTTTGATTATGATACAGAAGATGAAGACTCACGACAATAAGCTTGTGAAAGGGATACTGGAGAACTCAATGAATATGAACTGGCATACGAAGTATCGTAAACCGAGGCACGTTCTTGACATCAATTTTGAAGATATTAGCAACGTCTCTTTCCCAGACTACTGGAAGATGTGATAATCTTATTTATGCTTGTATTTTTTATTTCGTTTGTTTTTTGTTTCTGACAATCGTCAATCTTACTTTCTTTTTTGTATAATATGGAAGACCGCTTGGGTTGGTTAGGCTTCTTGACTACCTCAGTGTATTTCCTTTGGAGTTTATTCTGGTTAGATGAGCTTTGTGAAAGCGCTGCTTTCGTCCCATCCTAACGAATGTACACTTCACTGTTCGATTGTCGATTGTCGATTGTCCTTTCCTACATTTAACACACACAATACACTTCACAGTTCAGTTGTCGATTTTTCTCTGTTCATAACTTCAGGCTAATTCTCTAATATTCTCTATCCGAAACATCATTTGTATATTATGATTTTTTTTATTTATTTATTATTTTTTTATTAATTATTATTTATTCCCTTTTTATTTTTTAATTATTAACTTTTAAAGAACCTATAGGAAGCCTGACTCGCCAAGAAAACCAGCCACACTATCCACCGGATTTTGGTGAACGTCCTCAAGAAAACTAGAATTTAACGTGAGGCGATGAATTCGTGCCAGAGTGACGATTTCAAAAAGATTATGATGGGCATTTTCGTCCACCTAATTAGACTTGAACACTTGAGTAACTTGGCCCTGGTTCGTGTGGTTGAAACGGAGGCTAGCCTGGCTGTAACAGTAAACTACTCAATCTTACACCACCAAACCAGAGCACAATATGTAAGAATAGGTTTAATGGCGGTAACATACAACCCGTATGTCATTTTTGGGGTAAGACCCCAACATTTATCTAGAACATGGCGACATCCATAAAGTGCCAATTTAAACAGATTTATTCTTTTGTCAAGACGTTGGTTCCAGGTCAATTAACTATCAAGGGTAATCCTTAAGTATTTGACCTCCTTCTTTATCATGATCTTCTGACCAGATAAGATTGGTTTTCGATTAAAATGAATAATTTCTTTCCAGCTAGTAAAAGGTACATTAGTGGTCTTCAAAGTAATAACCATTAAATTACGCTCGTTGCACCATGTTTGAACTTCATACAAAGCAACTTTAAGTGCAAATATTAAACTTAAAAAAATTAACGATTAATTAGTTCCAATCTATTAAATTAATATTTAGCTAATATCTTCATGCTCGTTTATTTAGTAGCAGTCCTATGGTCGATTAACCTAACAGGGTCGCTGTTTTCCCAGTTTGCGATGTCACTCATACAAGCCATTAGGTCTACCAATATTGGCCCCAACAGCTTCAACAGAAAAACTAATTCTTCCACTGACGACTCAGCACCCTGGCATTTGCATCCCACTTTAGAGGTTGAAGACGCCAGGTAATTAGCCAAAGAGAGTTTGCCCGTCTTCGAAGCCGACAAGAAAATTGATTAAAATGCTGGTGTAACTTTAATTAATCATAAATTAAACAATTTCACAGTTAACTTTTGGCGTATCCATCTCTCCTTATTTCCCAGACATGCATAATCAGCAGAGTTAATTAAATCGCGTGGTAATCACTATCATGTGAGTGTTGATCTTGATCCATTTGCTACATGGTTTGATTTGCTTGCTTATTTTTCATGAAAAGAATTTCATCCAAATCTTCTAGATCGACTATTGAATCTTATTTTTCTGCTTTGTCCAGTAATTCTATTTCTTTGATGGGAATGTCATGCTTTTGATGAATTAAACGTCTCGCTTTTTATGGCGGTTTTAGTTATAGGTTTCCATAGCCTGTAAGCTTTTGTTTCTAATGAGTAGCCTACCAGGCAGCTTTTTTCTACTCGAAGTTGGAATTTTCCTTTACCGAGTGAATTGTCCTTCACATATGAAGTGCTTCCTATAATATGGATATGGAATGCCAAGTGATTTTGGCTGTTCACATTTCGTATGGTGCCTTGTCTTTAGGGAGCACATTAGTCTCTTATGTAGGCAGCAGTCGAAATTAGTTCTGCCCAAAGTTGATTGGTAAAATCGAGTCAGCAAAAATGTTTTGGTTATCTTTACTAGTCTACGATTATGGCGTTCAGCTACACCAATTTGTTGAGGTGAGTATCCAATGTTAGCTGTCTGAAGATGCCGTGTTGCTTTAGATATGCATTGAACTCATTTTTACAGAATTCTTTCCCATTGTCAGTACACAAGACTTTTATGTTCTTACCAGTTTGTCTTTCATCCGTGGAATGGTAATTTTCAATTGCTTTCAGTATGGCACTTTTCTTTTTTAGAATGCTAACACAGATATAGCGGGGAAAATAATCGGTAAATTTATCTAAATATAGTCCACAACTAACTGAATCTGTTCTAGTTGATTTGCAGATATCGATATGGGTAATTTGAAGTATTTTACTACTTCGCTCAGTTGATTTTTTTAGAAAAGGCAAGCTTGACTTGTTTTGCATTCATGCAAGGTTCACATAGCAGTGATTTTTTCTTATCCAAGTTTTATTACATAGACTAGCTGTTTTTCTTCCAATTGCCTCAGCTGCCGTATATTTAAGTGTCCAAATCTTTGGTGCCTTCTTCTGAGATACATGTCTTCTTCAATTTTTATGTAGAAACAGCAATTATTATCATTGCCTTAAAGTCTTAGTATGAACAGGTTTCTGTTTCCTGGCAGTTAGGTACGTTCCTCCATCTCTTTATGGTTGCTTCATTTTCTTTGAAGATGACACTATATCCATTTTCAGTAGCTTTGCTTACTGAGGGTAAGTTCCCGTTCAGTCAAGGTAAATAAAGCACATCTTTTAACTTGAAGCCTTTTACTCTCTGTGATGTAGATGTAAAAATGCTTACATTTCGCTAATGTTTTGGTTGCCGGCCGGATTTTAATTGTCCTATTCTTCTAATGTCTTAAAATACAGGGTCGAGTCACATTATTATTACCACCTCCTACATTTGTTTTCGGGGTTGCCCAGCTGAAGAACTATGTTACATGTTGGGAATTGGTTAGATGACTATATAAGGTAAGTTTTCTCTATGTTAAAAACATATCACTTCTTGCTGCAATGGGTAAGACACGTGATTTATCAGATCTGGAAAAGGGGAAGATAATCAGCTTATGGGTCAAGGGTGACAGTATTTCGAAAACCATGCGGTTTGTGAACTGTTTTCGTGCTGCTGTAGTTAAAGTGTATCCATGACTGGGAAAAAAGGACTGTTCAGAATATACTGTATGGGAACTGTAGAGCACCACGTGCCATTGATGAGAGAGGTGAATGTCGGCTGCGAAGGCGTGGGAAGGCCAACCAAAGAGCTAGAGTGTACCAACTTACCACTAAAACCAACGAGGGTGCTACCAGACATGTCTCTAAAACCACAATACACAGGACCCTACAGTGTACAGCCTCCGCAGCAGATAGATGGTTACCGCACCCATGCTGACGAAGGTTCATTGCCAAAAACGTCTTCAATTTGACCAACAGTACAGAAACTGGACCCCATCTTGTCTGGAAAAAGGTTGCCTTCTTCGATAAGTCAAGATGTCTGCTCCACAGAAGTGAGGTCGTTGGCGGGTGACGCGACAAACCTTCGAGAACAGCTATCCTACAACCATTCTTGAACGAATCCAGGCTGTTTTTGGCAGCATCATGCTGTGGGGAGTGTTCTCATGGCATTGTATGGGCGCACTGATATCTGTGGAAGGCACTCTCAACCAATTCGGTTTTTTATCCATAATTGCAGATCAAGTATATCCATACATGGCGACTGTCTTGCCAGAGGCGAATTTAACTCAGGAACTGCAACATTCGCAGTGGGAGCGTGGTTTTCCTATTTTTGAACCCTCCTAGGCCCATAACCTGTTGTAAGTATTAGTTTTTGACTAGGAATGCTGCATGGTGTCTTATTTCCATATTTTATTTTAGAACACAGTAAGTGTGGCAACATAACAATGAAACGGTTTAGGAGATTACAACAACAGAATGTATATAGTTGTTGATTGCTTAAGTTAGAACCTGATAACACAATTTATGCTTATCACAACAGACATACATACAGATGAGCAAAAATCACGTGACTGATTTATCACAAATCAATTTTTACTAATTTCGCAGTAATTAGAAATTTATTTAAGCACTTAGAGGTGGTATTTAATTTTGTAAGGCTCCATCAGAAAACAGCATAAAGAATAATAGTAAAAACAAATGTCAAATAATTCAAATATCGTTAATAGAAAAATATGTCACCTATTAACAAAATTAAAAAAAACACAATTGCCAATACATAAATAACAATTTCTTGAAAATGTTGAAACAACTTATTACGTATATTAATTAATTTTTTTTACTTAAAAACATAGTTCCATTCGGTTAGATAAAAATATGCTATAGAGTTTTTCTAATCTTTTTTTCTAACTTCAGAACTGAATGCAAATTGTACATCTTCAATATCAAAATCAGGATGTGTTCCCCAGTTGGGATTATAGTTTTAAACCTTAATTACAGATTATCAAAATTATGTAATTAAGTGTTAAACAATAATAACTAATATAATAAAATACTTCGTACGTTTTTAGCCTTAAAAAAGAAACGTCAGCAACAAATAAAAAGATCCTCTTCTCCGTCGTGTCTTTAATCACTTAGTAACGTGTTTTGTGTTCAAAATAAAAATTATCGTCTTTACGCATACTGAAAAACAATTGAATCAAAGATGATTGTCTCGTATTGTTTAGCACTACCTTTTACCCCAAATATGATAGCGATCTGTTTGGACATGGACTTGACAAGACACCCAGAAGCAGTGGGAAGCGATACGAATCCAAGACCTCTGAACAAACTCACAGTTCACGAAGATTTGATGCTGGGAATCTAAACATCTTCTGATACCAAAAGAGAAAAACCAACCTCTCGTCCACAACAGTTTATTAAACCATACGCGCATTTTGCCTATCATGTAGCCATCAATGAGCAAAATACAGAGTATGTGAGCCAAAATGAGGAATTTATACAGGAGGAAGACGAATAAAAAAATTAGAATAACAGTATTTATACAAAGTGACTAATCTGATAACCTATACCAGTAAAAATATCGGGTTTTGCAAAAGATCTGTTACACATGTGAGGACCTCCGCAAAAATGACATAACCGATGCGTTAGACACGTGAGGAACTCCGCGTGATGCAGTTAGACACGGTGTTCATTGTCAGAATTAATACTATTCTGTACGCAATGCATATTAATAGATTTAACCGCTATCAGCAGTAAGCACACGTTCATACAGCCCGACGACCGTTATGAATGTAATCTTTTTTTATGGCGGTCCACAGACAGTTCACAGATGCTTTCAGCTGGTCGACGTTGAGGTGACGAATCTTGTAGGCCTTGCTCTCGATATGCACCCACACGCTGTAGTCAAGAGGGTCGAGGTCAGGCAACTAGGGAAGCCAAAAGTCCTTCGACCACAAGTTCATGTTCGACTCCAGCCACTCTTGAACGGTCTTGGCACTGTGGGCTGGGCAATGTCCTGTAGTCTGCATTCCTCGTCACCTTTTTCACCCAGGGCAGTAAGTTCTTGGTCAACATGTCTTTGTAACCGGTCGGGAACCAGACTGGCAGTATTTTCATGCTATTCGACGTCACTAGGCCGAACATCATCACTGAGGCCGGGTGCTTGGTTGTAGTCACGTAGCGGACCTCAAAGTTGTACTGGCTGAATTTGAGCAGGCAATCATTCTGCTTGTTGACGACTGGGTCGACCATGAAGGTTTTTTCATCAGAAAAGATGACAATGCGATTGCTCTTCAAGTCTTTGAGAAGGCGAACACAGTGCTTCCGATGATTTTCTCGCATGCCATCCTTGCCACGTGCCTCAAACATTTTCCACTCTCTTCCTTGATGGCTCTGGACACTGTGGCCACAGAAATCTTTTCTTTCTTTTCGAACTGTGTCATTTTGAGACTCGCTCACGTTTCAAGGCTTTTCTGATACCCACACGATTGATAACGCGAGGTCTGCTTGCACGTGGGCGATCTTTGAAGTCTTCCTGTTTCTTCAGCCTCTTTGCGACTCTGTAGACAGTCAACCGGCTGACGTTGAGCTGCTTAGCGATGTCAGACTTGTCGTGGCTCGCGCTAAGGAGCGCAGAGATCTCAATTCTGTTGTATTCCATCGCAATATCCTTTCATCCGTATCTCCTTCATTCCACCGATATAAGTTTACATCGTCCACGTCTTCAACAGCACCTGCTCCCTGGATGCTTCCACCCCCCGATATCGACGAATCCGCAAGTGTAACAGAACTTTTGCAAACCCAGGTAAGGGAGCCAATCAGACAAAAAAATAATGACTTATCACACAGGTTAATCAAAAAGGAACTGGTAGGTCAAGACTGAGAACGTCAAGTTAAAATTAAATAAGAAACTTAGTGGTAAACAGTCTATATAATTTTGAGTCTACAGGAGGGCCGTTATCTCCTTTTCACAATAATCACGAATCCTTCTTCTTGATCTCTAGTGTCTTTTATGCATCTAATAACTGCTTATTTCTGACCTTATGTAGAGGTCTCAGGTACTTCTTATGCACGGCCCAGTCTCTAATAAATCCTTGGCTATGTATGAACTATAAGAACGGTCGCATCTGGCATGTGTTATATGCTCTAAGATTCTTGTCTCTATTTGTTAGTTAGAAGCTCCCCTATAAACGAGGTTACAAATGTTGCAAGGTATCTCGTAGATTCCCGAATGTAGTTTTATCTTTCGGATTCCTCAAAATATTTCCAAGGGAGTTAGGGTTTCTAAAAGCCAATGTTAAATCCGAATTTTTTAAGAATCCTTGCAATGACAAGAGTATAATTGTAGGAAAGGCGTATGGTCTGCGTTTTCTCCTTGATATTCGCCAAACTGATACTGTATATCATCTACTAAGTCTTCTTTTAAACCATTCAAGATAGCCGTATTTGTTACGTGCTTGTTGCTCATTCTAATAGTATTATTCTAATTTTTCTGATTAGTCGTTTGTTGTATGAATTCCACCTTTGGGCTCACGTTCTCTGTATTTCGCTGATTGGTGACTACAAGGAAGCTGATATGCGCATACAGCTTCATAAACTGTTGTGGACAAGAGGTTGATTTATCTATTTTGGTATTCCATTTATTCAGTTTCTTGGTTTGGTTAATCTCTCTTGATGGCATGCCAGATGTGGTCGATGGGATTGAGGTTAGGTGACCTAGCTGGCCAGAGAAGCGAGGTGACCTCTCTGGAGTGCTCATCCAACCATCCAGATACAATTACTTAGTGATGACATGATGCATTGTTTTTTTGCAGGAAAGGGTCTCCATCAGGATGCTAAAGACATGTAAAGAGGAGCAGATGATCGTCAAGGATAATTAATAAGTGTGCATTAATTGCTTTTGCTACTTGGAGGAGTTAGCTGCACAAAATTGATCACATACATATATAAGAGGTATGTTCAAAAAGTAGCGAATATTAATTTTTTCCGCGGAAACAAATAAGACATCGGAGCCCTCTTTCGGTGGCGATATGAAGGAGACAATCATGAGACAATCACGTGAAATTTTTCCTGTCCGCTAATGGCGTTAATCTCTGGTAATCGTTGTATGAGGGAAGATGTTATCGGATGGTGAATTGTTGCGAAATTGATGGAAGGAGTTGAGCAGCTATATAGCATCACATTTTGTCAAAAGCTTGGCGATACTGAAGTAGTACCATTTGCTGGAACCGACAGGATTTTGGGCATGATACCATGAGCCCATTCTTCGCATTTGATTGAGACTGTTGATGAAATATAGCATTCTTGTGATATTTCAAGCTTCTTACTCGTCCGACATGGCTTCTTGTGATTTTTTATTAAATACGAGCAGTTGTTGGAGGCAATTTAGGGGGCAATTGTTTGAGGGGCTGATGCCTTAGGGGCAATTTTCCTAGAACCTGAATGCTATATAAAGATTTTGGTAATTCATTTAATCTGAGCACTCCTCACTTAAAAATGTATTGTAATAATAAATAACGTTTTACATACATGATTGGCTTATAGCATAAGGTATTTTTCCATCTGGCCACAAGTATTCTTCACGAGCTTCTGCTTTCCGGCCTTTCCCCCAGAGAAGTTCCACCTGGTCTTCATTCAAAATCATATCGCCTTCCCACAATTTGAATCCATCTTCCGTTTTGTTTGCATATGGTGGATTTTTGAATCGCTTCATTTTGTCAGAATCTATAAAAAAAGGTATTAGTTTTCTCTTTCTATTTTGTTTCAAAATAAAAATCTAAGATTAATTAATGAGAAAATATAAAAGCTGTTTGATTGCAAGTTATAAATATCAATATAATTTTTATCTACAGGGGATTGTTATGGATCTAAGGTAACAATTAGTATATTTAAAAGTGGCGAATATGTGCAGTTCACGTGAGCTACAACATGAGTATTATTAGGACAAGCATGAAAACATTGAGTTATGTCAGGGAAAATTGACAAGTATTAGCTGCCCGATATATTTGCCCCTTCCTATATCCAGCTTTTTCTAAATTATGAAGGCATGCAAAAAGCAAGACTTCATAGTTTCAAGAAAGTGATATCAAGTTTACCAAATACCATTGGCAAAACCATAAGCAGCGCCATCTGAGGGTAAAAAATCAGGCCAATCCGAGACCATCCACTAGCCATACTCCTGACGTCATCTGGAAAGTTCAGGTTCTCGTAACCAGATGCATCCACCAGCCCAACTATCAATCATAATTTACAAAATTGCAAATGTGCCACAAGATCTACGTTCATAAGTTCAAGAGCGATGGATGAACTGCCATCTGTATAAATGATACCTGAGAGAAGAAGAGTGGAAATACGTGATCACACTAGGCGAGGCATATGTTTATTTAAGCAACTTCAACAAGTGCCTAGTATTTTTTACCGCCCAAAGGGTTCTAATGATTTCAGAAAATAGTACAGCGAATGCAAGGACGCATTTCCAAATTTTCTTTTTGATTGTGGTTGGATACAGCCACACTGGTAGGTTAACTTTACACAGTTGAATGAAAGGCCAACGTCAAAGCAATGTACTATCACACCATCGTTAAAAACCCCATATTTAACTGTGACATTCCGGTTTGTATGGTACACTAGAAGCTCGACTATCTGTCAAGGAGGGGGACCGGGACAACAATGGATACGGGAAAAGACGAATAACAGAATGGAATTCAGAAAAACCAGACCATATTTATTATACACAAAATTTCAATTACATGTATTGTACGTACTGTATACAACTTTTTTTGCCAAGATCTAAAACAACACGCTTTCGTTTTTCTGCCATGGCAATTCACATGGGTTTCTTAATAAAAAAAATGCACGATATGTAAAGGTGAAAGGATCGCCATCTGGTGACACTAAGTATTATGATGGCAGCGAGCCACTAACGGTTAATAGAGGATGACGGATAATCGAGCTTCTACTCTACAGATGTAAACAAGATATGGCTGCACCGTCAATTCGCCTGTTCCTACCACATGCAAGAAGATACCAGAATTGCTATATTCCATTCAGCGACATACCTTTTTAAGGTGGCCGGGTGGATCACCTATGGATTTTTGTGGATTTGGCCTACTTAAACGCCCTCGAAAAGAAACGACCGGTTACAGTGGAGGATCTTTGGAAATCGTGTCAACAGGAGCGCTTACGAATTGATATTGGTGTTGTGCGTTCCATACTCATGCAAAGGAAACTGTGGTGCAGGGAAATAGCAGTACTGCATAGCTATCAGATTGAACACACTCGATGGTGGCGAAATGGATTTTCCACCTCTCCTAGCCGTCTGTACTTGTTACCCTACATACCTAACCATCCTCTGTACTATTTTTTAAATTTTATTTGAGCATATTTATTTAATTTTATTTATTTATTTTTTATTTATTATATTAATGTAAACCATTACGTCCATCCAGAGCCTTGATGGCCAGAGGTCGACAAGCTGGGTCTCTGGATAAACCTGGATTAACGACTGGTGTATGATGGTCGCAGCAGCAGAGGGAGTGACCAGCCATGTTTCTTAATTTCATAGAAGTTGTGTGTTTAGTGAGAGCCCACCAGACCACGGACTCTGCCAATAGTCAAAGCATGCAACATGGAATCAGTCGTAAGTTTGTGAACCAGTTGTTTTTATGATCAGTCATGTGATTAATGAGTTCTAATTCACTTGATTAGCTCGGTTCTCATTGGTTCATGCAGACCAAGTGGAATTAAGCACAAACTAATCTCAGTTGATAGTTCGTCTCTCCACGTGCAAGCTGCATCTTACCAGCAATTTTTTTATACTTGTGTATACATGGCCAGTCGAAACATTTTTTCTTCTCTGCAGAAATTTTTTAAGAGACATGATTGAAGAAAATCTCTTTCTGGAGCAGAAAAGTAAATTTCTTAAACGTCCACAGCTCTTTTTCAATGGCTGATCCATCTGAATCAGTGAATAATAGATAAAAAAAATCAGGAATGGTACAAATGAAAAGGAGAAAAACCCTGTGTGAATTAGAAGTTTATTCTTTTTTGAATGTTCTGCACTCAATTTACTAATATAGTCTATTACGTATATCTAAAAAATTATAGAAAAAGATTCCCAAAACGTGTTATGGTAATAGTTTTCTATTAAGAGGCTTCAAGCGTAGGTTCTCCTTTTATAGAAATTATGGGTTCACGTTGGCTCCATCATGGTTCTCGCGATGGATGATGGCTGCCCGCTATCCAAAGAATAATCTAAATTTGTTTAGGGAATATTTATCTGAGGAATGTTTTGACGTAGGAAATTGAATTCATGCTATAGAAAATGGAATTTTATGTTGATTCGCTAGCTTCCATATAATTTATTTTTTAGCAATTGGAGACAGATTTGGTTGTGTTAAATATTATTGTGCAACTCTTGGCCCTTTTGGTTGAAGTTTAGTTCGATTCGCTGTATTAGGTAAAAAAAAAAACCAACTAGCTTTTGAGTCCGCCCATTCAGTTAGAACAATATTATTTACTTGAAATTGTGATTAGACACAAGCACGACCTACTAGATATTAACAACCTGTTCATTTAAATGATTTCCATTGTTGTTTCAGGCAGACAAAAATGTTTAAAATTTCCCTGAGATTTCAAACTTTTATGTACCTGAAATAACAATTTGGAATGGAAATATACAATTTATATTCCCAGAAAAAATATTTCTGTTCAAAAGTAGTAATTCTCAATATTTAGGCCAAAAAAATAAAAAAAAATTAATACATTAACATATGAGTAAAATTAGAAACATAGTAACAATGATACAGGATTGCAGGCTATGTCATAATAACTTGAGCAAATGTTGAATATTGTGAAAAAATTTTTTTTAAGAAAATGAAATGAGAAATAAAATGCGAACTATTTATTTAAAAGGCTATTTGTTATTCAATTCAGGTAGAAAATATGCTTCAAATTCTGCGATAGAAGTTGATAATAAATGGGAAATTCTAAATATTTTTGTCTGCCTGAAACAACAATGAAAATCAGCTAAATGAACAGGTCGTTCATACCCAGTAGGTACAAACCTTCACTAAACAATATTTCACGACGAGTACACTCGATGTTTTGTTCTCGTAGACGATGTGAGAAGTTCTATTTAATTGTTTTGCAAGTGAAGACGTCTTCCTTAACCGTCATTGGAAAAAATAAGTTTTTTTTAATTGTGTGTGATTCCTCGTGAGCACCTCGAGGTTGTTGTGCTGAAGGAACATTGGGGAGTTACATATTAGTGGTTGGGCTGGTAAGATGTCAAGTGAAGAGCTAACTTGCAAACTACGTTATATCCATTTTTTTAAAAAAAAATTACTTGACTATCGCCTCACATGATTACGATTTTCTTCTTCTAAAAACCTATAATATTTCCTTCAAAATCCACCAAAAACCTTTCAAAATTGGAACAATTTATATCCATCGAAGTGTTTTGTGCAAAAAAGGAAGAAATCCTAAAAGTCAATCAGTATGCAGAATAATAATATTTAGGATCATAACGTTTTCAATTAAAAATAGTTTTGTTGCTCTCCGTTTTCTACCAATATTGGCATTTTTAAAAACTAGATCAAAAACCGAAAGACCTAAAAACCTGCAGAGAATATTGTTCTCCTTTGTCATTAAAATAATACAGCCGGGTTTCCTAGGGACGAAAAGTTTTTCCACTTTGCGACGAGGTGGGAATATCACTAATTTCTTACAGTTGATATTGTAGCGTACCCCCGCCCCCATAATATGTTCTATAAGGTATTAACGTTCGAAGAACGACCCCGAGGCGGAAGATTGCTAGGGTTCAGGATCGATTTTAATTGAGAGAAACCACGATACTGCTGTATTTCTTTGTATTGACATTCACTTTATTCTCAATAAACATAGTCTATAATTTACTGTTTACAACTTACAAAAACTTTTCTGTTAATTCATTAAAGTACTTTTGGGGCCCGAACTATTAGGTAAGACAAGCAATCATCAGAACTTAAGCTACATAATTACACATCACTCGCAATAGGTAACCGGCACACCTGCCTGTGTAATAGGATAAATGGGGGTGCATACGTGTGTTGACAGTGCTGCCTAACTGCGTACTTGATCAGTATGCGGGAGGCTGATATAGGACTGTGCACTTCCGGATCAAATATTCCACTTTCCTACGCATGGAAGCGTGATGCACTTCCTTTATTGCACATGTAGGGGGGAAGAACCGAAACCCCTCTTTGCGAGTGCAGTCCTCATGCCTCTCACACACCCACTGGCGAGCTTGAGCTTATCCATTAAACTGCAACAATCTACAGTTACAGGAACCTGCTCACAATTTCTGCCAATGTACCAGTCGTGCTTTACTATGCGCCTATCAACTGACTTAACCTCCAGTCCCTTACACAACAGGGTGCTTAATAGGTATAACTGAATTTAAACATATATTATTCCTAACCAGTTACAACGAATTGTGATATTTAGCATTAGCAGTTCTCAGCACGGTTGAGTTTAAATAATTCTTGAGCGCAGTTGTTACGATTTAAAGTTCTTGCAAACATGTCAAGGGCGGGAGGACCGTTGACACAGCAGACTTGAGCATCGAACAAAACTGTCTAGTTGATGCTCATGCATTATCTACCTGTTTAATACCCCTCACCGGAGACTGTCGACATACTTGCCCACCTATGTTGAATCATACGAGGTTCCCATCTGGAGCTACAGCCTCGCTTTCGCTGAACGGGTGCAGATCCATTTCGCTGTTCCATTGAGTTCCATTTCGTTCTATGTCCTCAACTGTCTTGCTAATGGCGTAGAGTATAATATTGTCCAAAAAAAATTGTTTATTAAGAATTGAAATATTTATGCAAATTTATGGCTACCCAATTCTGCACATGTTGTCTTAATTTTTTCTTTCGTCATACAACTCCTTCTTCCAATTTCACCTATGAGCTTAAACATTTTTATCATAAACTAACTCAACTACATATCAAGATTGTGTTACCAAGACCGAATCGGAATGTACACACACAAGATTGTTTTTTTTAAATTTTTTATACAACAAACGAAAACTCATACACACAATTTCTCCGAAAGCAATCGCAACAATCCCCCGTTGGAAGCTTAGCAATCTTCTCGGAAAACATCCTAACAATAGCTGCTCCAACAAAGGACCATTTATGATCGCCCACGGAGGACTTTTACCACTCATTCATACAACAAAACAAACAAAGCGTACTTATATTTTACTATACACTACACACAACACACACATACAACGAACACACACTCATTATAATTACTACAAAGACAAAAGCCAACAATCATGTAATCGACTTAACAATCAATATATTGTTTAATTATACCAACCCCCTACCTATTTAAGTATGAAACACACGTGACTGCTACACTGGAACGTCACAATATCATCACACCCTCTGCTACAACGTTTGTTTCGGCTACAACATCTTCACCAAACAATTTCACACAAAACGCAGAAAATAAACACATTCCAAGATTTATGCAACATGCAAAATAAAATAAATCCTTCGCTAACTTGTTAATCAAATTATATCCAAACTATTCCACCCAAAATAACGGGGAAGCAAGCAACTAGAAACTTAGACTGTGGAATGCTCTTCAAGGCCCTAATGACATCCTATGCACACAGAATTCTATCGCTATTAATTTGGTTATAATTTGTTTTTTCTCAATTGCAACAAAATTTGCTGGATATAACTAGTTTTGGAAGCCAGTTCTTCAAGTTAAACAGGACTAATGACATGGGATCGTAAGAAAAAGACTTGTATAAAACTTTACCAGATGTAGTAATGGATGGAGGCCTTATTGTTATTGTATCTCCAATCTGCTGGTTAGCAAATTGATTCTCATCTTCTTTTCTTGATAACGCTAAGATGTCACAATGGTAGCGAGTAGAGGGATTCGGGTGCTTGCTTTAATCTTCAAGAATATTGTCGATATTGAATAAATTAATAATATTTATCATGAGTGCATATTGGTTTAAGAAACTATATCTGGACCGGTTTTCTAATTTTGGACACAATAAACTTGCAAAAATAACGATTAATCAATAAAGAAAAAAGAATACTAGAACAAAAATGAGTACCGAAACCCCAGTTATGCAGTTAATGCAGTATATGGATGTGCGCCATGTTTTTGCCTTCCCGTGTACCATTTAGTCGATTGAAACTCTTACATTAGTTAGTTAATTTTTTTACATCAGATTCTTGTCGACATTTATTCAAAATAGACAGTAGAAGAAAGAAGAACCACATTACTCGACCATGGGTTGGTTCCCTCTTCATGTTCGAGACGAAATCTGCTGGAGGTGTTTTCATTTTTCTAAAGTAACCTAACTAACATTTAATAACTACCCTTAGATTATCCTAATACCTTACTTTTACCTTCTCTTTCTTGTTACCTTCCCTTCCCGTTAATATTATTGTGTTCTTTTTTCTCACCACAAAAAAATTTGTTTATTGTGGACTCTCTGCTTAGCTTGGACGTGGAATTCTCTCCTCTTCTCCCGTATGTATCACTTGTCCGGACTTTTGCATATGACAAAAGTATAGTTGCTTTATCAGCTTCTGCCCAAAAGAAAACCAATAAAAAAGGTGATAAAAGAGTAATTTATTCTGATAAATTCGCAAACAGACAGTTTTTCGAACGATTATGACTTTGTGCCAGCAAATTTAGAGGCAATAGTTTTAGAATAATCCAAGGATCACCATCCGCCCAACCCCACTGCGTTCTGTGGGAGCGCCGATCGCTCATTAGTGTAGAAATTGGAAAAAAGACCAATGAGCGATGGTTTTGATCAGCGGGAAAATGTATAGGTTGATTTAAATGCCAAATCTATCCGCCATATGGCATCCCCTACGGTTTATTCTAGTTTGTTCTAGTTTGTTCTAGAATTTTGTTCTAGTTTATTTACAAAAGTTTAGTGAAGATGAAAGTTAAAGACTTGAAAGAAAAGCTACAGGTAATAGGAGCGAAAACTGACGGAAATAAACAATTATTGACTAACAGTGAGCAAATTTTATAATGAATTACGATTTACGAAAGTGACGATGCTAAATACTGGGCTAGGCTACGACATCTCATTAATCCTCACTTGAGATTTTTGTTTTTAACACTGTTGCTCGAACACTGAGGAACTGAACAATTTGCATGCATGTTCTTATACAGTATGCTTAATATTGCCAAGATTTTCTCCTCATTTCGACCATAGCATCATAGCCTCAGATTCATAAAGGGAAGGCGCTGCCATCTATACTTAAATCCACCTATTGCATCGTCATCTCGGAAAAGAAAAAAATAGAGAGAGAGGAAAAAGTGGCGATCGGATGAGGCCGGAGAAACGAGACCGGTAGAGATATGAAGCAAGCGAAAAGGGTGCGAAAGGACGACTGATAGAAAAGGATGGGAAAGAACTTTCTAGAGCGTGTATGAAGAGGAGCGGAAGAAGCGAGTGAGAAAGGCAAGCCACGCCGTTCTAGCGAACGACTCCCATGCCAAGGAAAGGAGATGCCTGAAAGGCGAAGACCACGACAGGATTCTACGTCATTCGCTCTGCCAGAGTCTTCCAGCCCAATCGGCGAGGTTACAAGAGTCGTACGTTCTTTGCCGCAAAGCAGACTGACCACAAGAACGCTGCAGACAATTTAATAGCAGGTAACAGTCGTCTTTGTTCCTGGCTTGCAAGGAACGTGTTCGATTATAAGAAATCTTCTGATAGCATTAAGATTTGGAAATAAGTTAGATACTAAGAATTACTTCAATAAGCTAACACCATCGCTCCTAAATTGTGTTAATGTCTGGTTTATTACTTTATTTGTTTTAGTTTCCCAAGCCACAGCTACGTTATTGCCAAGAATGACGTGTCTTATACCTGGCCTTATTTCAAGTTAATTCCACCAAACACTACAAGCTAGGATAACTAAAATTTAAATAGACTAAATTAGACTTCGATTAATTTATTTGGAATACGAAAGAAACTGTGCGCAATCATTTATTGAGTCTCTTTGTTACGAATTTTGTAAAGATATTAAAGTATAATGATCTCAATCCCAGTTTGCTAATTTCCCACTCTGTACACGTGATACTTAATATCGTTATTTATAAAAGTAAATATTCACGTGATAGAGGCGGGGCAGCTTGATAGCCTAGAGCGTGGGAAGAGAAAAATCGGGAAGCCAAAAGTTTCAATATTAATTTTCGGCGTATATTCCACTACGTAAAAAGAAGTTCTAACTGAAAGTGATGAGGCGTATAAGAAATCCTAAAGTGGAATATTTATGGCTAGGAATAAGTCAACACATGCTTGTTTAGTGAACAATAAATATTTTATTAATCCATCTGCTATGACATTATTACTCCAATAAGTTTGAAAATATTTGAAAATAAATGCTATAATTCTAGGAAGAATTATTATAGGAGTTTAGCCAAAAGTACTTTTAAAGCCTAGTTCACACAAGCACAAAAGCCCGTGATGTTTAGTAAAAAGAAACTAGAACGCAAAACGTATTTTATGGATAAACATCGTAGAAGTTAAAAAAATGATATGCTAAAAAAAAAGAAATTATGAATTCATGTACTCACAATGCCTCGCACTAGTAATAGTATAAAAAAGAATAAATTACACAATGGAGAAGCAGTATAGCAGTGGCGACTTGAGATACACAGCTAACAGCCAAGACACATGGTTCTGCAGATAAAATATTCAGATTTGGAGAAAAAAAGCAAAGCTTGTACCATCTGAACGAAATAGTATCGTGGCCAAGCCTAAAAATATGGTGAAAATGCAAACAAACGAGCGACGGGTCAAAATCGACATGGACACCCCTGAAACATGGGGACCGCGTCGACAAACTCGTAATTGCAATTGCTGAGGTACTATCTTAAGGCTGTAGCAATAAGGAAGAAATACTTGCAAGTGAGAGGCCATCGTGAGCTGCACAGGAGAAGAAAAAAACTGGAGAGATGTAGTCGCAAAACCAATGGGTAAAGAAGATGGTGAGAAAATGTGCTGCGCAATATAAAAATAAAACACTGATTGCACAACAATCAGACAATACAACATCTCGCGACCGAGTTAATTAATTGCACGAGGCAAGAACACGCATCACGCGCGTTCGAAAAAAGATTCTTTGTGACAACAATGGTCCACACGCTTCAACAATGCATTGCTTAATTCTAATTACAGACTATGAAAAATACTAACATTTATAAATAATAAAAAAATATTATCATCCACAACGAGATTTAATGCATAAATTTGCGATTTTCCGAAGAAATCCCCCTGTAATTAACTTGGGTGCAGAGTAAAAAAAAATTTAAACTTAGTCTGCTCCTTACTTGTTTGATAAAAACAGTTACACTGAGCTCAGTAACATATTAAAATAATACGTAAATTACTGCAAACTAGTTAAAATATTTGAAATTGTCGATTAAGTTTGAAATGTCATGCCGAAACTTTTACTCATTAAGTAAGCATTACAAAAAATAGATTGTACTATGAAAGATACATTTTGGCGTTAAGAATCCCTTTCAACCCGCCAAATGTAATGCGCACAATAAGAATTAACACGTTAGGCTTTAAAAAATTATACTTATATATACAAAAACAAAAAAATGAAGTATTTGACTTTACTCTCCTGCTGGGACAAAGATAAATGGTTCCAAATCTTATGTAATGCGGGAGTGGGTAAAGGTTTGGTGATACATCTGCCGACATGTCAGAGGACGGGCAGTAGGTGAGCACCACATTCTCAAGATCAATTTCGTGCGAAATAAAATTATGCAATCTTAGAATGGGCCTCGTTCTACTTTTGGATCCCAACGAACTTAGACATGCGATTGCGAATATTGAGTCCGTAAAAATAATCGTCGGAAAGGTGATGTAATCCCCCTGTCCAATTTGAGTAATCAGGTCACATAACCATCGGAATGACTTCACGCAATCGGATATACAAATTACTTCAGATTCACAACTGCTGAGGGTGACAAAACGCTGTTTCTTTGAACACCAACTGAGCGTATTTTGACCCATCTTAATAAGAACACCAGAATATCCCTTACTTTTTGGGATAATGCTCCAGCTGGCATCAGCGAATGCACACAAAGGACCAGTCGATTGAACGAAGGTTAGCAACGTTTCACAGATGTGTGACAAATAAGCTGTCACACCTTTGAGTGCCGTTATATGTAAATTTGTAGGGGATCTGGCATATGACGACAATCTTGTAATTGCATATGCTATACCCGGGCGAGTACATGTCATAATGTACATTAATGATCCCAAAAGAGATTGGTAAGCTGTTGGGTCGGCTCGTTGCGATCCTTCGGCTTCATCCAAATTTATGTGTGCATTGAGAGGAGTGCTCCTGGGCATGGCATTCTGTAGCTGGTACCCTTAGACAACTTGCTGGATGTAGTGGGCCTGAGACAATTGAATGGAGTTACCATCATGGCTCACTCAAATGCCCACGAGTACATCTCCGATATCCGCCAACTCGATATCACGTCGTAAAATATCAACCAGTGAAGTCAGGCGTTGAACGTTATTAGTTCTAACGACGATGTCATCCACATACGCGGCGAGGAGGATTGAACATCTGTCGTCGTTGTGGATGAATAGGCTATCATCTGCTTGTGACGGCGTGAAGTCCAGGCGAAGGAGGAGTTGACACATTTTCATATGCCAACGTCTGCCACTATGCTTCAGTCCATATGGGGACTCGAGAAGTTTGCACACGTCGTCTGCACGGACTGGCAATCCCTTGGGTGACAAGATTTACGTTAGGAGGGTACAAGCCAGCTTGCTGTTTTTCCACCTTCTCTTTAAGTCTTTGGGATCGTCGCAACTCAGGAGGAGGGGACAACTCAGCTGATGAGGGTAAGCCAGAAGGTTGATCTCTCTGTTAAGGTTGTTCCAAGGATGGCACAGGTGACGCTTGAGACGTTGAAGTTGGTATGTCATTCAGTTGGGACGATGACTACTGAAGAGTCTCCTCGAGGGCCAAAATGGAAATGGGTAAGAACCGTCTCTTAACTAGTTCTGTATCATCAGTTTTGGGGATCTCCAATAGAGGAGAATGGTAAAGAAGTTGTGGCATTGAGGGAATCGTGAACAGCGGTTCGTGAGACGCAGTCATTTCTGGGAATGTATGAGGAAAGAAACGCACAGATCGAGTACAAAGCAGCTTGGATTCCTCAGAAGAAGAAAAGGAAACAGTTGTTCAAAAATTACTTTGTCACCACTCCTAAAGGTGCTCATCATATTAAGTGTATCAATTGTAGCTTCTGATTTTTGCCAAAAGCAAATGGTAGCTTTTTAATTTTCTTTAGTCTTCTAAGGTAAATGACATCTCTTTATTGAAGGTCTCTGATCGGGGTCTAAGCAACAATCCGACCAGACGTCAATAATGCTTAAAAGAACTCGAAAGTAACATTATATTCATTCATTCGTCACATGCCATATCTTAAGTGAATAGACGAGATACCCTGGAGACAATGCTGAGTATCCCATAAAGATCCCACGCTTCACATGCATTTGGAGCTTAGATCGTTGCGATTTGGGAATATAATAATACACGAGGCAAATATATGGTGCTCGATGTTTGAAGGTGGGTCTCTTTCCAGGCCATAACTCTTCTGGCGACAGCGTTCTTGATAAAGAGTTCAAGTTATACGCTCCCATTGCCGTTGCAAGATCCCAATACTGGTGGTTCTGCAATCTTATTTCATCACAGATGGAGCAGATTGCCCTTTCTGCAAAAGCATTTGACTGGGGGTTCTCATGTATGGTATACTGTAGCATCATTCTTTCTGAAGCACAAAACTCAGCTAACTTGTTATTGGTGTATTCCATGCCATTGTCAAATCTTTTGTGGACCAGTCGATCGTTGTAATCGTCTGATTAAGTTTATCAAAGCTTGTGAAACCTCTGCTTCCGTAGATACAGAATACACAAATATCTTGCGGCTGTAACCGTCCACAGCGAAAAACAGGAGTTTGTGGCCATAAGCAGAGGTAACTGGCATGGGACCGATCGTGTCCACGTGGAGGAGATACAAAGAGCGGGTGGACTGTTGGTGTCTAAGACAAGAAACACATGGCTGTGATCTCAGAAGGAATTGTAAAGTTCTCTAGACCACGGATACTAACGTGTTTAGTGCTTTGACGATCTTCTTACTCAACGGATGCCCTAAGACATTAGGAACATCCAGATAAGAAACTACGGCGGAATGAACGGGATGCGCCATTTGGTAAACAGGTGGAGTTTAATATAAAACTGGCAAGAATGGGATATCTGCGACTTTCTCTTGTGCAGCCATGGATACGCCTTTTTCGGAAGTTATTATATAACCATTAGGACCAAAAGAGAGTATATCCCTGTTTGGCTAACTTACTCATCGATACAAGGTTAAATCCCGCAAGGGGAGCATAAAGCGCGTCATGAAAAGTTAAAACTGACTCAGTGGTTAACGGGACACTTGCGATTCCCATACCTGCCGTTGTAATGGTTTTCTTGGGACTTGCAGTGTGGATATCAATATGACAGCCTTGCATATACATGAAGAACGTCTTGTCCTTAATAACATGTACGGAGCTGCCAGTATCCACTATCCTATCTTGCTTTGGGGGCCCAACGTAGTTTGCAGCAGGTTTCTGCCCCTTCGCTTTGCCATGGCGCTTGCGAGGTTTACGTTTC
>JAHWFO010071947.1:475801-521105 GCA_023313115.1 Rhysida immarginata
TGTATGTTTTTTATACAAATCTACAGTTTTATTCCGATGTTGATGAAATTTCGCATACATGACCTTCGGAAAAATAATAATTGTCGATAAAAAATCGATATTCATGGTTATGGCAGGGCATATTAATGAGAAATATCTCATGACCAACAATGCAAGGCAAAGTTTGTGCAACAATAGGTATCAACAATGGTATCAACACACAATGCACCAACACAAGGCAGGGATCAACAATCAATATCTCATTTCTAACAATAAAAGGAAAAGTTTGTGCAAGTGTAATTATCCCGGGCAACGCCGGGTACCTCTTCTAGTAATAATAATAATAATAATAATAATAATAATAATAATAATAATAAGGCCAATTCTTCAATATTAGGTCAATTTTTGAGTTGGATGACCTGGGGAGAGTGTTTAATATTTATTTAGAATAGAACTTTATTTAGAATAGAGTAGTGTGGGATCAAGCCCGTTTCCAGGAATTTTTCAAAGGCGGTTTTGACTTCTCAAAGAGGAGGTTTAATTATCTTAATTAATTCTAAACTCCATATATGTTTTGGTGATTTTGGATAGATTTTCACCAATATAAAAAATAAGAAATAAAATAATATAAAAAAATTAAAATAAATTTAAAAAATTAAATACAATTCCATTTTTTCTTCGTTTGTAATAAATTTACCTAAGGATATTCCATTAATAGTAAAGACAGATAGCATGACTGACGCAAAATAATCTGACTGATTTCACTGTAATACCTCTTTAGCTCGCCACACTGAATTCGCTCTCATGTTTCTTTCATGTAAGACACACTGTCCGCTTCTCTTTCCTTCGCGCACTTTCCCTCTCAACTCGTCTGCTTGCTTGCGTCTCTCCATTATTGCTCATGTAAAACACATTGTAAGTGGAAATGCGGTACAGGAGGAATGAAAGGAAGCGCACCAAAGGAATAAGAGAGAAGATCCCGTCACGATGCGAGAAAGGATGTTGGGTCTTGCCACGGAATCCAGCTGAAACCATTCTACTCCGACATCGAGCTCCTGGCTTAGACAATCAGGAATTGCAGCAAAGTGCTCAATCAAGGAGATGAGCCACTCAGCCATCATGTAGAGAATTCTGAAGAGATTGGGATTTCAGCACTTTTCAGATGAGTGAAAATTATGATTTATGTGATCGTGACTGTATGAATGATTCCAAGGCTTTTGAACTCTTGCCCGTTTCTTTTGAGTATTCATTATAAGGGGCAAGCACAAGAAGAGCTGTTCCATGCAATTTGTCAAGCCCTCTCATTCTACAGAGCTATGTCAAAACAGAAAGCAAGCGGAGCCATTGAATGGATACGACGTCACTGCCATTTAAAACAAATCAATATTCATCGCCGTCCGTGTTTTCTCCATGTGAAATCACGACTGCAAAGTAAAGCAAGCTTTTATTTACCTCAATATAATGAACATTTTAATGACAGATCATTTCATTCACGGACATTAATTGCATGCATAATCTCCTGAGACGAGAGCTTCTTATCAGCTTCCAAACAAGAGTCCAGTAAGCTAACTGTAGCCTCTAATATAAACAATGAATTATTAAAACAGCCAGCGTAGGGAACGACTGCGACAAAGAGGACCATGGATCCACATCGCACCCCGTCACCTACCTCTTTCCCGTCAGAGAGTAACTCCGTGACTTTTGCATTCTTGTTCGCATGTGATAGCCAGTTTTCCTTTTTCAGCGCCCTAAGGATTGTCCGTGCTTAAGCTAGGTGGAATTATTGTCGGCTTCTAAGTGTTTATTAGGAGTTTGCAAGGTCTTTAGGCCGATGCACCAATGCAATGTAATATTGTGCTTTCTTTTTCTCATTTGCTAGTTGATCTGCGATGGTGGACTTACCATACCACTCTTCAGGTTAGTGGTAACCACTAAATGAAGAACCAAATGTCATTGCTAGACACATTATGGTGGTCCAGGCCCGAACTTCAATAGGTATCCTTCCCCTCGGATCTCAAGCGTAGAAGAACCAAAATGGCATCTTCCTTCCCGGACGAACTGAGGTAAGCTTTTCAATCAACGACTTTAACTTGGACTAAATTCAATAATACGAATTATAAATACAATACGAAAAAAATAAAGAAACTCTTTCACCACCACAAAATAAGAATAGAAAAGATACGACCTGATACCAGAAGTGTTTTTAAGAGCTTTGCTCTCATCATTCAGCAGCCAAGAAGAACAACAAAGTGAACTGACTTGGAAGGAAACAACTGAGTATTTATAGCGAACAGACGATAAAGAAAAACCAGTGAGGTAGATAATAACATAGAACCATTAGTGATTGGATAACCTAGTCACCCATTGTATTAGGAATGATTCACCAATGGGGCCCTTGTCTGCGTTTAATAACAAGTTTTTATCGGTTTTCTGTGAAGCTAAGCTCTCAAAAGCGTCCAGGTGGTGGTTTCTGTTTATTGGCTGTATTAATGTTAAATTTTCTATAGGAAATTCGTGGCCTGTGTCTAATGAAAGCTTAGCTATGGCGGACTGGTTGCGTCTCCAGAACCTACTGTCAGCAATGTGTTCCTTGAATCTGGTTGTTAGTTTGCGTGATGTCTTTTCTTTGTAAACCTTCTGGCATTGCAAACATCTGTCTTCATATATCCCGGATTTCTGCAAATTTGAAATTTTGTCTTCGGGGTTGATCAGTAAATATCTCACCTGATTTGGATTGCTGAAGAAAAGAGAAATGTTGAAAGGTTTAAAGACCGAACCAAGACCTTTGATAAAGAATTTATTTTAGGGTAGTGAACAATTTTTTTTCTTATATTTGACGTTATTGAGGTTGGTGAGATTAGAAAAAATTTTTATGCTCTTTTTTAATGCTATTTTTTTCATAAAGGACACCTCTTTTAATATAATAGGTATGACTCACAGGGAAATTGATAGCCCTACCAATTAGGAAAATGAATGTAGAAACATTCTGATTCCAGGGATGAATGGAGTCACTCGGGATGTAATTTAATCTATTGGAAGGTTACGAAAAACATTAAAAGACAAAGAATTATTATTTCTGATAATCATGATATCAAGGAAAGGGAGCTTTCGATTTTCTTCTATTTCAAACGTAAATTGTACTGTGGGATAAAAACTATTAAGGTGTCTAACAAAACTGTTGATATCAGAGACTGTAGTGTCAAAAAGTGTAAATACATCATGGGATGTATATATACCATGTATCAGGAAAATGAAAACCAGAATTTTTCAAGTTTGTCATCGAAGCTTTTGATAAAAATTTAGCCTAAAATTGGACTCAGGCAAGAACCTTCGGGAGTGCCATCCTCCATTTTGTATACCTGACCCTTATGTTGAAAAGTTTAGTGAGTTTCAAACATTCTTCAATATTATTTATTGGGATGTTATTCTTGAGGAGAATGTTGTTCCAAAAGCTAATCGTTTCAGGGATAGGAATACTTGGGAAAAGGGAGATGATCTCAAAATAGATATCTTCCCTTCTTTGAGTGTCTTATTTTTTAATTTACTACTTACTTACTTTTCAAACCTGCTTATCTGTTAGGGTCGCGGGGGCAACAGCCCTATGGAGGATCTCCAGCGATCGCGATCTTCCGCCATCAGGCGCATGTCCTCCCTGGTAATATCCAAGCGACTCGAACCAAAATTCTCTATGTAGTTTAGCCACCTGGTTCTAGGCCAACCCCTTGGTCTCTTACCCACCGGCTTGGAAAATAACTGCCTAGAAGGACTAGTTTGTGGCATCCATATCACGTGGCCATACCAGCGCAACTGAGATCTCTCAATGCGGAGAAGTAGCGGCTCAACACCTAAAGATTCCCTTATTGTGCTGCTGTACACTCTATCTAGTAGGGTAACACCTGCCACACCTCTCAGAAATCTCATTTCGGCCGCTTGTACCCGCGATCGCACTCTTTTGGTCATTACCCAAGCCTCATGACCATAGGTGAGAATGGGGACAAAGATAAATTTGAAGATCGCAACAGTTCATGTCTGACACAGCTTGCTGCACCAATCCGAGCATCCAATTCTTTCTCCTCCCATCCATCACTCATGAATGCAATCTTGAGATACTTGAATTTATCCACCTGTCTCAATGAGGCTCCCCTAACATGGAGAGCGCACTGAGCAGGCTGTCTTGAAAGGACCAGAACCTCATTTTTAGCCACACTGATCTTCATCCCAGCTTCTTCACATTTGGCTGCAAACCGGTCTATTGCATGCTGAAGGTTCGTGCGAGAAAACAAGGAGGACAAGGTCGTCAGCAAAGAGCAACCTCTCCATCGGGCAGTCGCCCACACAAACCCGCTCATCGCCTCGGCTGCCCTTGTCTATCCAGTCTATAAAGATAATGAACAAGAGGGGCGACAGTACGCACCCTTGGCAGAGTCCAACACCCACGGTGAACGGTCTTGACTTAATGCCATTTATCCGGACACACATCTCAGAACTTTCGTACAGAGACATGATAGCAACCATGAATTGCCCATCCACTCCATACTCTTGCAATACTTGCCAGAGCTTCGCCCGAGGAACTCTGTCATATATTCATTTTCGAGGTCCACAAAGCAAGCGTAGACCTCTTTTGCATACTCCCAGGATTTCTCAAAGATTTGTGTTAGAGCAAAAATGTGAACCATCGTGCTTCGGCCAGGTCGGAAACCACACTGCTCCCCCTGACAGTTTGGAGTCGACTATTTCCCGACTTCTCTTCTCCAGACACTTAGCGTACACTTTCCCAGGAATGCTGAGCACAGAGATGCCTTGATAGTTGTTGCAATCTCTCTGATCTCCCTTTTTGAAGATAGGGATCACAATTCCTGTCTGCCATTGCTTAGGGGCCTGTCCAGATATCCAAGCAACCTGATACACTCGAGTCAGCCATAGGATACCAAAATGATTTAAGGCCTTTAACATCTCGGACCGGATTTCATCATCACCTGCAGCTTTGCCAAAATTTAAATTGTTTTTTACCAAACTATCAAGATCTGAAATTTTAAACTATTCATATACTTTGCCAAAAACTTTGAAACCCAATAGGTAGGGGAGTCAATATTTGTTCCCGGATTTGTGAATATTTGGCAAGGCATATAATCTAGATATAGTAGATTTTGTGAGAATTAGTGATTAGGTGAATCTACTGGGAATGATATTCAAACAATTCTTAACATCAGCTTTAACTTCCTTAACTAATCCAGGTAATTGATTTTTGTTCAGAATCTCAAATGGGCCTTCAGAGATCAGTTTATCAACTATAGCGAAATAATCCAATTTCGTTAAAATAACAGTACTGTTACCCTTATCACTTTAAGAAACAGCAATCTTTTTGCTGAGAGACTTTATAGTATTAAAATATTGTTTATCTGAGCCATCTGAATTATAACTATTCCAATTATCGAAGAAAACCTTCGTACACTTTCTCTAAGTGTTTTTAGAGTCCGGTAGAAACTTAATTTCTCCTTCTATTTCCCCAACCAGTTGGTAAATATATTTTTGTTTGTTCCTAACTGCGAATTTTAACCCTTTAGACAGATGTTTTAGTTGCAGTTCATTAAACTCAATGTCGATTTGATTAACAATGTTGTCAAAATTGATCTTTCTAGGGAGTTTTGACTTTTAATGATAAGATTAGGTTTCTCGGAGAGTTTTTGTTTTCTTTATCGATTTAACGTTGGTTGAGGTTGTTAACTCTTAAAAGAAATTATCCCAATCTTTCTTGCATAAAAGGTTACTTAATTTGAGATGTAAGGAGTGAGCTTTAGCCTGGATATTAAAAGTTCGTAATTCAAAAAACCGATTTCCATACCTAACCTCTTATATTTTACAAAAGGTAAACTATTTTTTAAACAAGGGTCATTAGTATTCCTAAATTTAATACAATCTATAAAATTCGGGAAGACTTTATAATTTTTGCACAGGTTAAGAAAACAAATATCTGCTTTACAGGATCCGATTCTAAAATTAAGCCTAAAAAGTATTTCTGTGTTTCTAGAAGCTTGAGTACGAAAATAATTATGTGGATAGTGATAATTAAGGGAAGAAAAGAAATTCTTTCACCACAACAAAATAACAATAGAAAAGTCATGACCTGATACTGGAAGCGCTATTGAGAGCTTTGCTCTCATCATTCAGCAGCTAAGGAGAACAACAAAGTGAACTGACTTGGAACAACAAGCGACAATCAAACAGTGAGGTGTACGTTTGTTCAGCTGGAACGAAAGCAGTGTTTAAACGATTATCACCCTTCTGGAATACATTCCACATGAAATACGCTGAAATAGGCAAAAAGCCTGAGTAACCCAAAGAGGTCTTCCACATTATGAAAACACAAAATAGTAAGATTGATGATTGTCAGAAGAGTGGGAGAGGAGGAATGTGTGGTAATACATCTTCCAATAATCCGGGAATGAAACGTTGCAAATCCCTTCAAAGTCCACATCAAGTATATGCCTCGGTTTTCTATACTTTATATGGCACTTCATTTCCATCAGGTTATTCAGTATTCCAGCCACCAGGTGATTGTCATGGCTCTCCATCATCTCCACCAGGTACATCAGGAGATCTTGGACACACTTTCCTATATGAGTCATGTTCAGATCCGAGTGGATATAATGATTTTTTATGGTCCTTCTTCCAAGCTGGGCAATGGTCCTCAGGGTAACATTCTGGAACAATTGTCGTTCACTCCATCTGCTTCTACATATAGTCGCCCACGCAGGCATACCATAGATGAGGATGGTCCGAATCGCTGTCTTGTACAGTAGTAATTTCTTGTCGATACTGACGGCGCTGTTTCTACCCAGGAGATAAAGAATTTACTTAGCCTTCTTTGCTTTGTTCAAAGCAAAAGTTACGTGATGATTCCAGGTGAGTCTTAATTCAATGATAACGCCAAGGAATTTGTAGTTCTCAACCCATGATATTCAAGAATTCGTTAATGATATTCGTTAAGAGATTATTTACGGCGTTATTCTTTATCTGGTCTGTTCCTAGCACCCTCATCTTTTTCAGATTTCTTATGATGGTAGTGATTTCTCTGCCCTTAGTTGCAGGCTGTGGGACTTCATAAAAGATGGCAAGACATCTTCCACCATCTGGAACATGAGCTGACTCTCAGGATTGTTGTTATCAAGGGTAACAAACTGCATCTCTAAGGAATCTGCAATTATTTGAGCTTTATCCTGATTACTTTGGCCATAATTACCTTCAGGCGTACGAAGTGGAAGAAGCGTATCATTCTTCTCCCGAGCCGACATGCCTTTTGAGCTTGTCATTCCATCTAGCATCGCGAAGCTCTTTTACTTATTCTTGAACTCTTTGCATTAACCTGTTGTATTTGGTTATTAGCCAAGGCAAATGATAGCACTGCCAAAGCCTACGAGTCTTGTTTCTCTCTGCAATCAAGCATTGAATTCCTGGAATCAGCATAATTCGATGAATGGGCTTGTTTACCAATGGATGTGCACTACCTTCAGTGGCACTATTTATTCGCCTGGTGATATCTTCAACATGCTGATCGATGTCATCCATACTGTTTGCTCTGTGTAGATGGCAATCATGGTCTATGACTATGTCTTTGAAGAGCTTCCAGTCTTCCTGATACTTGACTTCTCTGAAATTGATGTCGACATTGTCGAAGTTCGGTGCCACAGGCTTGTCGAAGTTCAGAAGAAGGATCATCGTGAAGATGTTGCATGGCTTGAAGAAACCCTTTATTAGTGAAATATCAAGAACATCACTAATAGGGGAATGGTCACAGTAGTATGTGTCCTCCACAGGTCCAACAGCAATGATGTTATATTTACCTTGTATATACCTATAGGGAATCTTGTCATTGTAGTTCTGTATTCTGGAGTTCCACCTTAGGTGTTTGACATTTAGGTCACCAGCCAGGACAACTGGAGTGTCACCATTGAAGAGTTCATCAAGCTCGCTAATGTCAAGAGAATGTTTAGGTTAATTGTAGAGATGCCATAGATAATGATGAAGGTAGATTCCATACCTTCATAAGACTTGGATACTTATTCTTGGTGTTAAATTCCCTTCTTAATGATGATCGCAGAAGCACATCTTGCAGCTTTTGAGGCCATACGATCGTTACTGTACACACAATAGCCAGGTAACTTGAAGTCTTGGCTTGGTTTCCAGTGCGTTTCACAGAGGAAAGCAACTTCGATTTCCTCCTTTATCAGAAAATTGTGAAACTCGATACGCTTTCCGGGAATCCCCCTGGCGTCCCATATCACGCACCGAAGTTCATCTTTGGTGATCACAGTATTACGTCTTTGAGCCTGAGTATAAATTAGTTGGTCGTAAGGAGCCCACTCAACTGTGGGTAGCTTTAACCTAGATTGAAAAAAAGATGAAAGATGCTTTTATTGTTTTTACATAACTGGTAGGTCGTTAATGTTGAGGCCTTTTTCCTCTGACTTAGACACAGCAGCTGCAAAGGATTTGTGTGCTGTCATTTTAGAACTAAACATCCTTTTAATATTTTGAACATTCTATGTAGCTTAAAATGTGCTGTCCACTACCTCTGATGCACTTTGGAGGGTCTTGTCCTTTAATCTCTAGGATGCCCTCTTCTTATTTGTTGCCAGGAGGATCTTCCGTGCAGCCCATGGATACGTGTCTGAATCGCAGGCAGTTGTAGCATTGTAGTGGTTTCTTTTTCCCTTGAAAGACTTATAATAACACTGCCAATGGCCAAATACCAGCGGCTAAATACCATTCTTCAGTGACTGGTTGTGTTCGGTGTTCGGGACCAGTGCACACATATTGCCAACGTTTATGATATTCACCGAAAGTCACCAAAATGTGTGGTTTTACAGTTTTGTGCACACTTTTGGCAAACGTTCATGTTTTTCACCGAAAGTTACACAAAGGCTGGATTTACAGTTTCGTACCAAAACCATTGGCATATCAATGGATCCTTTGGCTCTGACTTGGAACAAAACAACTGAGTATTTATATTGAACAGGCAATAAGGAAAAACTATTGCAGTAGGTAACAATAGTATATCATGTGTTAGCGATGATTCACCAATGGGGCCCGTGTCTGTGTTTAGTAACAGATTTTTATTGGTTATCTGTATAGCCAAGCTCTCAAAACCAACAAGTATCAGGTCGTATCTATTCTATTCTTATTATGTTGCGGTGAAAGAGTGTCTTTATATTTATACCCTTATTCCGAATTATGTTAAAATATATATTCGATTATTTATGGATTGTTTATTTATTGTTGAATTCATTAAACTGATATTGAATAATCAACTGCTTCTATCTGTCTCTCTTACTCTTACATAAAGTATACTCTAGTGGTAATTCATTCTTGAAAGAGAGGCGAATTTCCGTAACTCGAGAACAACTTCTAATTTTACTGGTCCTAACCCCCCACAGGTGTGGTTTAAATAAATGAGCCCACCGTCTTGAGTGCGGTTTTAATGAATTATAGCGTTTTGGGGGAACGGTAGTCGATTTTTGTAATTCAACAGCAATTTTTTTAATTCAACCCCCCCCCCTCCTTGTGTGTGGTTTTAATAATTAAGTGTGGTTTTGATTAATTGAGTCCAGCCCTCTTGGGTGTGTTAAATTTTAATTTTTAATCTGATTTATTAATCATGTATTTGGATTTAGAGTCTCATTATAAAACTTAGTTGAAATTTTGTTTTAGTCACCTTTTTAAAATTTGGAGATAACGTGATTACCTAAGCGTGCTGGTTCTCAAAGCAAAAGTGGTCTAGAGCTATTGGATTTTCCCCACTAAATTTTCCTCAAACATTTTGGATTTTTTCTTCTTCCCCAAATCATTATATAAATCATTTTTCGCGTACAGTTGCATGCATTGGTTTGTTACATTATTTTGCCTAATTACTAAATTTCTTTTGTTTTTTGGACACCGAAAATTTCTTTGCAGACTCCTTACATATTTCTTTAATTAATGCTGTGTTTTAAGGTGGTCAGTTTTGTTTTTTAATTTTCAAAAGTATTCAAAATTTTGCAGTTTTTTCTCAACTGATAATGGTAAAGCCTCCTATGACAGGGTGAATCAGTCGACAGGTGACTGAAATCACATGGCTTAGAAATATATGAATGCAGCAATAATTGTTTAATTTAACTGTTTGATATGAATCAGGCATTTTCTGTGCCTCTAAATCCAGCAAAATTTGGTGGTATCCGTGGATAAACCACACAAACAGATCATTCTGAAAAAGTTACATGCAAGTAGCATTGTGGTGAGTCAGTTTATCCTCTACATAAACCTGTTCCACATTATTATCGTCGCAACAATTTCAACATTTGAGCATTTTCAATGTAATGCTTTACGATATAGTCTTCATCTCTTTCCACGTAATGGCGCCAAAACGTGATTTGTTGGGTGAACCTGTTGGAGAAGAATTCCGACTTTTTTGCACTTTTTAACCCACTTTACACCTTGCGACTTTCACTACTTCGCAAATATGAAAGAGCGCTTTCAGGGACATGAGTTTCGTTCTGACGACGCGGTAAAATTCAATCCTAGTGTCGATGACAATCCTTGACATGATGAATTCTTCTGACGGATTCACATTTTGGCGCAAGTACGCGGAAATGAATGAAGACTAAGTCATACAGTGAATAGTTCAATACATAGAGTAAAAAATGTGTTTATCATGTATAAAAAAGAATTTATTAAATTGGTTACCAAATATAAAACTTACAGCCGTGGAGGGTTTAGTCTTTGATCAAGCCAAGTATACAGTTGTGACCAAATGTTTAGAACCACATGAAAACAATTCACTTTTTACGTCATTATAGTGAATAGAATTAGTTAAAATTTAAAAGATTTATAAAATTTCTAAAATACATTTACTAGTTGCCACCCCTGTCAAACAGTGTAACATTTGATATATGCAAATAAGTTTTACCTTATAAAAATGAATTTGATCCAGTTTGTTAAGTGGACAAAAGTTTAGGACCAAGTGAAAGAAGTCGAACACAAATGAACTCAATGTAAATGTAAGATTTAAATTACTGTGAATGTAATAATAAGTCACTTCTTCAATATGTATGTATTCATTTTAATGCATATTTGAACTTCTAAAGATGGGAAAAGCAAAAAATATTACGCCCGAAACTCGGTTGCGAGTAAGACAGTTGAGACAGCAAGGTTTAAGCTATTCGGTAATTGCAAAACAGCTAGGCAGCAGCAAAACATCATGCATACGTGTAATCCAACTCTACAATGAGAAAAAAGATTTCAAAGACCGACCAATAAGTGGCAGACCTCGAAAAACTGATGAAAGAACTGACCGTCACATCAACCGTTTGTCAGCAAATGATCGTCATCGGACTGCCAAAGATATCAACACTACTATACGGAGTTTGAAATTGGCATCTGTAAGCACTAGAACCATCAGACGGCGATTGAACCAGTTTAAATTGTTTGGCAGAGTAGCGCGGAAAAAACCCTTAGTGTCTCTCAAAAACAGAAAAGCTAGATTGGAATTTGCTCGTTTTCATGTCAACTGGACACCTCAAAAATGGCAAAATGTACTTTTTTTCTGATGAAACCAAGATTAATTTGTTTGGTAATGATGGTAGAATGTATGTAAGGTGAGAAAAAGAGAAGAATTTGATCCTCACTGTATCAAGCCTACTGTCAAGTTTGGAGGTGGTAACATAATTGTGTGGGGGTGTTTTTCTCGACGAGAAACAGGACCTCTGAAGTTAATTGACGGGATAATGGATCGCAACGTCTATAAAGATATTCTTGAAAATACCATGTTGCCTTAAGTAGATGACAATTTGCCTCTGAAGTGGACATTTCAACAAGACAATGACCCTATACATGCCACTAATCTCATTACAGAGTGGTTTAAAAAAGCTATATTAATGTTATGAAATGGCCTTCCCAATCCCCAGATCTTAACCCAATTGAGATGCTATGGAATGACGTGAAACAAAAAATAAAGTTGCAAAAGTACAGTTACTTCAAGCTGCAAAAGAAGCATGGAAGAAATTTCCTTCGAACGTTGTGTAACTTTGGTGGACTCAATGAATCGAAGATGTGCTACAGTAATCACAAATCATGGTTACTAAATATTAAGTTTTTTTTTTAATAAACCTCTACTGGTCCTAAACTCATGGCCACATTAAACGGTGAAGGTAGTGGTAAAAGTGATGCCCTGCTTAATAATAAACATTTTGCTTTTGAATTATAATTTATTTTTGGTAGCACTTGATGCAAATATATAGTTTGTAATTTATGTAATTATTATATACCGTTACAAATTAATAAATTAATGAAAATGCAACAACTACTCAGATGGTCCTAAACATTTGGCCGCCACTGTATAAGTCCTAGGGGTGATGACTTACTTGTCTAAAAAGAGCAGCATTTCTGAGAGAGATTGGGATTGGGTTACGATTTACAAATCTGTTAAGCTTTGCAAAACATTTGCTAAAATGTGTCGGTAAAATTCTCGGCTGACATGCTCTAAACGGTGGTGTATCAATTTTTAATGATGTAATACATGGACAAAATCTCAAGCAATCATGTCATCGTGAAAGATGCAGGCTGGAGCAGTACGGTTCAGGAAATGAGTGTTAGAGAGGTAGAGGAGATGTTAAAGACTAATTTCTTCAATACCAACTCATACACATGTAAAGAGCTTAGGGGTTCTGATGAATAGAAACAGACAAACGCGCTGAGCGCATTACACAACAATATAAAAAAAGTCTCACTAGGCAACCTTACAGAGTGATAATAAAATTCCGAACTGAAATTAATATAGGTAACATTCATAACTAGTAATATATCGATTATAAAAATATTGCATGCCAAGATTCATATTCAAAGAGTATACAAACACATTAAATACCCATATTTAACATAAAACGGTCGAAAATTCCCGAAAAAAGTCGAAAAAGTTTAGAACAAAAAGTACTACAGTTATTACAGTCAGATCTGTAAATAGAAAATTTGCCATGACTGATTGAATAAAACTATTCCCAGCACCCCTAGTATAAAGCGCTGAGAAGTTATGAAAATAAACTTTAGAACCATGATAGAAAAAAGTTCCAATTACAAATTTGTAGAGTGTCAGCAATTTAGAGTTGTAGAAATTCATTTTGTTCAAAAGCATAAAACAGGGAAGAAAAGTCAATGTATGGAACACCTTCTGAACACTGTATGCTTGAATACTGTAACATTCCAATTGTATATCTAGGAACGGACATTATTCAGGATGAGTAAATGGTATAACCAAGCAATTCTAACTTGCTAGAATAAAATAATTAATTATTAATTCTAATAAAAGACAAATCAAATCTGGAGCATTGGCTTCTAAAAATTGATTTCCTGGAGCCTTATTTAAATTCCATTACTCCATTACTATCATTAGTTACAATAATTAAGAACAGTTATTAGAGTTTACGTCATTTCTTATCTTGAAACAGATCTGTATTTATGCAAAACCGTGGATATAAAGTCATATGCATTTATTTCTTATTTCTTATAATTATCTTTCAGATCAAATATCTTTTTAATACTCCTATGTCTATTGTTCTAACGTCGATATGATAAAAGACACAATCTTCATAAGTCATTTAAGAATTCAAATTCGTCTCAGAGCATCAAAAACCATCTTAACACTAGACGCAAGACAGGCAGGCTTACAGCCTGTGAAATTATAGGTATTCTTGGAAGAATGGATACATTCAAAAATACTAATTGCCTTTGAGAATCATTCCATTTTATATTAGTTTGTCTGAACTGTTTCATTACCTCTTTTCTGGAACTCAACGATGTTCATCCACGCCACCATCTTCCGAGTTTTTAGTCAGGTCATCGACAAATGCTCTCAATTTCAACCAAAAACTATTGCGACGAAGTTTCATACAGAGCCAGCTGTTCTGTTATTTCAGTCCAATTCGAATTCCACGTAAATGTAATGAAAAGATGTGGTTTCCCGAATTTGGCCATGTTTGCTCTCAGTCATTGACCTAGGTATACCATAGACCCACTTTTACATTAAAGTTATCAGCCTGATTGTGAACAAAATCCATTAAGCCAAGATGGCATGGCCATTACCCAAAAATTTATTTCGGAGGAGGGGGGCCGTGGGGGGGGGTGCCCCTACTCTTCTAGCAGGCAAGGGGGTCCTCCAAGCAACAGAATTAATTGGCAAGGTGGTCAGTTTCGGGGGGGATGCAATGCCCCCCCCCCCCTTTCGTGGGTATAGCCAAGCCAAGTGGTAAACCTCCACTTTCGAAGTCTTCTGATTTTGTTTCAACCAGTGTAACTGGTCTCCTTTAACTTTTAAAATGACTCCAATATATACACCTGAGTAAGTTTTCCTACTACGAGATATACGCTACACTTTTATATTAAGGGTTATGCTACTCCGAAAGTAGGACAATTTCCTACTGGACAGTTTCCTACCGGAGAGTTTCCTACTGCAATTACATTTTTGGGGTTACATACTTTTTCCTGGGGTTTTTTGGGGAGGAATTTTGTTTTAGGTGGAATCAGAGAGTGGATCTGACTCAAGCCCAAATATCCAGGTACTACATGAAGCTTCAAAATCCAGATATATCGTACGTCATTCTGAGTCACTACTCTCAAATGCAGAATTATGGTTCATCGATGGGACTTATACTGTATCACCTCAGGGATACATGATGCCTGAGCGCGTTGAATGAAAATGCAGAAAATAAACCTGTGGTTGCCGCATGATTTGTCGATTGAGTTAGCACCACTAAAACGCAGTGCTTGAGGCACTTATACAGGCTAATAGTAGAAAATACAATATATGAGAGTTGTTTTTACCACAAAGTGTATGCTTTATTAACAAACACGGCTATTTGATATTCCTCTTGGAACTCTATTAGTTTTAGTTTTGGGGCCCCAGTTCTGTTGAATTAAGTAATTAGTTAAATGATTATTAATAGTTTATTTAATTTGAATAATGATTTTTTAGGTCATTAGTAAACATCAGTATTTACCCGAAACACACTGTGTCTAGTTTTTTTTTGGTGACCTCTAACGAGTCCACCCTCCCGAGCTGTCACGTGCGAAGGTTGGGCAAGTCCCGCGACCTGATTAAGGTCACGCCCACGCACGTGGGTGGCACAGTACAATATAGTATAATATCTGGCCAGACAAAACTTTAATAGGAATATTTGTTTAGGAGCAGTTACCTATAATGAGAATATGTATAAAAGTGAGACAAATAAAAAACACTTTTAGCTTAATGCATTTCTTCGTGTGGAGCAGCAATATTAGGTACTTGCTTTCGATCGGTTAGGAATTAGGGCAGGCCAAGTGGGTTTAAATCATCAATTAATTAATTGCTAAGTATTTCCAATTCTGGTTGTAAGAGAAAGTCATGAAAATTAACTTTCAGTACATAGCCAGAAACTGTTGTGGTAAGCTTAGATATAATAAGGATATCGACTTGATAATTTTTATTTGTCTTTTTCAAACAAATATATTTTTGTTAAATATTACACAAATGAATTTTAGGAAAAAAGAAATATTTTTATCAGCTAATATTTTGACTTCAACAATTATTCAGAATTAAATATTTTAATAGGTCCATTCTTAGCCAACAATAATTTTTTGGTCAATTTTTCTTTCCTCGAGAATACAAGTCATTTAAAAGTGATTGAGTGTATCCTTTTGCAGATACGTTCGTAGAAATTTGAAGAATTTTTAGGAACCTAGCTCTCGTCTTTCCGTCATGCCGTTTGCTACCACTTCGCCATTTCATTTTTACTGTTTGTATCCATTCCACTTCATGAGAATCAAACTTCCTCATCTTTTCTATGTACTCTTTTGTTAAATGAATTCTTGTCAGACATGGATGTTCCCCTGATTCAAGAGAGTCTTAGTTAAACCTGCTAATCTTCCTGATTTTTGATTCAACCACGACTTTGTTATTTTAATCTTGTTTTATTTTTTTTTTGTATTGCTGAATTCATTACCCTAATATCACTTCCTAAGTTATATTTTTTTATTTGCTTTTTTGTCTACGCCTTTTTCTCTTTTAGGAAGTTAGTCTTGTCTTTACCTCATTGCTGCTGAATACTTCCTCCGTTTCCTCCCCTGTTGTTTCTCCTTCCTTTATTTCTTTGTTTTGTAACATGTTGCCGTAACTTCTTGTTTTGGGTGATGAGGTAAGCTTCATAATTAATTAGAAGAAAAATTTAAACTCCGCTTTTCTTAGTTTTTTTTTTTAATTATCAATCTTTTGTATTTAGTTGGGTTTTTTTGTTTATTTTTACTATCTAACGTTTTTTTCTTTATTTTCGTCCTGATTCCGGTACCTTTTGATTAACTACTCACTTACATTTGAACTCTTGCTTCCATCTCCATCTTCATCAGCCCGCTCCTTGGACTCTATGTTCTAATTCGTCTAAGTCTTAGTTGCTTCGTGCTATGATCATCAATTTCAGCCACATTTGACGACAAATCCGGCTCTAGTGATTTCCATTTATTTCGACTGTATCAGTCACTTAAATTTATAATTTATCTTTATTTAGTTTTTTTTACACTTCCAAGCATTTGTTCGATTCGTTTTTTTTAACAGTTTGTCTACAGTATCGCTGTTAACGTTTTTCCCGTCAAGTGCGTAAGACTCCTGGCGGAATCTGTACTCCTGTTTTGTTGGTGGCATACTTGCCTTAACTCCTTTGATTATAATAAAGGAAAACAAAATAAGTTTCACTTAACTAATATTTGAATTTTTTTCTATTAAGTATTGTCTGTTAATGAAGAGTAACAAATTTGCTTGGATATCAAGACTATTTATTCAACTTACATAACTTAATCCTTTTAGGACGGGAAAATTTTGATCAAAAACGGGAAAATTGCGCTAATTTATTCAAAAATTTTTTCTAGCCAAAGTATATCTATTTATGGCGAATTTTTTTTTTGCATAGTTTTTATTGATGTTTAGGCCACTATATGAAACAGTGTATTTTATATTATGTGCATAATTTATTTTTAAAAATAACTCTGAAAAATACAAATATGAGTAAAGAAAAATTAATCTTGTTTTAATGAATTTTTAGAAAAAAAAACGAAAATTATTTCCAATTAGTAAGTTAGGCTGAAAATGAGAAGTATTTCATTGTCTGTATGAGAATTAAAAAATAATTAAGAAATTTTATTTATTATCAGTGTTATGAATTTTTTTTCATAACTATGTGGAGATTTTAGGGGTTTGAAGTTGGCACCATGACGTAATTTAATGCTAGTTGACGTAATCGCGTAGATCTAACTACAACCAATAAAAATCCAGGCCCCGCCTCGATCCACCAGAGAGCTCTTGAGAATGTGATTTTATGTGCATTTTATACAAAAAAATAGCGCTTGTAAATTGCATATATGCTAAAATAAAATTAAATATTCATTGTTTATAAAGTAAACAATAAACGAATAAAAACAAAATTACATTCCAACCTTTCTAAGCATTAGTGCTGCGCGATGTCGATGTTAAACATCGACACATCGATGATTTTATAGTATCGATGTTGGCATCGATGTTTTTCCTGCTACTGCATTATCGATGTTGTTAGTTGTTATACGTCTCGTACGCTTCTCAGATGGCAGCACCGTTTTTTCTAGTTTCAGCGCTCATAGCAGTGAATTTGTAAGTTCTTTTAAGCAGCAAAGTTTTTTTTAACATATCTTATATCGATTCCAAAATCGATTTAACATCGAATGGTTTTGGAAACATCGATGTGTTTGAACATCGATGTTTTCAACTAAGCATTGACGGGCCCCGGGGGTGGGGGGGGGCGGGATTTCGGAATGCATTCTGAAATGACGTCATAATGGCGGCAGTTAAACCTTATTGTTGTGAATCCGCCAACATTTTACTTTATTTCTATTTTCTAAATTCATTTTATGAATTATCATTATACGTAAAATAAAGAGTAGACTCTGAGAATTAAAATAAAAAAAAGTTCCCTATACCCATGTGCAATAGCGATCTCGCAATTTGGCGCGAAAGTTGAAACTTAGCGAAATAGAAGACAAAGAGGTCACTAAAATTACAAGGATGAAGCAAAGGTAAGATAAAAAAAATTTTATATATATTTATGCAGAAAAACGTGTATGGAACAATTAAGGAGGCTACGAAATTTTATAAAAAGCACGTCTTTGCTAAGTAGAGAGTAAATATATTTTAAAATGAAGAAGTATATAATGGGTATATGAGATCGATGTTTAGTTTGTAACATCCACGCCAGTTCATTTTAAATTAACTATAATAAATACAATAATTCATTCTCCAAGCTAATTATACTGTATTATTATAGAGAAAGATTTACTGTATAGAATACAGTAATTTTCGTTTTCTTAGACTGAATGAATAAAAAGATAAAAATTTTTATTTCTGACTATATTATAAAAACGAGTGAAAGTGCCAAAAAGCACTTTGATAAATAAAAAAGGGGGAATTCATGGAGTAATTTACTAAGTTTATCTAATTCAGCTTTGACTTAAATTTTCATCTATGCCCATTTAGGACATTAATGAGTTTCTTTTAATAATGGATATAACTAAGGAGGTCTTGTTTCTGCTAACTTACTGTTAAAAGTAATATTCAACTTGGAGTCTTGTGGGTCACTGAAACAAGTTTTTCAACTCTAGATGTGCGTGTCATAAATGAGCACGCAACAGTGAAGTTTTTTTCCAAACAAATTTGTGCACAGTTCTTTTAACATTATTGTAGGCTTAGAGTTTCCCTTGCTCTAGTGTTTAAAAAGTTAATGTTTTTTGTTTTCGTTCTTCTCTCTTTGGTATAAGATCCGGTTATCATCTCAATTAGCGCAGCTGTAGCGTTGCGTGGTCGTTTTGGGTTTCTCGACATATTTTTAACCTACACGTGATCCTTAGCTATTAGAATGCGGTGTCGAATGGACGTGCTTCGCCAACGTCCACGTTCTACCTGGGCATGAGCATTTTTGAGTAATTTGGGCATGTAGAAAAACAAAAAAGGATTAAAGAAATTGCAGATGACGAACTACTACAAATTTGGCCAACCTTAGTAGAAACAATTCTACAGCCTTGGATGTATTTAATATGCCAAGACACGGCGACATGGCCACTCCTACGTGTAAAGCTGCAGCAAATGCTAGGGAACTCTAGAGATAAGACACAAAAAGAGAAGCAACAATACAAAACATCGCAAAAGAAAGGAGAGCCATTTCTAGTTTATTGGTGTGGCCTTTACAAACAAAACAAAATGCTGGGCACTTATTATCTCAAGAGAGGTTAGTTGAGTTGGCTATAGCGAACGCGTTACCCTTAATAAAGAAAATCTTGCAGTCAATTGGGGAAAAAGATGTAAAATCTATACTGCAAGAAACAATCTTATTAGAAAAAACACTACAAATGAAATGCGCAAAACCTGTTTTCGAGGAGAGAGAAGTATAAAAAAATGAATTAGAATCCAAAATCATCCTGAAAAGGAAACCTAACGACCTGCGGAAGGCAAAAGACATAATAGGACAGCCCCTATTTGGGCTTGCGGGATTTTTTTATATAACCTGGTAGATGCGACAATTCTCAGAGAATTGCCTTGCAAAGAACACGACAACATTTGTGCATATCTAATGTCTGAAGATGATGATGATTCAATGTTAAGCAAAAATAGCATCATGCATTTACGTCTGCACCAAAAAATTTTTTGGCAGCTTGAATTACACATTCATGATTTATATTTCCTCATAGACTTGGGATCAAATGTAAACCTACTCCACGATAAGGTAACGAGGAAATGGTCATTAGAAAAAATGATTGCAACGGAACCCAAAACCATCAGGATAGCCAACGGCAAAGAAATGAAGGTACGAGAATTTATCAATGTTAAAACTCGTAAGGTAAACGTAAGAGTTTGTGGGGACATCGTGCTTACTATGTGGATCACACACGAGTTACTTTAGAGTGGTTTGTAGGGGTTGACAGCCTAAGAAAACTAGATGTTCGCCTAAGTCTACATTTGCCGGATCCATTAATCTGGGTCTCTCACAAGATAATGGTACAAACCTAAAAAATTGAGAAGGAATTGAATGATATGATCACTAAATTCAATTCACAAATTGGCATAAATAACTGAGAGGTATCCGGGATATCAGCATATTATAAAAACAGGTGATCAAGCCCCTGTAAAAGTTAGGCCCAACCCTCAGCCACACGTAAAGCTACTGGTCCTTCGCAAATTAGTCAGAGATATGGAGATATCAGGAATTATTCGGCGTACTGAATCCGCTTGGTTGCTGCCTTATTTCCTAATCTAAAAGAAGGGAGGCCAAGAATTTAGATTCGTGTTGGATGCCAGACCTTTAAATAAGATAACTGAGCCTACGATGTATTTCTCTTAATCTGTCGATCAAATTGTCAGGAAACTGCACCATGCCAAGATATTTTCTGTCCTCAATTTGAAAGTTGCCTCTTGGCAAATCATCTTTAGACTCTGATTCCCAGTAAAAAACAGCATTTATGATTCCCGGAATGGGGACAATTTGTTTCAATGTAGTACCTTTTGGTATCAAAAATGGTGCACAGGTCTTTTAATCCATTATGTTTGCCGTGTTAGACCCCTTCATGGAGCCCTGAATTTTCCACTATATGGACGACCTAATAGTGGTAACTCCAGACCTGCTCTCGCACTCACGTATCCTAAGGCGCGTGTTGTCACGTCTGGCCAAATATACTCTTAAGATCAAATTGTTAAAATCTAAATCTGCCGTGACACGCGTTGAATTTCTGGGTTTCCAAGTGGATCAGGAAGGCTTGCCTACCACTACACAAAATGTCGAACCAATGCTGTCTTTTCCCATACCTAAAAACCCTAAACAGGTAAAAAGATTTATTGGATTGATTCAATTCTACAAGGAAGTTTAACCAGAATTAAGTAGAATCAATCAACTATTACGTCAACTAACTCATAAAAATCATCCTGGAGTTGGGGTTCAGCAAGTCAGGAAGCATTTCAAGAAATTAAAGAAAGATTAACCAACCCTCCAATTTTGAGGTAGCTCGATTTCAGCTTGCCCTTCGAGGTACACACCGATGCAAGCAGAAAAGCAGTGTCTGGCATGTTGATACAGCGAGTAAACGGATGACCATACGTCAATGGTTATTATAGCCGAGCTTTAACCGATTGCGAATCACGCTATACCATCCTCGAGTGGGAGTGTTTTGTCGTGCTGTCCACTATTCAACACAGCAATCCCTATTTAGAGGGAACAGATTTTACAGTGTATTGTGGTGCGTAAGCAATAATGTGGCATCATCAATTAAGAGATCAGAACAGTCATATTATGCACTGGGCACTAAAACTACAGTGTTTAAGGTTTCTAATCAAACATAAGCTAGGAAGGGTCAACCATGTACCAGATGCAATATCAAGGTGCTTGACTGTTATACCAGACACAAAAGTTAATAATTCGGAAATGGAACAATCAAAAGATGTGGTGCAGGTCAATAACGAATAGACTTTCGAAAGAACCCCACAACAACTCTTGGATACTAAAAGAAGGAATTTTGTGTCGTAAAAGAAAAAATGAGTTCATAGCCGTACGTGTACAGCTGAGGGATAAACTGGTCATTTATTGGCACAAGAAAAGCCCTTTAGTCCACCCCGAAGTAAAGAAAACTGGTTTTTGTTTAAATGGCTATATTGGTGGCTGCGTATGAGGAATAGCATCAGTAATTTATTTAAAAGTTGTTTAGGGTGTCAGAAATGCAAAGCACACAACCAATATGGACCTGGCCACACCTTAGTTCGTCATCTTACGGGACCTAACGGTCTCTGCACACTAGAGGATGCCGGACTATTTACAGGTTCTATTAAAGGGAACCAATATTTAATTATCTAGTAGACCCTTTTACAGGATGAATAGAAGCAACACCTGTTTAATATTTGAACCAAGGGAAAGTGGTCAAGTTGTTGTGAGTAACCATATTTAAATTCGACATGCCGAAGAAGATCTTATAAGATAATGCTACGTATTACAATGGTATGAATATAAGAAAATTTTATAAATTTCACTGAATTCAGCCCCTTTTGTGTGTTCACTAAAAGAAGAAATCAGATTAAGTCTTGTAGAAAAACCTGCTACCTCATGGGATGACCATCTTGATAAATGTCTTTTTACTTTATGCTCTTTACTGCACGAATGCTTAAAGTCTAAAATCAATAGACGGGACGGCGAACATTGTGACATTTCAACCGAACAACACGTGACTGATATAAGAAAAGCTTATGTGAATCGTTATCAAACATGAAAAGGCAAGAGCATACGGAAATACAAAGATGTTTATACTACCAAAAACCAACTTCTTATAAAGACAATGGCATGTCTCTTGTCGATGAAATGTAAAGGGTCATTAGAAACCTCATATCACAGACCTTTTTGGTTTTGGGACAGTTAGACGCTAACACAATGCAAATACATCTGTCCACGGACCATGATACACGGGAATGGAAGGTGGCTATCAATAATGTTAAACGTTTTGTCGAAAATAAGAAAGTATCTTGATGAGAAATTTTTTACTGACATTTGCTTCTATCTATAAAATATCGGAATATTTGTTAATAAACCAATTAATCTGCGAGCTCTTTTGAGAAAAGAAAATTCATGTAAAAATCAATTTTTTTCTTTTTTTTACCAAGGGGAGGAATATAACGTGCCTTTTGAGACACAAAAAGCGAGGATCGTTTTTTATCCTTAATTTTTAATATTACAATGAAACTATAAAAACTACTGAGTCTTTTAAATTATTCGCCTTCTAGTTGACCTCATTTTTTTAGACTGTTCAGCACGTGCCAAGTGACTTAACCGACTCTTAGTGTTTTATATGGTTAGTTACCTGAAAGTTAAGGTATTCCGACACTTGCTAGTTTCTGTTCCGACTATAGAATCTCCAATTCTGCTTCGCTCATTTTTTAGGAGTTTAGTGTGGTGCCCTCTAGTTTAAAGGGTTCACCCGATGATTTCTGGTGGATTTGTGTAAAGATAAAAGGTACTGCTCTTATTTCTCTTAAAACAAAATCTAGCATAGTGATGTATAATGTCTGGTCAGACAAAACTTTATTAGGAATATTTGTTTAGGAGCAGTTACCTATAATGAGAATATGTATAAAAGTGAGACAATAAAAAACACTTTTAACTTAATGTATTTATTCATGTGGAGCAGAAATATTGGGTACTCGCTTTCGATCGGTTAGGAATTAGGGCAGGCCAAGTGGGTTTAAATCGTCAATTAATTAATTCCTAAGTATTTTCAATTCTGGTTGTAAGAGAAAGATTTGAAAATTAACTTTCAGTACTTAGCCAGAAACCACATTTCTTTTGCGCTTCGAAGCTTAACTAATTAAGATAGCAGTCGCAGATATCCTGCACTCATCTAAGGACTCAGTTTGGTTGTTCCTCCGAATGTTGTCTACTGTTTGAGTAGTTCGCCAGAGAGCGCTTTCTCCCAGAATCACGACCAGAGTAAGATCATTTCTTTACTTTTCTATTGAACTCAGATTCCCGAGTGGATAAGTGTATCCTTTTGCAGATATGTTCATAGAAATTTGAAGATTTTTTTTGGAATCTAGCTCTCGTCTTTCAGTCATTCCATTTGCTACCAGTTTGCCATTTCATTTTTACTGTATGAATCCATTCCACTTCATGAGAATTAAACTTCCTCATCTTTTCTATGTACTCTTTTGTTAAATGAATTCTTTTCAGTCATGGATGTTCCCCTGATTCAAGACAGTCCTAGTTAAACCTGCTAATCTTCCTGATTTTTGATTCAACCACGACTTTGTTATTTTAATCTTGTTTTATTTTTTTTTGTATTGCTGATTTCATTAACCTAATATCACTTCCTAAGTTATATTTTTTTTATTTCTTGTTTTTGTCTATGCCTTTTTCCCTTTTAGGAAGTTAGTCTTGTCTTTACCTCGTTGCTGCTGAATAGTTCGTCTCTTCCTCCCATGTTGTTTCTCCTTCCTTTATTTCTTTGTAGTGTAACATGTTGCCGTACCCCTGAAAAATGTGAACCTCCTTCTTGTTTGGGTGACGAGGTAAGCTTCATCATTAATTAGAAGAAAAATGTAAACTCCGCTTTTTCTTATTTTTCTTAACTATCAGTCTTTTGTATTTAGTTGTTTTTTGGGTTTTTTTTTTACTATCTATTGTTTTTTTCTTTATTTTCGTCCTGATTCATCAGCTACTCACTTACATTTGAAGTCTATACTCCTGTTTAGTTGGTGGCATAATCGCCTTAACTCCTTTGATTGTAGTAAAGGAAAACAAAATAAGTTTTACTTAACTAATATTTGTATTTTTTTCTTTTTATTTGTATTGTTCTGTTAATAAAGAATAACAAATTTACTTGGAACCCAAGACTATATATTCAACTTATATAATTTAATTATCTTTGATAAATAAAAAAGGGGGAATTCATGGAGTAATTTAATAAGTTTATCTAATTCATCTTTGCTTTAAATTTTCACCTATGCCCATTTAAGACATTAATGAGTTTCTTTTAATAACAGATATAACTAAGGAAGTCTTGCTTCTGTTCACTTATTTTAAAAAGTAATATTCAACTGCGAGTTTTGGGGGTCGCTGAACCACGTTTTTCTACTGTATCTGTGAGTGTCATAAATGAGCACACAACAATAGTTATGTGTGATGATATAATTATTTGTGATGACCAAGAGATACGTTAGGCAAGAGGGTAAGTATGCTATTACCCATCTTCGTGCTGTTCCAGAATCATGATGAATGGTGGGGAAGGAGTGAGGTCTTCAATGTTGGGCTTTGCGATTGTCGTTGTTTTCATCTGACTTTCTGAAACAAATCATAATAATTATCATAATAATATAAGAAGTTATATTAGGGTTCAGAACAATTAAACTGATATACTATTTCTAAGTTCTTGCAAAAAGCTTCGCACTCTCTACTTCAACTTCTTCTCTTTATGCTGGTTTTCCATCATCTTTTCTTGCTCATTCTTTGTTTCACTTTATGCTCACTAATTTTGTGTCATTCACTTGTGATCGTAGAATCCATAGTTCTTTAAGTGTAGTTGTTGATCCATAGTTTATGTTCATTCACTGATCCTTTAATGGTTCCCATTAAAATACACTATTTGAAGTGTTCGTTACTTGCTTCTCAATAAAATGCTTGTAGAAATAATGAAAATTGTAGTCTTCATAATTTCTTCATCTCCAATGATTGAAATCGCTCTGATGTCATCAGGATGCCTCCGCCTTGCTCACTGATCGTTGTCTCAAGACGTCTTGGAATAGAAAGAAAAATCCCAGAGGGGAGGGAAGATGCCTTCTTCACTCTATATCACTAAAGTTCAATTACGTCATTACAAATGTTTTTAAGTAATAGCGCACCACTTCTCACCGTAACAAATTCTTGGTCACCAATACTTCTAAAACATATAATTAACTCCATCTTAATTTACTATTCATAAATAAACAACTAAAATTCTCTTTAAATGGCACGGATGGTGGAGGGGCGGCATTATTTCCTGATATCTGCCAATCTCGATGTCAATAGATTAGACATTCCCACCAATCTCTTGTATAATGAAATTCAGTTGAGACAGTTGTTTCACTATCTCTTATGGCCCTTTATAATAGTCCACCAGTTTTTTAGTCAAGCTCTTTTTTAGTTTTTTAGTCCACCTGACACATGATAACCAAACTTAAATGAATAAGGTCGCTGTCGAGGATCCTAATAAGCCTTTTGTTTTGTCTGTTGTTCTTCAATAGCCTTACTAGCTATCTTGTATGTGTCTTGCAGTCTCAGTTCTGTTTCATGAGCATAATTATCGTCTATGTCGTAAATTACTCATCTAGGGGTCATTATTATATCCAACAACAGAGTTGGTTATCTTCCATAAAATAGAAAGAAAGGGTTTTTATTCACCACATTGTGGAGGGGTGGAATTATGAGCAAAGTCTTATTAAAAAGTTCCATTATTCCATTTGAAGCTGGATAATAAGCTGTAGTGAATAATTTTTTATATTTAAGAGTTTGCATAACTCTTTCATTAACGCCGATGTAAAATTTGCTCCTCGATCTGTGAGCAGTTGCAAAGGAACTGAATAACACTCAAACACCATTTCCATTAGTGCTTTTGCCACTGTTTCAGCTTTCTGATCAGGGAGAACAATAGCCTCCAAATATCAACTAAGATGGTCGACTAAAACGAGAATGTATTTATTTCCTCTATTCCAACCAGATCAGCACCCACTCAAAAAAAGGTCATTCCATGCTGGGGAACTTTGGAAAAGATTGCTCCTTCCTTTTCAGAGGAGGGGTCTTCCCTTGACAGCACTCAACATTCTTTCTCATCCTTTTTGCTTTCACATGCCCACTCATTGGAATATCATGATAAATTCTTATTACATACTTCTTATATTTCTCCAGAACTACTACTTGTTCCCATTTCTCCCTCCTAGAAAGGCTAACCTTAAAATTAAATAACATGTCATCTTCTATAAAATAACAGGCAGAATCTATTGAACCAGACTGCTTCCAACTCTCTATAATGGGACTTAGAAGTGAATCCCTCTTCTGCTCCTCTGCTATTAATTCACAGGAGATGACAGGGTCATACTCCATTACTGCTCCAATGGCTACTTGGCTGAGACAATCAGCATTGCCATGTATACATTCAGGCTTATGTATTATTTCAAAGTCAAATTCCTGGAACGTTAATCCCCAATGGGATAATCTCCACCCAGGATCTCTGACATTAAATAACCGTTTCAGCGTTCTATAATCAGTAACAATCTTGAATCGTCCATCATACAGGTACACTCGAAATTGCTTTACTGCATATATTACAGCCAAGCACTCTTTTTCAGTGATGCTATCATTGAGTTCACTCTTCTTTAAGAGGCGACTCGCATAAGCAATTGATTTCTCCTTCTACCTTCTGTGACAAAATAGCTCCGAGCACCAGATAGCTTGCATATGTTGATAATGTGACCCACCTCCCCCACTTTATATTGAACAACAACTAGTGTCGGGTGGAACGTGTGTCAAGGGTTCGGGACTGATACCTTCGAGGTGTGATTCTTAAAATTTACAAAATAAAATCCTGCACCTGATCAATTAATTAAATATTCTCTCTTTATTCCCCATAAACCACATAAAATTCAAATTAGGGTAATATACATATGATTAGTTACAGCTCATGGATAATAATTTTTAAAGAAAGTAACTTCAGCAGAGGGCCCTCTCTCAGCTAAAGAACTATATTTTTTATTTTACTCTTATTATCAATCATACTAAGCGCATTAACAACACCAATCGTCAGATTACGCAACTAAGGGCTCTGTGCAATAGTTTAGGCACATCTCAGTTGTCCAGGTTGATCCTTGTATAGGGATGACACTACTCTACCTTACTTTCACTTACACATCGGCAGTGCTTATTGTACACAGACTCAACGCACACAAGCGTCGCACGGACCTTTTATTTATGCATCGCATAAGAGGAGGCCCACAGCAACCTCTTGTCTGCACTCCGATGTGTTTGTTACTCAATGAGGTAGCAATAAATGCACTCCTGTGGTCGTGGTCGGCAACGTTTACTCAATGAGAGCAAGAGAAACTCCCACGCAGACAAAATGTGCAACTTCCCAACAAAATACGATTCGGATCAAGAACTCCTGTTTACGACTGATCTATAGCTTAGCTGCGGCCGTCTGACTTTAACATACCATTAAGCATAAATCTCCTCTGAACTTAAATAACCATTTGCAAACGCTCTAGAATTGCTTTCATGAATTTCCCTCGAATAGTCATATTCCATCCACACTAGTCGACTTTAATGCCCAAGACGACTGCAATAAACAGCTGTCAGGAATTCTAGTGGGTCCAGCGACATTAGCTGCTAGTGCTTCATCGAAGGTTTCCGACCTTGGGGACACGGTAGACTTACCTGGTTCATCCCAAATCAGCAGAGACGCAGACCTGAAGGTTACCCCTACCCTAAAAGCCAACCCTGAACTTTTTCTCCCGTGGACGTTGGAGACCATAGAAGTAACCCTCCCAGCTTCAGACAGCCGGAATTTGCGTTGGGTGCCTTTGCGAATGTCCACGCTTAGACATAGGCTTTCTTCTTTGGGTATTATTCGTATCACTTAAAAAATAGTTCTACAATTCTCAGCTAATCATTTTCTACTTACTAGTGTTGGTACTTTGCTAATGAATAACTCTATTTATAATAGTATACACGTCGCGGTCAATTTACCCCAAGCGGTTGCCGCCTTATGAAGTAGCGGTACTGAATACAGACACCTCCAAACTTCATTGTTCCGGAATACTCAACGAACGACTTACCTCATCTCATCTGTCTTACCCATTCTCAGCGAGCCAGCCCCGCCACCCATCTAGGAACTAACCATACTGGAGTATTGGAAATCTCTTTGAACCTGGAGGACGCAGCAGCTGACCTGGACTAATATTCAATTATGTCAATCATAACATTACCTTGTCATTCATAACAAGTTTTTTCAAAGATCCATTTTTTCAAGGATCTCAAGTCGTGAAGATTTGTTATCATTTGATTCAAATTTAATTAAATTGTTTATTTACAATTCCATCTCCCAGTTGCTCTGGGATTTTATTAAAAATCCTTGACAGTATGCCATTACTCGTCTTCATGCTGTTCCAGCACCATGGTAAATAGTGGGGGAGCAGTCGGGTCTTTAATGTTCGGCTCCACGATTGTCGTTGTTTACATCGGACTCTCCAAAATCATAAAACTAAACATAATAATAATAGAAGTTTAATTGGGGTTCAAGACAAGTAAACTGATATACTATTTCTAAGTTCTTGTGAAAAGCTTTGCACTCTCTACTCCGACTTTTTCTCTTTATGCTGGTTTTCCATCATCTCTACTTGCTCATTCTCCATTTCTCCTCAATCTCTTGGTCCCAACTTTCATTTATGTCGAACTCTCTGATCCAACTCTGAACTCACTCGTTCCAACTTCTCAGATCCAACTGAATACCATAATTCTTCTCTAGACACTCATAAATTGATACGAAATGATGTTAACTGGCTAGCATCATTGGAAGGTGATTAATAGTTGACAACACAGGGCTCACAGTCCAAGCTGGAGAAAATGAGATCTGGAAACGAGGGTCTCCACTTGAAAGAGTTCACTTGAAACTACACTGCTATCAAATAACTCTGCAGATAAACAATGCTTCCGTCGGGCAACAGGATATCTCAAATAGAATTTCCATTGTCATATCTCCGATTTTATGTCCAAATTTATAATAATAATTTAGAATATAAAAATATGGGTCTTTATAACAACAGTGATTTTACGATATAGAGTCGATGCGTTTCAGCTGTGGCTTTGTTCAGGATTGTGTGTATAATGATTCACGTCGACTCTATGTCGAAAAATCACTGTTGTTTTAAAGACCCATATATTTATATTTTTACAAACAACTAAGACCAACATGATTGAATAATTTTGAAAATAATCTGGCATGCTAAAGTTGATAGAATAATAGAGATGTTTCTTATAAGTGTTTGTTGAGGATTAAAATTGGAACTTTAACGTTGAATGATGGGGTCTATACTGCTGGGTCGCACACCAGTTTCACTTTTGAAATCGATAACATTCAACATAATGTATCGTCTTTTTCTTTAATACTATTCTTATACACGTATATTACATGATTCTTAAACTTAATGTCAGTAACTATTCCTTACTTCGAGTAAAAATTTACAATTTTCTAATGCAGCACACCCAGAAATTTTCATTACGAGCTGCCACTGACCAGTAGATTAGACTTTATTTTTACTCACAGAACAAAAATGCAGTGTAGTATATTTTACATTTGAGCATCATTTCATTTATCTCAGAGGCATGTAAACAAAGAACAGAGAAAAATTCCTGTCAGCACCATTTACGCAGTCAACAATGCAGAGTAAACAATTCTGGGCATGCCAGGCATTTTAACTAATTTCATATTAACAAAGCAGAGTGAACAATTGTTGTCAGTTTCGCCTCATTTACCACATCAGACTTTAGAGAAAGAAAGATGGCTGTAGGAGCTATTCAAGTGTCCATCTTATAAATATTCCAGAGTTTTTTCAAGGATCCATTTTTTCAAGGATCGTATAAAGATTAAATTATCAGGTTTCATTTATTATTACCCTCAAACGGGTTAATCTTTCCGCAACTGTAGTCCTGAAAAAATTACTTATAGTTAACTTAAGTACAATTAACTTATTAATCATTTATTAGTTTTCAAACTTATACATTCAAAAATCTAAATACTGTTATGAAAAAATAGTTTCTACATCCTATTTATATGGAGCTCCAAAACTCATAGATAAGTTACCCTCTGGTAAGATTTTGATTTGGGACACTGTGTATATCTCATTTAATTAATCTTACGTGTGACAAAATATTAGTTTTCCTGTTACTAATATAATATACTTTTTTATATATTACTACATTAATATATCATTATATTAGTTTCCTGTTACTATTATGTTAGTTTCCACTTCATTTATCTAGAAATCAGGTAGGATCTCGAAGTCTCACTCGGATGTGTTCTACACTGGTGGCCAAAAGTTTGGACCTACCGACAATGTCAAGAAAAACTGAATTTATACAAAAACTGTTTTACACCTACAACTCTAAGTAAATATGAAACACTATTCAGAGAAGAAACAAATTTATTTGTGCATTGTTGGTTTTTTATTACCTAAAATCAAAATAAGACTGGCCAAAAGTTTGGACCACATTGTATAACAAAGAGAAAGATGTATTACATCATTAACTAATGAATTATTTTGAGTATTGAGTCATTTTGACTCTACAATAACATACAAACGACCTGAAATAGAATTAAATAAGCTTTTAATAACATTTGGCTTAACAGCTTTCTGAATTGCTGCTATTAGTTGTTCTCGACATTTGTACTGAGTGTTTTGGTAAATTTTTTGTTCCGTGAGATGCCACATATTCTCAATAATATTGAAATCTCGATTTCGAGCAGTCCAAGCAAAAGCGAACATGTTGTTGCTCTCAAAATAGGCTTTCACAACTCGTCCTGCTGCTAAATCCATGCTTTTTGCTTAAAGTAGTCTTTGCACAAAGGGATGAACACATTGTGAAGATCATCTTTATATTGACCTGTTGTGCAATGTACATCTATAATGTGAATCTTCAACTTTCCGTTGCTTCCAATGGTATCAAGAATCATCACTCCATTACCACCCATTTGCAGCTTAATTCGCAGTGGAATAAGTGTTTCTTTATCACGATGCTCTTTATAAGAAGCTATATTATCAGGACCATCCAAACTGATTCATTTTCCTCAGAAAACACAGCCAATAGGAAGTCTGTGTTTTCACGCAGATGTGTCTTAGCAAACTCCAGTCTTTCCTGAATGTGTTTGTGTTAGTGGCAACTTTTTGGGTATAATTTCATAGGCAAAGTTCTGAGCACGTAGTTCGCTGCGAATTGTTCCTCTTTAGGCAGCAAGTTGCAGATTACGTTTGACTTGTGTGGTGTTGACTACATGCCCAGATATAATATCATGTCTCTTAATTCTTGATTCGTCCTATTTTCCAATTAACATTTTTAACAACTCTGATAAAAATTTGTAGCTCACGCAGGAGATTTCTGCAACTTTTTTGAAGCTTGTAAATTGCTTGTTAAAATTTCTAATTTGCTCTCGTTGGCCTTCAGTTAACATTGTACAATACATAATATAGTTTTAGTGCGCACCACACAACACAATGACTTGTAATATGCCAATTATTTGCATGTTTGTGATGTTGGTCCAAACTTTTGGTCAGTCTAATTTTGATTTAAAGTTATAAAAAAGCAACGACGCAGAAATAAATTTGTTTCTTCCCTGAATATTGTTTCATACTTCCTTAGAGTTGTAGGTGTAAAATATTTTTAGTATAAACTCATTTTTTCTTGATTTTGCTGGTTGGTCCAAACTTTTGCCCACCAGTGTAGGTAAGTACATTTATCTTTTCTTTTTTAATCTACTATAATCACATACAAATTGACTATTTTTATTCATTAAATTATTCCAAACACAATAACGTGTAACTCTTTTTTTCTTTTTAGATAAACAGGTAATTTTTATGTTTAAGAGAAACCTAAAGTTAAGTATATTTTTGCAATTCTTTCATAACCCTTGGGGATTGAGTTTACCATAACGAAAGGGGGGGAAGGAATACCCTGCAGTGGGCATTAATAATGGGAGTTGGACTACCCTGCTTTACCTTACATGCTACTTATACACAATCCACTTATTTATACATAATCAATTATCTTCTCCAAGATTCAAAACTATATTTTCAATAAGCATGTTTTAAAAGTAGCTATCTCGAAGAATGACCTACTTTTGTGAAATTAGGTCAAATTAGCACTTCAAATTTGCAAAAGACTTCGATAGAGACTTAAGGCCTTATAATTTTTGTCAAAAATACATATGAGAATGAATAATTTTTTTACAGTGAATTACCAAAAAAATTGGTGTATGATCTGGAAAGAAAATCGGAGTGCTATTTAGTGATTGTTCGTTCAATTTTTTTCAATTTTCCATTGTGGCAAGTATTAAATAGGTATAATTTCTTTTGTTGTTCTATACGTGATAATTCCAATGTACGATGTCCAGAAAGTATTTTATATCTCGAAAACTCTCCCCTGTTTTACGAGTTTTATGCTTTTGTTTTCTGTATGCAAGGAGCGGATTCTTACTAAATCAGTAACGCTCTAAAATTTTGTAATTCTAACTTTTTCTCTATCTATCATGATTTTAAATTTAGTTTTCGTAATTTTTCACTGGGAATACTTTTATTCAATCGGGCATTGCCATTACCAATAGCAAGACCTAAAATTCGCGATAGCTTAGTGGTTAGAGCATCGTTGCATATACATGGGGGTGCCAGGTTCGAGTCCAAGCTGGTTCGAGTCCGAGCTGTCGAATTTTCTTTACTGTTTTTTACTATTTATTAAATAATATCGGGAATATGGCATGAAAAAACACTTTGATGACCATTTACCAATATCATTATATTTAACTTACAGTTATAAATAACACATCAAATGAAAGAGCAACTCAAACTGTTTTTCCTACAAATATTCAATGTGAGCACCGTTTATTACACGGCACACATCGAGTGGATAGGCGAGTTCTTCCCAGTCCTTGATCAGTGTATCTGAAGTTGTTGCAACAACTGCTTCAATCCTGTTTCTTAAACCGAGTAGGTCAGCTGGTAGCGGAGACACATACACATTATCCTTTATGAACACCTAAAGGTGAAAATCGCACGGCGTCAGATCGGGTGATCGTGGAGCCATGCGAAACAAGCTCTGTCCTTCGGTCCCTTGTGACCAATCCAGTACTCGGGTACAACGACGTTTAACCAGTCGCGTAATGACCTATGTCACAGGTGTACCAACAAAACTGTTTGAGTTGCTATTTCATTTGATACATTTGATATATTATTTATAACTGTAAGTTAAATGTAATAAAACTCCTGTATTCATTTTGAAACACCCTGTAATATTGAATGTACAGGGTGTTTCAAAAGCTATAATCCAAACTTCACAAACAGGTAGGAGGCATGAAGGTGAACAGATTCTGTTAATACATGAGGAATCGGAACTAAACCATTGTCAAAGTAACGTTAGAGGGAAGTGCAGTAATCAGCGTGGATATGAAAACACATGAGCAAGTATGCACTGTGCACAAGTTTATTATGGAACTGAAGCTTTACAAAAGATGCTCAAATTGTGAGCCAGTCATGGCCTCACATGCATGGTATCGGCGCAACATGGACTCCAATATGCGGCCAAAGATTCTGAGCATTTCTCTAATGTCGTCTGAAACAACTACAATGCGAGCTGTCAGATCTTCAATGCTTGTCACAGGTGTTCGGTAAACAACTGATTTTATGGCCCCAATAAAAGAATTCCTAGTCAGAAAACTGAAACCTGTTGGTATTGTCATCATTTGCATGCTTTATCATTTGCTCCCTCATGAACTTTACAAGGGTTGTGCCGACCCCAAATGTATTAAGAGAAACTGTTCACCTTCATGCCTCCTACCTGTGTGTGAACTTTGGATTATAACTTTTGAAACTTACTGTAGGTGTTACTACACTACATGATCAAAGGAATTGGGACACCCCTGTGAACACCTGGACTGGATTCGGCCTGCTCATCAAGGTGGATGGAAATCTCAATGCTGATGGCTACAGGACCATTCTGGATAATGGGGCACTTCCAACGCTGTGGGAACACTTCAGTGACGGGCCCTTCCTCTTCCAGCATGACTATGCGCCGTGCCACAAAGCAAGATCCATATCCGACTGGTTTGACGAGATGCGGGTTGCAGAACTGGATCAGCCCGCCCAGAGTCCTGATCTCAACCCCATCAAACATCTTTGAGACGAATTGGAACGACATTTGAGATCCAGGATGGTTCGCCCTACATCTGTCCAGGAACTAACCACGACACTCCTCGAGAAATGGAGGTCAATACCTGTGGACACATACTGTAAACTTGTGGACAGTATGCCATGTACGGTGGTGACAGTGATAGCAGCTCGGTATGGTCCTACACACTACTGATTGAAGCTTTTTGCGGCTTTACAGCAGAGCAACAGCTATCCCAACTTCTTTGATCAGGTAGTGTATATTAGTTTTAATTGAGAATTTTATTATTACTCTGTCAGTTTCCCTAATCAGAGGAAGAAAAAGAAGAAGACAAGAAAGAGGAACATAACAATTCATTCCAAGATGTAGTAACCGTTTTTGTCCAATACATACACAGCCATGGCATAGATGATACAGCAGACAAGTAATGAATGCTTCAAAATGATTTAGACATTTTCTCCATTCCCCACATGAGCGGTCAACAGGAAATCCAACCGTTATTGGATACTAAACAACAGGCATCATCAGCCAGGATAATCCATTTGAATTCTTCATGCCAGTTTTAGCTGATTTTTAGAGTGTAGAATTCTTAATCAATAAAGGTAAAGAATATACCACTTCCAGGTGGTGATAACACAGGCTATATGAACTTTTTTTCTACATTCACTATTCTCGATGGCATGCTACTCACTCATGGCAACAACTATGAGACCTTTTTTTGCAAGCCTCTAAAAAACTGCAAACTCACAATAGCTGGCTATAGTAAAGACACGGGTGGAAAAATGGATACTGTTCATGATACAAATAATGGCTTAAATTGACATAAAAGTATTGCACAAAATGGTGTATACTACATGGATGGGTTGCTCTATTTAGAAAACTTCCATCAGTGTCAATTCCTGCTAAATACTTTGGATTTTCGAAATTAGGAGTAAACCAGACATTGCTCTTAAGTCGTATGTACCTAACCCGCTGTCTTTCTTCTCACTGCCGTTGGTTACTCAAGTAATATCACTGCCCTGGTTTACCCCTAATTTTTTGAATGGTTTTTACCTGAGAGACTGTGTTCCCTCCATGAAAGCATTTGGAATTTCGAAAGAAAACAGGGATTTTGGCATCACTGAAGGAGATTACAACTGAGATTATACGTTTTTTGGCTGTAATCATTATGGTGGCCAAAATTAATTTACAGATAGATACAATCTTATACAAATGACACTGTAAGTACAATTCTCTTGACTCTTTAACTAACCCCATGAATCTGTTGGCATATTATCAGTACAAGAACGTCTTGGAAATCAATGAAGACAAAGTTGTGAAATTATATTCGTTGGACATCGGAAAGAGTAGGGATCATAATACTGTTCTTACTAACAAAGTGAGTGGTGGCTTTACAGTATAAAAGGTGGACAACAGAATTATTGACTAGTTTCGCCATTTATTCCCGGCTTCTTCAGGATACACAACAAGAGGCTCGCAGGCCTTTATATACAGAAAATTTCGGTACAGAATAAGCAATAAGCGTGAAAAGAAAGAAATAAAAAAGGTGACCAATAAGGAAAAAAAGGAGAAGGCCAATGGGGGTAAAATATACACAAAGTACAAAAAAAAAAAAAAGGAGAGAGGGGAGTCGCGACATTCGCGGACTGAAAAGAGAGACTATATCCGGTTATCAAAAGGACAAGGGATAAAACTGCAGTATAAAGAAGATAATACAAAAAATACAAAAAATTACAATAAAATAAAAAATATTTATACAAATAATAACATTAAAACCGGTAAAAGAACGACCAAACCGGTAATATATATAAAATTCAAGGTACAAAAGGCTATAAGAAATCTGCCAAAGGATTGAGGACAGCACAAACGTCGAAGTCTGTCTGGCAGTCGAGCAGTTGATCGGGGTTGGATTTCTTGGCTTTGTAAATTTCTATAGCCTCTAGGATGGCAGTTTTTGAGGGATTATTGCAAACTTGCATGAAGGACATCACCTCATCTTGTGCTCTAAGGGGGTGTATAGTACATGCGAGATGGTTTGCGTAGTGCGAACGGTTATCCTATCTGTTGTAGGATGCGACGTGTTCTCTGAAACGTACATTAAAGCTACGCGTAGAGAGGCCAATGTAATACTTATCACAAAAGGCACAGCTCAGACGGTAAACTCCAGGTAGAGTGAATTTGTCACAACTGGTGTGGAATGGTGGATTCAAGGCATGGGTAGACGGAGTTGGGGAACGTAGAGATACACGGAGGCCGAGGGATGAAAGGAAGTCGGAGAGCTGGGTGAAGTGGGGGCCTAAATATAATAAGGAGACCCATTTCTTTGACGGTGGGGGTAGTTCGGGAGAGCTAGGGTTGAGGAGAACGCGTTTACGGCGCTGGATAATACGGGAGACGGTGGATTGCGAGTAACCATTTAATTGGGCAAGATAGCGGATGATACGGAGTTCGGATGAGCGGGAGGTGGGGTTGAGGGGGAGTTTCAAGGCCCGGTCAATAAGGAAACGTAGGGAAGCGTGCTTGTGACTAGGGGGGGGTGTGACGAGGAATGGTGGATTAGGTTAGAGGACGTGGTGGGTTTCCAGTTATTGGAGAAGGTTAGGCGACTGGAAGGGATGTAATGAGGATGTCGAGGTATGGAATGGATCTGTTAGTTTCAGATTCGAAGGTAAATCGGATATGGGGGGAGAATGAGTTAAAAATATCAGCAATGGCGGGAGGGGAAGTGGATCAGGAATCATAAAGTATGAGGATATCATCAACATAACGGTAGTAGGTAATGATGGTAGTATTATTAAGGAGAGGGGTTACAAAAGTTAGCTCAAAGTGTTGTAAGTAGACTTCGGACAGGAAACTGCTTAGTGGGAAGCCCATCCCCAATCCTTCGGATGACTTCGACTTCGACGTTTGTGCTGGTTTTTGCTCTCTTTTTTTTTTTTTTTTTTTTTGTACTTTGTGTATATTTTACCCCCATTGGCCTTCTCCTTTTATTCCTTATTGGTCACCTTTTTTATTTATTTCTTTCCACGCTCATTGCTTATTTTGTACCGAAATTTTCTGTATATAAAGGCCTGCGAGCCTCTTGTTGTGTATCCTGAAGAAGCCAGGAATAAATGGCGAAACTAGTCGATAATTCTGTTGTCCACCTTTTTATACTGTAAAGCCACCACTCACTTCGTTATATTCGATGGATATGCAAGAAAGTTGGGATGCTCTCAAGAGAGACCCATATATCTGGCGGTTTCCCTTTTAGGTTGATCGCCATCTCAAACCTGTTTACCCATCTATACTCATGACAAATACAAACGATTCCAGTAAATATATAATTGCATTTCTTATACTCTCAAACAGAGAAGCATGTATCTTTATTTCTTTTAGAAATATTTCTCAGGTACAATTTCATCCATTCATGTTCATACATTCTGAAAAATGGACCTATAACACGAAAACCATGCTGAAAAACAAATGTTCGATACCTGTAGCCATCACACTCTGCACTATCTGAAATTATCAGCCCGGGGATATTTTATGGCTGCCATTGTTAACGGCACTTATACAAAGAAACCTATTCTGAACGACCTTCATGAAATGTGAATTCTTTCAAGATGAATTTACTAATAAATCCGAAATTAATTCTTGTGAAAAATCCAAATGAAGCCTATGTTTTGTCCTTTTAATTGCACTATTATAATCCTAATTAATTGTTTTTAATCAGTTACATTAACCATTGTGTATTTCTTCGCGTTAATAATAACTCGGAACCTCCTTGCCCATTTAAAACATTATCCGTACAATAAGCTTAAACACCCAGTTCATCTTTCTGTTATAATCGCCAAGAGATGCCAAACAGATTCGTAGCCCTGCATCGCAGTCGGATCATTCTACATCATAATGTCGCATAGGTACCAACAGAATTAGGCAACATTTGAAGAAGATAAAGATTTTAACAATAAACAAATTTCATTAAGGGCATAGAAATTTTTTTATATGAATCAATGGTTTCCTTCTACCACATTTGCTAGGAAACGTTGCAGAAATGATTTTGAATAAATTAATTAGTTAAAAACATGCAAAAGTACCTTTTACTCCTCACGACTAATTCACACACAAACGCAAAGTTTACCAGTGGCACAATCACTTGAGCTAACCTAACCTAAACGGGATAGGGATAATCTGGAGGAGATTATAAAAACCGTGACAAGTAATTGCACTCGCAAACCATTGAGATTTTTAATACTCAAAATTTGAATGTTCATCAGAAAATAAAACTTTATTTAACATGCTTAAAAAATATTTAAACACAAAGCGACTTGAAGATGTCGTGAAAACACAAGTTATTCTGCCCAAGCAGCCCCTCAACTTCATCTGATGCCTTCAGTAAAACACCCATCACCTTGATGGCTACCCCGTCATGAAACCCCATCTTATCTATTGCCTCAGCAACTCATTTATTCACCTAAATTTTATTTGATGGTGATTGTAAAACCAATACCTATGGTGTTTTTGATATTGATGATGCCGATGAGGGTGAACCTGGAGTTGGTAGCATGAATCTACTTGTTGAGCAGAAGCCTCAGCAGAATTGGCTCCTCGAGAGGCTTCAGAAGACACCTGATATCATCAAATAGAATAGAAGAGGCACTGTGTCTATTGTTGGAAATATATTGCGAAGTTTAAACATTACACGGTTAATAAACGGCACATTATCAACCATTCCCAGCCCGAGGAAACCACTGGCAAGACAAAAGCGCTTTGCTAAAGCAATACAAGGCTGATAATTTCTGGTAATGCAAGCAGTTTTAGCCACAGGTTTCAAACATCTGATGTTGCACGGTCCTCATCTTGCAAGTCCATTTTTCAGAGTCTGTGAGCATAAATAGATGGAACTGTAATTCAGCAAATTTCCTTAAGCATATTTATTGGAGGTTATAAAGAATGCAATTCAATGAATGCCAGGTTTGTTAGAATCATCTGTTTAATCATAAATATGGGTAAACAGGTTTGAGATGTGCGACCACATTAGAGGGGATAACAACTCTTGCAACAGTGCAAGTGTATGGGTCTTTCTAAATACATCCCAAACCATAACTCAAAACCTGTGAAGAACTACTCTGTTGAAAGTAAATTGCTTAATAAATACGAGGGTTGGGGCATAAGTCATGGCAACTATTTTTTTCTCAGAGCTAAGGGATGGTATTATAAAATGTCATATGTCTCAAGGAAGCTGTGACTGGTAGTTTGTTTCCACAACATTAGATGGCTCCGTGAGTTCCTGATGTTGCACACAGAGCAATATTAAATCAGTCCTCAGTCAACCGTCGTGCAAGGTGGATATAACCCGAGTTGAACAACGCTCGTATATCAAAACAGCCGTTCTCTATTTTGATTTCTGTTACTTATTCTGGAAAATGAAACCTGTAATCATGTTCCAGAATAAAATTTCCTGAAGCATGAAACTATGAAACATTACGGGCTTCATGATTCCAGAACATGAAACCCTGTAATGTTGTCAACTACCTTAATAAACATGAGAAGCAAAGTGTTGGCGTGTTGTTAAATGTCCGTACATTTCGCCCATTCCGTGTCCTTTCATCTGTATATTTCACATTTTCCACGCATGCTTGAATTCTCATAAACATAGTTGCCATAGCTTATGCCCCAACCCTCGTATGTAAAAGATAATCATACGTAATCACTTATGGTAGTAGCACAAGTGGGCTGCTTAGTCCAAAATTAAGTCCATCCCTTATACAGAGCAAGATGGGGGGTATCATGCTTTATTATTACTCCTATCATCGATACACCTGGGGCGAATACAAAAAGAAAAAGGTAATCTTTTCAAATTAAAGTAATTCATGGGGGCTATGAGTAAAATTCAAATAATATGTAAAAGTCACTATAGCGAATCAGTTACAATCAGTCCAATTAATTAATACTCTGTTTTGTTTAGTTCCAATAAAATTTAACTTATTTGGGTGGCATCATTAGAGTCTTTACCTGAATATACTAGGATTACAAAGTACATGTGAGAGCTTCGTGAATGATACTTTTCTAACAGTTTGCTTCCTAATGTCTTTGTTAATGATTTTCTTTAGATAAATCTACCAAATACTTTCCAATTAGGAGGAAAAGAATTTTCAAATGGGGACGTCGGAGTCTCTTTCAATGGAGGTTATTAAAAATCGAAGTTCGTCAACAAGGGTACGAAGACGGGTAAATAATAAAGATTGAGGGATTTGTCCCTTTATGCAGGGAATGTTTAGTCAAACAAGGAGACAAGGATTTTTTAACATTTTCACCCAAAGAGGGCGGATTTTACACTGCATGTGACATTTTTGAATTCGATGTATAATATCAATGACATGATATCACTAATCATGTTGCGTATATACTTTTAATACACTTAGTTTGTGCAATAAAAGAAAATGTGGCCTTGGCACAAGAAGTACACAATAGTCTGATTGCTTCTGATTGGCTACTTCCGTAAAGCTACTGGCCAATGACAGTTTCGTTTCCTTTCAAGAGGAGTGTATGATCGGTTTGCTGACAAACACTTGAAGCTACATCATTTAGCTGTATTAATTGTGGACAATGGTTTGAATGATTTAAATTAAATTTCTCATAAATAACTAATTATATAATACAGCAAATTAATTAATAATAGCTGATGATTATTAAGGGAACAAAGAAAAACAAAGTATTATTCTCCACACCATAATTAAAAAAATGTTCCATATAATTTTGCTCGCTTTGTGGCTCATTAAGTGCAGAAGAAGTAAAAAGAAGGATATTCTGCCTCTTGCTGAGGGATTTGCCGCCAATGTTAAATGAAAGATATAAAATAAAATTTCTCAAAAATAAATAATATAATAAATCAAATTATTAATTATTAACTGATAATGATAAGGAACCAAAAAAGAAGTAATATTCTCTGCACATAAAAAATGTTCATTATAATTTTGCTCGCTTTGTTGTGCATTAAGAGTAGAAAACGGAAAGAGAGGGATTTTCTGCCTTTTGCAGACGGATTTGCCACCGAGAGCATCTGGCGACATTACAAGAGAGAAGGGGAAAGTAGTGAGGAGGGTATGCGTTCCTTAACAAGTTACACGCATTTCAACACCCCCTTCTGTTCCACTAATCCTGGTCTCCCATTATACGACGGTAAGTTAAGTTTTTTTCCAATTCAATTACTTCTTTACTTATTCTAACTTTAAATGCTAGAATGACCAATAACTTGTAATTCTCGCTTTTACTCTTTTAGATTTCCTTTTTATTTTTCCCCAATTTTCCCTTTTTATAGGTCAGTTAGATAAACGTCGTTTGGTTCATTCAAGTATTGGACAAGGGTAACTTTTTAATTGAAATCTACCTGTCGGATCACTAAAATAAGGATAATTAAAGTTTTACCATTCTTCATATGCAGGGGGGGCAATTCCTAGCGATCTGGGCATGTGTGTGGTCATCTACATCAATCTGGTATGGTCAGTTTCTTGTGATTTCTTATCGAATCCGGTGGGTCTTATCTTCGTTGTCAATTTAGCTGGGTTGGAGTGTCTAAATCAATCTTTGGGAGTCATCTTAGTCGGAATCACGTTGGCTATGAGGGGTGTTGTTGCCAGGGCTCATCTATGTCTTTCCTGAAGATACAAGTTTGGTGGTGACCTTACATTCTCATCAAATCACGTGAGCGTGTAAATTTGTTCTGGGGGTCCACCAAGGTTTAGTTGCTCCACTTTTCTTTTTTTTTGAGAAAGATTATTCAAGTTTACAAGTTCTTGTAGGAAGTTCTCTTTTCGAATAACCATTAAAATACCAGTTGTGGGGTGGAGTGAGTGTTCGTCAGTCATCCATTTTCAAAGCATCTGTCCTTCATCTGCCTTGATCACTTCTATATGTTTAACAAGCACGTTACTGCGAGCTTCACAACAAAACAAAACTCTTTACTCAGTTCATTGTCACCAAAACGTTTTTGTTATCAAAACCTCTATTGTTATTACTTGTGGTCAAACCATTTACAAAAGCTGATATTGATAAATTTCATTTTCACTTTGAAAAAGTCAATTTAAATTTGCAAAAGGAAATTTTTAAGAAAAATGGTATTCGAAACAAAAAGGGAGGGTGGGCGTTACAGTATCCATCAAACTTATATCTTGAAATCAAAGCTCATGGCTCTGTCTTTCCAAGAGCTTCTGGTATTGAAATGCTATCAAACTCATGGATTTAATTAAGGGGGTCAGAGAACTGAATTTCAATGCTTAGCGTGCCATTACTTATAGGTTTGTATCTATCTGTTATAGCGCACCACAAGTTTATGGTCTATGTGCTATATTTTATTATGACTGCGTCCATGAGCTGATTTGTGACTGTTAGAATAAATAAAAATTTCATTCGTTGTGCGTTATTCTTCAAAAAACTCCCTCTTGTACATCGTGAGAATCCAACTGTCTGATTTGTTTGATCAAAACGACTTTTCTACGGTTCCTTGAGTAGAAACTTGTAAGCAGAAACATGCTTTTGTTTGAGCAGATTTATTGCCTGACCAAGCCATTATTTTTCGGCCTTCGTGTTATGACTATATTTCTTTTAGCGAAGGATTGGTATTTTTAAAGTTTTCCAACGGCGACAAAAAGCCTTCGATGTTGAAATTTAATTGGATATGCCAGCAATCCATAAATGGACTAAAACATTTTATGATAATGGACGATTTTATGTATCAATAACCTAATATGTAAAACAAATACAACTATTACTTATTTAATGATTAGTTTATGTGGATTAACAATAATAATAATAAATGATTTCTAATTCCAAACTCTTGTTTACAAGAGAGACGGAATGGGGTTAGCTGTATCCTGTTCCGTCAAACAAGTCAAAATAAAAAAACATACTAAAAGAGACAAAGCAAATCATTTCAATATACACACAAAAACATGTCAAATTAGGCACAAACAAAAAATAAATAAATAAATAAATAAAAAACAACACAATTTTATATACAATTTTTCCATTAACTGTTTTTTCTCTTTTTTTATATAAAACATAACCGTATCTTCTCCTCCACATCATTCTGATTTCTATATTCTAGCACTCTTGCAAAGTACTTTATTACATTCCAGTTAACTTTCCCACCCCCTAACAATTTCAATTCCCAGTTTTCTTCTTTTACAATTCCAAATTTTTTCCTGAACTCTTCTAAATAGCTACATTCAAACAAAACATGTTCCGCCGTCTCTTCCTCCCCATACCAGTCTGCTTTACCGACCTTCTATTCATTTCCTGCCCTCAGTCGGGCATATATTTTCCTGTCTTTGTCCTCCATCTGAATATTCAGGTATCTCTCCCTTTGATAATGCTCCTTTATTTTCTGATAATATGTGGATTAACAAATAATGCAGTCAGTGTCACATAAAAATGCGACAATCAGTTTATCTGATGTCCCCGGCCGCGCAGATCGGCCGGGGAGCAATGTCGGATTTTCCGCGCCGCCATCTATTGTCAATATGCCGCTAAAGCAAAGCACTAAATCAATAGACGGGCGAGCGTAAGCCAGCTCTCGGCGAAGGCGGAAGCGGCATAAGCAGGAGCGCCGTTTTCAAAATCGCGATCGGGAGCAGAGTTTCAAGAGGAGAGAGAACCGAGCCTCCGGAGTGAAAAGACGTTCTAAAAGAGCTCTGGGAAAACAGAGAACGGCAGCTTTAGCGAGCGTGGAGGAAAGTTTGCAGACTGGGAGAGCGAGTGAAAAACAAAATGATATCCTATTTCTCTCTCTTAACAGTGCTAGAGCACACAACACGGTTGCGAGAACGAAGCCCCATTGTGGAACTTCTAGTAGCGGGAAGGTGTTCAAATTGTCCTCCGAGAGGAAACGTACGGAGTTCGTATGGGCAGCGGGCAACCCGCTTTCGGTTCGGTGGGAGAAAAAGGAAGAACTTTTGTCGTGCTTCAATTGGGCACATGATTTACACTTTCCCGGTGTACCAATACGACCGGGGAGCTACATTGTATTTTTGTTTCAGTATTATTAACATTACCTCATACGGGCGGGTATTCTACGTGTTAGTAGAATTCCGCCCCTTTACCCAAAGACAGGGCTACGGCATTGTGGCCTAAATTTTGGCCGGTTTATTGCCTTCGAATTTCGAGAGGTTTTATTTTGTTGAAAGGCTGATCGTTCCCTTGGGTAAATTTTCTTATGTATCATTTCACTAATTCTTGGAATAATAAATTCATTATTTCTAATTAAGCACCAAGTTATTTTCATTTGCTCTGTGTTCACTTCATTCACTTAATTCCACTGCGCCTAGTCGTAAAATTACGTGACACAGAGCATAACTTTGTGCGTTGTGATAGTAGACCGTGGTTCGACCAGGGGGGAAGTTATTTTTTTTTCCCGCCCAACCCGCCCTAATTTCAAAAAAAAAAAAATCTCATTAAGTAATTTTATTTTATCTCTATTGGGGCATGCTATTTTAGGCATACTTTTAGGAGGTTATTGTGGCCCCCTCCTGTTTTATCAAATTCAAGGGTCCACACGACGTTTTCCGTGCGTTGTGGTAAACGTTTCCGTACTGAACTCTCACGAAGGAGGATTTAAATCGCGTTAGGAATAACAAACATAATAATTTTTTTTTCCCCCGCGCATCGTAGGAGTGTTTCTAGCTTGTGCGCTTCGATTTAAATAAATAAACAACGAGATAGAGTAGCAAGCCAAGCTCTATTACATTTTTTTTTTCTCCTGCAAGTCCAATTATTTTTTTTACCCGTTGGGGGTGGTTCCAGAGCATAACTTTGTGCGTTGAGCCATTCTCAGACGGGGGGGCGAGGCG